>CM076580.1:1067165090-1067745580 GCA_034641835.2 Pinus albicaulis
ACATCAAATATCAATCTTTGATTTGTAAATGCTACTAAGAACATCTTAGAATATTCTATAGATATTAAATCCCTAACACCCACTAATAATTATTGGTAATTAAATTAAAATTTTGGAAGCCATTTTTTTATGGGTAATTAAATTAAAATTATCTAACCCCTATTTCCAAAGAAACACATCTATAAGAATAATTAAGCCGTGGTATTGTAACAAAGTTTGATTAATAACTTGCATGATAAATCAGGAATAAATATTCATAGTTAAGAATCTTGTTTTATATATATATATAGTCATTCTTATGAGATGAGTGTTTTTATTCTTATGGATGTTTACCATCTCTTAATTTATATACTTATGATAATTTACAAATTAATATGGAACATATATTACAATGTTAATTTTATTATAAAATCTAAATATGATACATGATATAGAGAATCTATTAGTCTCCTTGAATTATGAATTCTATAATTTTAATAGTTATTATTTGTTAAATTATAATATATAAAAATAAATAAACAATTTTGTATTCATAAATTCTTTTATAAGATATTATAGAATAAATTTAAAGTTCAATTAGGTATATTTTAGTTGGCTAGGGGGAATGATTGTTATTTTCCTTTCCCAAGTTCAATTCTCACAAGTGAGATGATGAGCCCATATAAGTATATGGTCTTGGATATTTTACTCTTACCCATGGGCTTCAAGGGGTGCTTTGCTAAAGGTTCTCTATTTTATTAGAATGTAAAAATATGAGCTTGTTATTGAATGACCTTGACACTAGTAGGTAAAGTTGTAAACTAGGACATCCAACAAAACAAACTCAGTCATGTGACAAACAATGAGAGAGCATTTCATGATATACCTAGCATGCATGGAAAAAACATGTCATAGCTATAAGTAATATGCATGAAAAACACATATCATGGGATGAAATAACCAAGCATGAGAGATTTGTTTTCATCTATTCATGCACAACATTCCTATGCAAGTTTTATGCACTCAAATCCTTCCAGTTTTTAAATAAACGACATGGGTAGGATATATATATATATATATATATTAAAAACCATCCAAGAAAATTAATCTAATTAACTTTTTGTTTTTCTTTCTCACCACTAGTGAAAATATATCACAAATTACCCTCTTTATTTTACATTCATTTTCAAGAAAATAACTTGGGTTTCTTATCATTTCATAAACCAGATGGATACAAAATCCCTTTCTAAACAAAGAGCATGCAACACTTAGAGCATAAAATGCATAAAATAAATTGTTTACTGTTACTTTATGCACAAACTTTTTTTTTATCGGGAAAATTAGTTGCATAAAATGCACAAAATAAATTGTTTAATATTACTTTATGCACAAACATTTTTTTATCAGGCAAATTAGTTATTATCATTGCATGTTTCAATACCTATGTGTTAGCGCTCGAATCTACCTTAGGCTGAAATAAGGTAAAACTCAAGGCAACATCAAACCAAGCTCAACCTCATAGCTAGCCCTACGAGGACAGGAGAGGGCTCTCTCCGGGTCTATCTCGGAAAAAGATGTCCAAAAGGGCCTGAGATTACTTATAATGGATACTGATTTTAGGCTAGTAAATAAATATGAATGAGGTATTTTGATAAATGATTAGGTTTTCTGGGTTGTATGGGACCAAGGAGAGCATGAGCAGAGAGATTTAATCAAAGGCACAGAGTATTTCATAAGGCGAGATAGGCATGAGGTTTTAGCAATCAAATTTAATTTAAATGAGGTGGAAAGATTCTTTAAGAAGACTGAAAAGGGCATTAACCAATGAATCCCTTTCAGACAGAAGAAGACACACAAAGTCTGAACACTTCCTCAAGGCAGAGCAAGAAATGAATTCTACCTTTCTTACTGTAAAAGCATTCAGCTGAAAACGATTATGAAATGAACTGTGAACATAACAAAAACATATGAAACATAAAGGAAAAATCCATATGAAACATAAAAAAATCCATAGAAAGCACCCTGTAATATACGACTGACAAATACAACATAATCACATCAGTCACTACATTTTTCAATCAAATAATATACTTTGAACTATCATTCAATTATGCAATATCAATATATATTTTAACCATAGTACTTGCACAGGTACCCAGAGATAACCAACCCTCTAATAATAAAAATTATAGATCACTACACTAGGTGCACATTGTCTTAGCTCCCACTAAAGACATCCACATAGTACATCTAAAAGTACTCAAAGATCACATGCCTCTCTAAACATAGAAATTATCAATAAATGCACCAAGTGCATACTGTCCTAGCCCCCGCTAAGACATTCAAGTGATTAGTAATACAATTTTCATAACATATTTACACAATTATATAGAAAAAATATTTTTAACATAACATATAACTCATTAGTGATTTTTTTTTAGTAGTGAGAACCCTAGTAGGCTAAAAAACACTCCTCCCAACAAATGGGAAATGGTTTCCATAACCATATCGAGTCATTTTCATATCCAAACAATTCCTTGACAGAAACCATACCAGGTCTAGTCTCGAATTCCACTAAAAAACTAGCTTAAGAATTACAATGATCGAACAAGGTCCAATATAGGATTCCTCTTGGCAATGTCCTATCTATTCCTCTGACAACATCCTGTCTATGAGTAATTTTAGGCTTCCTCCAATAGGCTCAAAAATCAACAAAGTTGCCTCATTATTTTTCTCTCTTCGCCATCTTGGCTAACTCTTTTCCCTTACTGAGATCATTTATCTCTAGTGAGAGTAAATCCAGGTAGGAAAGCACCATCAACCCCTACGGGCAGACAACTGCCACTAACCCAAGGCCTTATGGCCTTTCGCATCTGTTGAAAATTGTCTGGCATGTTAAGTTTCTCTTGTATCACTCTTTCCCACAGTAATTTACCTCATGAACAATACTCTCATTATTCATCAAGAAAAATAAAATTTTATGTATATCATACATCATACTTGGCATGAGTCCACAATATATAGATTGGTAGGAAAAATAACTGACATACAGGTTGCATACATCATGATTTTTGAAATAACGTAATCATGCACATCATAACATTATACTTTGTCATTTACATTTTCAATTCACATTGCAATGTTTTAATTTCACAGGTTTTCATTTTTCCATTAAGCTACCCATGCTTAATCTCATCAACAACACTAGTAATAAATATGCATTGTTTAAACACGTATTCACTTTTGCAATCATTTTAGTTTCATGTATACATATATACAAATATTCATTATTGTTTATATTTCAGTAACCGTTAGGGTGACAGTCCAAACATATCCAATTCACACAGTGTTATGTTACCAATAGACTGGCACATGAAGTAACTACCATAATCACTTGTTCAGAACTTGCAATAAGATTTAATCAAAACAAATTCTTGCATGATTAACTAATCAATTATACTAATAATATTAATGCAACCATGACACGACCCATTCAACAAATAGCCATTATAGTCAAGTCTCACTACTCGACTCATTGTGTAGTTTTAACATCTAAAAGGGTTCATTCAATTTCATTTTAAAATGCTGTATCATCCTCTTAAAATACTTTCACCATATTTTGCATTCATGCATTAGTTTCACACATCATCATTATACACATTCAAACTTTTTAAGTAGTGAATGGTAAGTTTAGTTATCTTCATTAAATGTATCAGTAATCTATTGTATCTACAAATGTTGATAGTCAACTCTCACTTTCACTAGTGAGTACTTTGGTTGTTCATAAGTGAAAAAAAATGTTTTATTATATTTTATCCCCAATAGGATTCAAATATCATGAGCATAGTTTTACAACAAAATTTATTACTTACTACTCTTCAATGAAGTTATAAACATGAATCACACATCTCATGTCAAAAGCAGGAAAGTGCATATTTAATATGTAGATTATTAGATTGATACCTGAGTTGATGCCAATTAGTATCATACCTCGATTTCTTTTTGCTTAACAACTCCCAAATCCCCCAGTGCTGCAACCTTCTGCTCTGATACCACCTGTAACATACCCCGATAACCTCACATGGAAATGTAGGGAGTTAGAAAAATTTTATACAAATTACTCACGGGTATCTATCCAAATCACTATTCAATATTCCTTATTAATCATTAGATAGACTATTCATCATTTCATATAGTAACTTTAATAGAGGAATAGTAAGTTGCATAACCATTAACATCCATTGTTGTAGTATATTAACATAAACTGTATGATGTAACCTTCCATTCATTTCATGATTCCTTTATCTAGATTAATTAATCACATACTTGACATTATCAACATCATATTATGCAAAGAATATACATCATCAAACTAACACAATAAGAAATCACATCATTGAACACTAATATACCTTGGAAACCCCCGTAGGGTGAAAACCAGCAAACATTTAATTTTATTATTAAATGCACGTGAGGTTGTTCGCCCCTCACTCAATGGCTTATAAGGGAGACCATCCTTTAACCCTTGTTATAAATATTACAAGGAAATATCGTTTAAATACAAATATCTAGCTTCATCCATTAGAATCATTATGGTATAATATACCCACTAATCTTCAATATTCATATCTTGGTGGCATGGTTGTACCTACAATGGACCATCCTGTAGCTCGCACTCATCTGCATGAACCATTAATTATTTATTAGCCACCATGTTAAGCATAATATATCCTTTGCACAAGTCACCACAATTTCCTGCTATTGTTTTATTTAAAATACCTTGATGTCAAGATTCATAAGTATTAATCAACCCATTTACAAATCTATACTAGTGATGCTTTTTCATCTATTCATGTACATTCATGACATGCAAGTAAAATATCATGACATGCTTCGTTTAACAACATTGCATATGCGCTAGTTATAAGAAATCACATTAAATAATATTTTCCTTGCATAAGCACACATTCTTGCAATACAAATAGCTGCAACTACCAAAAATTTCTTTAAAATAAACTAATAAATTAGTTACGATCTTCGTGGATGCGAATTACATAAATTTTATCAAAATAAATAACCCTTCAGTTATTACTTTTGGTGCATGTAAATACGTAGAAAAATCTAATCACAATGAATGTTATTCCTATGCATGCACATGAATATAGTCTCCAAAATAATCTTCCCAAAGGAATTCTTAACACAATAAAGCATGCAAACACATGTTTCCTTCTCGAGGAAATTTTAGCATAACAAGGCATGCAAAAACATAATTTCTTTTCCATGAAACTAACATAATAAAATATAAAATGCATGTATTATTTTCCAAATATTATACCAACATTACCCACATATATATTCCAAGGAAACCAACACATTATTGTGGATTTTATGCATGTAATCCATGTTCTTTCCCAAATAATATTTCCCAATGTAGGCTAACCCAACATGCTATCATTCCCCACATACAACTGTATATTCTTTCCAGTGAAATATAATACAAATATTGCATGCATATACATGATCTTATTCCAAAAGAAACTAACATAACAATTATGAGAACATTAAGTAATCACATATAATTCTTCCTAAAGAAACATAGCTCAATATTTCTTCTATCCATGCAAAGAACATATCTCTATAACACAATGGTTATTCTTTGTGCATGCAAGAGCTTATCATAATAGCTCTTCTTTAATATACCCAACACATATTCCCTTCTTAGAATTCTTCCATTATTAACTATTATTTTCATGTAAACAAATACATACTTCTTTTCAATAGGAATTTAATATAACCTAGTTTTGTTGTCTCTCTATATGTAGTTTATCATGTTTCCCTTTCAAGAAATTATCATAGATAACCATATTTTATACATAAAACTAGGAAACCATAACAACCCTGTCCTCACATTTTTCACTATATATAAACCCTGTCCTTTCGGCCTTCTTTCATTATTTAATTCAAACTCTCGTCCTGAAGATGGATCCCCATTGGGATTCGAAATGTCGACAATTGTTTTATAACACTGTGGAAAATCTGAAGATTTCTTCAATAAACCATAACAAGGTTAACTTAACTTTTTATACACCTAAATCAATAGGTTAACATAACTTATCTACCCACGCAATATTTTCAAGAGTTTATTCTTTTCAAGAAAATTAACATGGTAAATTTCTTATATACACTCAAAAACATATTTTCTATAACAACATAACTATCCATTGTGCATGCAAACATGTGTTTTTCTTTTAACGCAATCACCCGTACTTCAATGCACATAATCCTTTCAAAAACAAACATGTGTTCTTATTCTTGTATGGACAAGATTCATATGAATCTTTTTAAAAGGAACAATCTTTATTTTCATCTATTCATGCACAACATTCCTATCCAAGTTTTATACACTAAAATACTTCTAGTCATCTGACAAAACATGAGAGAGAATTTAATGTTATACCTAGTATGCATGAAACAAAAATGTCATTTCTATACCTAATACGCATGAAAAGCACGTCATAAGACAAAAATAACCAAGTACGAGGGAGCATTCTGCGTTATACCTAACATGTATGATAAACACATGTCATATTTATACCTAGTATGATGACAAACACATGTTATATGACAAAATAACTAAGCATGAGAGAGAATTATATGAAAAAAACATGTAATGGCTATTGGGAATTGCCCACCTTGCTCCATTTTTTTTTATCGAAATACTCTACAACTTGAGGAGTGGAGTGCACAAAACCGTGGAGTTAGTTCTACTGAACGGTGTTTAGGGGCTTAAGCGTGGGTTGAAGCCCCTCATTTTGTAATGATTAAAGGGTTTTTGTCTATTATTTTTTCCTCCCATGGTATGTGGACCATGCTTTTGTTTGTATATAGAGGTATATAAAGTGATGTGAAGGATTTTTTGAAGTAGAAGGTAGTAGTTGACGAGAAAAAGAAATTGATTTATCTGTTTAGTCTGTTTTGGATCTTAGAAAGTCTCCACAACTATGTACGCAGAGGCCTTGAAGAGTTTGTAGCTTTGTACACATACCACCTGCAGTTGTGTGCACAAGTCGAAGAAGTGAATGTACTGAATAGACTTATCATAAGAAAGAAGAAGAGTTTTGAAGGCATCTCTGTGTTCATGCATTGTATTTTATTGATATATATATATATTGAAGTTCTTTATGTGCTTTATGTTGTGTTTTAATCATAAGGGCACAATGCACACAAGTATGGATTGATGAATGAGGTGTAGATTGTTAAAGTAGTTAGATGCATCTGTGAAGTTTCAAATAAGCATAAGGAAGAATTTTAGTAGTAGATCCACACCCCATTATCCCTCTGGATGTAGAAGCCTGGTTCTGACATCCCCCAATATTTTCTCAGGTGAGTCTGCAATCTGTGCAGGGGATCGTTGTCGAAAGGTCTAGTAATAGAGGGTGTTGTTGGTGTGCAGCTAACTTTGAACCTAGGTCAAGTCCAAAAAAGACTCAAAAAATGGCTCTGTTGTCGGGATCGGGATCTGTTTGAGGAAAATGTGGATGTGGCATCCATCAAGGAAGGAAATACTAGATTGGGTAGATCTAAAATAGCGAGAGTTTGCAGTTCAATAAAATAGAAATTTGTGACTACCGACTGAATCTTGGTTACAAAGGGTATCTTTTCAAAGAATAACATGAGATTTTCTTCATGAAATTTTCAAATGAATTACATGAATGGTTATCAAGGTTGACTCATAAAAATACATGTTTTAAGAATGATGAGCCTACGACGTGGATCCCTGAATTGTTAGAGTGACTCAAGGAGACCAATAACAGCATATCAAGAGATGTTTACTTCTAGATCGACAATATTTTGGGAGGATTTATCACTAAGTTCACGATACACACATCTGTATCTTATAGCGAAGCTGAGTGAATATTTTGTTGGAAATATTGTCATTGATGGAAAATGAGCACAAAGGAGCAGCACCAGAACTAGCAATAATGCAAAGGCAGTAGAAAGGCAGCAAAGGTAGCAAAGGCAGCAGAAAGGCAGCAAAGGCAGCAAAGGAAGCAAAGGGAGCAGAGAAGAAGCAAAAGCAAAGGGGTAGCGAATGTAGAGAGGCAGTGAATTTAGCAGAGGTAGCAAATGCAGATAAGAAGGCAGAGACAGCAGAGGCAGTGAATGAAGCAGAGAGGTAGCGAATTTCTTCAGCACACAGGAGAAGGCAATCAGATTTGCAAGACACAGCGAGGACCATAGATTTTACACATAGCAGAAGTAAGAAGATGTGAGATTCGAGAGGAAGAGGCCAATTAAACAAATATTATTAAGCCAAGAGAGAGAGGTGAAGCCAAGAGACAGAGAGGGCTTTAATAAATATGAAAAGTTATATGTGAAGTGTGATAAATTGGGATGATATTCAATAACAAAGACAAGCTCAGGAGGAACAACTTTGAGAAACCGGAGTTACAGAATGCGAAAGTATAAAGAAAATAAAAATCAACTAAGGCATAGAATTATTTGAAGAATTCCAATGGAGGCAAGTGGACAGTCAGGATTAGATCACAGAAGTGAAGACGAGAGATGAACGGTAGAGATCGAATCACACCAGCAGTGATTTTGCAAATTGCAAAGTTTAGCAGTTAAGTGTTAAGGCCATCGCAGGGTAAGTTATTATGTGTGTGATGAGAAGTGGAGAAGGGAAATGCATTGGCACGGTGCAATATCACAGATCACACAAAATAGAGGTTAACCACTAAGTTAAATGGTTATAAGTTGTGAATTGTGAAGTACGGGCAGTGACGTAAAGATGACGTGGTAGTGACATAAAGATGACATGGCAGTGATGTAAATATGACATCATAGTGACGTAAAGATGATGTGGTAGTGACGTGAATATGATGTGGCAGTGACATGGCGATGACGTGGCGATGACACGGTAGTGACATGGCAGGGTGACCTGGCATGATGACATGGACCTCGCCTACATTCTGCTCATCACAACGCTTAGGGAATAGCATTAAGGTGACTGCAATTTAAGCTTAAATTTTTGCGATGCGAAATGGAGGGACATGTGTCGACCTTGTGCAACATCGCATCCCGCAAGAAATAGGGTTTAACTTCAAGACATCGCAAGGTATGTTGTTTTGGTTGTGATGCGGTAAGGATCAAATGATGCGATGCGATAAAGGGAGTCCATGTGTCATCACCACGCACAAGCACATATTGCAGATCGCATGGTTTATGTTTTATTACTATTGGTAAAGTGGGAAACCTGCGGACAAGTATTTGTGATGAAATGTGATTGGTTCAAGGTACTGTGGGACCCGATAGCCCTGTTCTGTGTATGTTATATACGCGTTGTTTGATTTCTAAGAGAATGTTATGTTAATATGCGTTTTTTGATCGCAAAACGTATGTATGTTGATCAAACTTGGATTTGTAATCCGTTGCGTGTATAAAGGGAGTTATGTGGGTCATACCCCATAGGTTACAAGGAAAGACATGAACACAGAACAAAGGACCAGGAGCTCATGCAAGACAATGTTGCGGTAGTAAGGCAAACGAAAAGGTTTGGGCTAAAAGGGGCAGTTATGCAACAAAGTTGGAATATAACGACAGAAACAGAAAAGACAAAAGGATAGCAAGCAGAAGAGGAAAAATGCATAGCAAAGCTAAGAAACTAAAAGGGATAAGTAAAATAATTTATTGTAACTCTAAATGTATTATTTATTTTATATTGTTTGTGATGCAAAGGCAAGGCTCCGTAGGCAAAGAAAAACTCTAATTAAATACTGAAATGAGTATATAGAGTTGTAACATCCTGAAATGCTGAGTGAGGAAATGAGAAGGTGGAAGGCAAAGAGTCATACATGTTCATTTCATATTCCCATGTGGAATGCAAACAACTATGAAGTGATCTCTATAAATGATGCTATTATGATATGCATAAATAGGTTAGAGAGTGGAAGAAGAAGACAGAGCAGATAGAGAAGCTGTGAAGATCCACAGATGATATAAAGCATATTTGAAGGCTGGAAGGACAACATTAAAGAAGGAGTAAAATAGAGCTGATTTCCAGGTAAATCAGCATATGATTTTATAGTAGTGTGAGGAAGTTGGTGCTTCCATATCAAGTTGTAGCTTGATAGATGTCAAGTTGTAGCTAGTTTAGGTAGGAGCCTCCTATGGGTTGTAGCCTACAGAAAATAGATGGGAGTTGGTGCTTCCATTTCAAGTTGTATCTTAATAGATGTCCAGTTGGAGCTAGTTGAGGTAGGAGCCTCCTATGTGTTGTAGCTTGTAGAAAATAGATGGGAGTTGGAGCTTCCTTGCAAGTTGTAGCTTGCAGAATTTGAGGTAGTAGCCTCCTGTAGGTTGGAGCCTACATAAAATTAGTGGTGAGAGGGAGTTGGAGCTTGCCTTTGCATCACAACAATAATAATATGTGGTTTTCTCCCTTATGGGTTTCCACTTATATCTGTTGTTTATGTGCATGATGATTATGTGTTGATATTTTGTATTTAATCTTCTTAATATTTGTTGCTCACATATTAAGATTGTTGGTTCGTTTTATATTAATTTGATCATGAAATGAAGGTGTAAATAAGTTTTAAAAGGCCATGAATGTATTAAGGGTTCAACAATTAGTATCGGAGCCAGTTCCTTATGTATCAATTTAACAACTCGAAGGATATCTTAGGTCCCCAAGATGGCTAGCCTAAAAGGATTCTCAACAAATAAAGCCCCTTTATTTATTGGCACAAACTATACCTTCTGGAAAATAAGAATGAGGACGTACATAATGCCTCTAGGATTAGAAGTTTGGGCTAATGTGGAAGATGGATATGCTCCAAAGGTTATTGACACGGAGAAAGAAGAAAAACATGATTTTATAGCTAATGCAAAGGCAATTAATGCATTCTTGAGTGGTTTGTGTGAGTCTGAATTCATAAAATTAATGCATAGTAAGAATTCCAAACAAATATTGGATACATTATAAAATATCCATGAGCGAGAAAAAAAGGAGAAGATGGCCAAACTGCAAACCTATAGAGCTCAGTTTGAAAATGTAAAAATGGATGAAGATGAAGATGTAGCCAATTTCTTCTTAAAGGTTGCGGAAATTGTGAGTAACATGATAGCTCTAGGAAAACCCATTAAGGAATCTGTGATAGTGTAAAAGATATTGAGATTTTTACAATCCAGGTTTAACCCTAAGGTTTCAGCCATAGAAGAAACAACAAAATAGGAAACCTTGACCACGAACCAATTTCTTGGAAACTTGACAGCTTATTAGATAATACTTCCACAAGGGAATTCAAATGTGAGGGAGGTAGCATTTAAGGTAGGCAAGTGCATGAAAGAGAAGGAAGATACATGTTTATGCTCAGATGAATAAGAGGCCAAATTCGTCAAAATATTGGATAAAGGCACGGGTAAATACAAAGGTAAAATTCCATTTAAGTGCTTTAACTGTGGAAGGGTGGGGCACTATGCATCTAAATGTCCTCATAAGAAAATGGAGAATCAATCAAGAGGGAAAGAGAAAACCAATTTCAGCAATAGGCCAAAATGGAATAGATTTAATCGAAGATCATTCTATGCTCAACAAGACAGCAATGCATCTAAAAGCTCAGATGAATCCCCCAATGAAGAAGGAACTTTAAAATTCATTTTGATGGCCAAGGAAGAGCTTGAGGTTTATGCTCACCAAGATAGCAGGGCATCTGAAAGCTCAGATGAATCCTCAAATGAAGAAGGAACCTTTGAATTTGTGTTGATGGCCAAGGAAGAGCTTGAAGGATTCCTTTTGGAAGATGAGGAAGAAGGTGAGGTAATCTTGAGGGGGAGCTAAGGAGTGCCCTAGAGGAAATAGACAGACTTAGACTCAAGTGCAAAAAATAGAAATACATTCTCCTTAAATATATAAAGGAAGAACCAGATTCGGAAAACCTCATATAGTTGAAAGTAGAACTTGAAGAAGCTAAGAAGGTGGAAGACAGTCTGCTAAAGAAAATTAAATATAAAATCAGGAGCAAGAGAAATTGGAAGAAGAAGTAGTATGTCTGAGAAAGAAACTAGAAAATGCCCAAAGGGAATTATCTATGAACACTCCACAAATGAAAAGATCTGAATATCTGGAAAAAATTCTAAATTCTCAAATATCTCCTCTCATAAAGGTTGGGATAGGCTATGAAGGAGAAACAAGTAAGTCCAAGGTAGAAGATAACAGGAATATCATTTTTGTGAAAGCTGTAAATGATAATGAAGAAACTCAAAAGGTTCCTACAGAAGTAGAATCCAGTAAGAACATGATTTGCAATGAAGTAAATAGAAACAAGAAGCAACCTCAAATGACAAATAATTAAATGAAGAAACAGTTAGCTAAAAAAGGCTCATACACTCCTGAATATGAATTGAATAAATTTGGAAGCTTTCAAAGGAGGTTCTTTCCTCCTATGAGAAGTATCACTTGTTTTGCCTACCACAAACCGGGACATATTGTAGCATACTGTAATACAAAGAAAATCCATTCCAACCAACTTAAGATGCAGCCAATGAAAGGACTACCTCAAGCAAACAAATGGAGAAGACAATCTATCACCAGGTACAAAAATCATTTCCATGGCTATTGTTTTTCATGCAATAAATTTGGACATAAATCTGATGAATGTAAATTGTGTTCAAAAAGGGGAAAAAAATGCCATACATCAGCTCAACCTTTCTTAGGTAAAATAATATGTTATTCATGCCACAAGCTTGGTCACAAATCAAAATACTGTAAGATGCCATAGACATTAAAGAACTCTAAAGAGATGATGGAATCCAATCAAATTAGTCAAAATTATGAATCAAAAGGAAGTGCAAACATTATGAAGAAACCAAATAAAGTATGGAAGGAAAAGAGAAAGGGGGAGCATGTTACCTCAATAACATAATGAATCCATCATAGTATCAGGGGGAGCTGCTCTAGGAAGCAACACAAATATCCTACCAACAATATATAAGAAGAAACATCCCAGGGGGAGAGAAGTTCATGAATAGTCCCATAAAAGTAGTCTAAGAAGAGCTCCATGGAATAAGAATAACGAAAATTTTAGGAAGGGAAAGGACAATTCCTCTAACAGAGAACTATAGAGGAAGAAGAATACCTGAAGCATTCAATAGCCAACAAGTTGATGGAAGGAGAGAAGGAAGCAAACATCCATGGTGGTAGAGGGAACATCAACCATGATCATGTAAGATAAGAAGACAATAGCACACTAAGTGATGAATGGTTAAAATCACAAAAATTATGTTTCGAGCTATAGAACTAGAAAGTTCCATAGAGGATGATCACACTGTGCATCACACTGCAAGAATTAACAATGAAACACAATTAAGAAGGATGAGTAAGAGAAATTATTATCATCATTATACCATTACATCATTCATTAATAGAAGGTTCCCTTGAGAGGAAAGCAGTTAAATGAGTGGTATGCCCTTTTAGATTCCTAGTAAAGAAATTGAAGATGTCTTCCCAAAGATCATTATGTTAGAACAATTGAATTGTATATAGAGTAATAATGATTCTGGAGTAGTCCTAGAAAGGAATATGCAGTGACATTCTTTTAAACCATAATGAGAGAATAAGCAAAAGGTTAATCATGCCAAGATCATATTCAATATATTGATGATTGTTGTTGAGAAAATTGGAGAGCTCAATAGTAGAAACTACGAAGGTTGTCTTAACTATGGGTGCATGTGCGAGCTGAAGTGAAATTACTGCTTGGTTTATCAAAGTAGTATCAATTGGTATTTGGAACAAGCAGCCTACCTTTCAGTAGAATACCAAGTGTCATCAGTGGATCAATGGTATGGTATAGGTCCTCATGATCATAATATTATGGCAGAAGTACATCAAGGTAGTATTCTCAGTGTTATCTGCATTATTAAAGCATGAAAAGTTCAATAACAGTTCTAAAAGATCATTATCTTATTTACACTTGAAGTATTATATTGAGCATTGAAGCAGTATCTATTTCTAGATATAACTGCATGCCTTCCTCAAGTCAGTACAGATATATCTTCAAGGCCTTTGTCTTAATATCATTCATAAAACTGTGTGAAGTTTGTTTGCTGAGATTTCAATTAAACAACTTGAAGATGTTTTTGTTGAAGATCATCATGATAGAAATTATCTGAAGTATGAAGGACTAGTTGTGTTAATCTTACATTTGAAGCTCAAGAGTCTGTTTATTGATTCATCTAAAGGCTACTTCAGTAGAAAGGAATTGCTAGTATTTCACCATTAAAGAGAGGTTGATTATTGAAATACATGCCCCCTTATGTCTTAAATAAAATTTTATAGTTGATAAGTGAGACTGACCAATACTTTGAATGTATCTAGCCTTAAGGATTAGTTTGGAAGTATTATGTACAATTAGTAAAGTCTTTTGGTCTCTTAGATTGAAAGATATTGTCTAATCTTACAATAGGTTGTGAGTTCTGGTTTGATTCATTGTTCACACCAGTATCAAGGGCCTTTCGGCTGTTAGTGTAATATCCCTGTCAGCAGTCCAACACATATCACGACCAACAGGCAGTAATGGCGAACCTCAACGATAAAAGATATATTGGCATCATCATATTTGAAAAGATGTGTACTATAGATATGCATTTCAGATGAAGATCATAATATGGACTAAAGTATATTTGGAGTAGACTTTAAATGTCGTATGGAGCATTCTCAATATTTTAGTATTGTTCCAATGATGCATCCCTGATTATATAATTTTGTTCTATGAAATGTCCTTATCATCACTTTCAGCTTTATACAAGGGCAAGGATTCTGTGCTTTGAGATGGCATCATCTTACGTACAAGTCCAATGATTCTCAAAGTATTCTCCCAACAACTCTTGTACACCAATCTGGAGCAGCAAGGCATAAAGTCAGAAGAAGAAGGCCTAAACACATCTTAGAGAAAGGAAATGCAAATATACAATCTACACTAGGAAATGTGAAAAACTTTTCCATTGATATCAAAGGGGGAGGAACAATAAGAAGAAGAAGAATATTGTATTATTTTTTAAAATAAAAATATTACATTTTAAAATATTATATTAAAAATGTAGAATACAAAAATTATCTATGGTAAATTGACTATTTTATTTAATCTTATTTTATTTTATTAGGTTTTAATCTTAATTTTATTTTTATTTTTATGTAATTTGACTAAATCACTCTATTAAGTTACAAGTTATCTAGAACATACCAAAATACATGGCATTGGGTGTTGTTAACAGTAAGTAGTGAGGACTCCACATATCCCAACTATATATATATATATATTGAAACTTTTGATTTGACATTTTTCAAAATTATTTGCAAGTTAATCTTCACTTGTTTGTTTTAGAATAAACTGTCTTTTACTAATAAAAAATGGAAAAAAAAAAAAGATAAATAGACATCAAATTTAACCCATATTCAAGATACATATAGATTCTATACTCTAAACAAAATATATTTTATTTTCTATTTTATTAAAATTATTCAAACTTAAGTATTAATAAAAAAATATTTCTACCATATATTTTAACTGAATATTTAATTTTCTAAATTAAATTAATTAATAAAAGAAGAGATAATTATATTTTTAATTTTATCATAAAAATATATAGCCTTCCCTTTTTTTTCTAAATCACTTAGATAATAACATTAATTGTGCTGATATTAGTATTAATTAAGTTAGATATTATAAAGGGCATGCTCTACTAACTAAGGAGGTAGTATTTCAAGTCTACAATCGGTTTTATTAGTATTTGACGTTATCTCTCGTTCTAAATCGGATAGGAGGGTGTTATAAGAGTTACCTAATTGGGCTTCAATTAGATTGACGACACCAAGAGGATTGTTAGTGAAGAAACCTCAGTGTTTTGGTGATACGTAATCCGAAATATGGTGTTACGTAGTCAGGAGAATGAATTTATATTAATTTTTGTGTTGAGCATGATATTTAATATTTATTTATGTCCAGTATTTAGATATTAAGTATTTTATCCATGTTTGTTATTTTTTATGGCTGTTATAAATATTTTTTTTTTAATTTAGGAATTTTTTTTGGATTAAGAAAATTTTTAAGTTGCATTTTGCATATTTAATATAGATTTATATTATTATTTAAATATTAAGTATTTGATTAATGTTTGTTAATTATTATTGGGTATATAAGCACTTTTTGACTTTATCCTAGTTTTACATTAAAATATATTTGAACTAAGTAAAAAATGAGATATAGATGTTTATATTATTTTGGAAAAAAATATATATATATATTTAATCATGACAATCCTACCTTTTAAGTAAAAGCATAGATAGAGATGATTATATTATTTTGGAAAGAAGAGACATATTTATGAGCGTCAATGTATCTCCAAACTAAGACATCTTTAATAGCATCAATGTACCTCCAAACTAACAAATGGTGGAGTTTACGTAATTTCAAAACTTAATTTTTAGAAAGTTTGTTAAGTATATTGTTCAAATCCATTAGTTGTAATACATTTTGAAGAGAAACAATTTATATCAACTTTCAATGTGTTGAATTGGATTGAAAGAGAATTTTATAAATATTAAAATAAATTTAAGCTTTCTTTTAAATAGGAAGACACAAAAAAATAATATGTGGGGCATGCATTTTCAATAGATTCATTACCTTTCCACA
This sequence comes from Pinus albicaulis, assembly GCA_034641835.2. Classification (NCBI taxonomy): domain Eukaryota; kingdom Viridiplantae; phylum Streptophyta; class Pinopsida; order Pinales; family Pinaceae; genus Pinus; species Pinus albicaulis. The sequence continues at coordinate 1,067,181,758 of CM076580.1, forward strand.
AGTAAGAAGGATGGAGAGCTTTCCCACCATCACCTCAAGAACCAAAACATAATTTTGTTTACATCTAAGTGTGAATTCATCTAATGCATTGGAGCAATAGTAACAAGGCATTTGAAATTTCTCTAACTAATTAGGAAATAGATTTATTTTCTGAATCAAACTTATAAACAAACTAATTTTATAAAAACTGAGATCCATCACCAATATTGAATTATTACATAAAAATTCCCAAAATAACTGAAAAAATTTGCTATTTCACCTTAACAAAAAAAACATATGTATTATTTCTAATAGATAACTCCATTTCTATTATTTCTAGTGAATAACTTTAAAAAGACCACTTCAACAACTAGATAACTCCATTTCTATTATTTCTAAAAAATAAATTAAAAACATTTCAATCCAGTTATGATATCTCATAAAATAATGTTTATGTAAAATAGCATGGCCCATAGTGAGTTTGAGACTTCACATTTGAAGCAAGATTTAAGTTTCAATATGCAAGCTGTGTGATGTGAGTAAAGGCTGAGTAAAGACTGGAACAATTTTTTTTACGAGCTCAAAAATACCCACACTCATTGATTGCAATCTATGTTTATATTAAAATCTCATTGTAGACCGAATTTTGTGTTTATCCCCAATTCTATTTTAAAATTATGGACCCTATATAGCCTTTATAAATTCTTTTCTTAATGTGGACTTCATATAGCCTTTATAAATTCTTTTCATTTCTCATTTCTGTTTGATTTGGATTTGGCAATATCTCAAATATTGAAATATACTAATAAAGTTATTTCAATTTGGAAATTAAAATATTTATAAGTAATTTCCGTGCTGGAATATCATTTACATATATTCAAAAAAATGCACAGGAATTGACTTACTCTATTGAAATTCAGAATATAATCCAATCATATCACCAAAAGATATTTGAATTTTTTATATATTGTGCATAAAAAAATATATTGGTATTAGTCGTGTTCACATAAAATATTTGTTATTATGAAGAGTTAAAAAACAAAATAGTATTGGAAATAGATATGTCATAGTGTAGAGACAAGACAACATACCATTTGAAGAAGTAAAACAACCATTCCCCCACATATATATATATATATATAAAAGTATCAACTAGAATGGCAACCAATATTTCCACTGCTATTAGCTCATTAATGTGGTGGCAGATACACTACTCATTGTTAGATTTAAAATTGTTTAAATCTAACCGTGGGCAGTGTATCTGCCACCGCATTAATGGGCCGATAGGAAATAAGCTTCGCCAACTAGAACACGTTAAAAGAGATTAACTCGAACAAGCTAACAATGGGTGTGTTTTTGAGAAATTATTCCCTTTTCATATACGATCCGTGAAGGGAACTCATCAAGTTGTTGTTTGGGTTTAGCATATCGTTGCACAAACAAAGAAATAATAAAATAATAAAATTTAATGGTTGGAGTGTAAATTTTATATAAAAAAAATTTGGTAAAAATCACATCAAAGTAAATTTAATTATTATGTAAAAAATTTACTAATTTTTTTTAATATTCTACTAATTTTTTTTTCACAATTTTCTATTTTTTTTCTGAATGAAAACTTATAAAATCTGAAATAAGGTGTGGATGTGAAGTACGACATTAGATTCGACGGCGCCGTCGGATGAGCGTGTTGTTATCAATTTAGACGGTGTTGTCATGGCAAAAAGTGGGGCACTTCTATTCGACGGTGCCGTCAAATCCCTGGTATTGAATTATCAATGGTATAATTTTATTTTTTTTAATGACTATTATTGGTGGATTATAATATAATTAATAAATAAATATGGTTATATTGGAAATGTTTTTAGGCTTAGAGGTATATTTATTTTGAATAGGTTTTCAAAATTTTAATTTAATTATTGTAACAAAGATGTTTATAAAGTAAATGATTAGTAAATATTGATAGATATCATTCTATGATAAATATCAAAGAATTAATATATAGGTTAAATATATATGCATTTAAAAATATATGTAACAAGATTCTCAATCATAAAGATTCACCTCATTTTGCTATGGAGATTTTTAATCTATAAATAAGCTTTGTTACAATACTATGGGTCAATACCATATGCCAAAATAACCAAAATTCATTTCATATGACACTTGTTTTTATGTCATTTTTGTTTTAATGAATCTAATTTAATTTAAAAGGTAAAAAGGACTAAACTACATCAAATCTCAATCTTTGATTTGTAAATGCTAGTAAGAATATTTTTAAATATTCTATAGATATTAAATCCGTACCACCCACCTAATAATTATTGGTAATTAAATTAAAATTTTGGAAGCCATTTTTTATGGGTAATTAAATTAAAATTATCTAACCCCTATTTCCAAAGAGATACACCTATAAGAATAATTAAGCCATGGTATTGTAACAAAGTTTGATTAATAACTTGCATAGTAAATCAAGAATGAATATTCATGGTTAAGAATCTTGTTATATATATATATTAATCAATTATAATAATCTAAAACAAAGTTACAATTTAGTCTTTCTATTTTTTTAATAATTTGAGATGCATCATAAGATGAGTGTTTTGATTCTTATTGATGTTTACCATATCTTAATTTATATACTTATGATAGTTTACAAATTAATATGGAACATATATTACAATATTAATTTTATTATTATTTTATTATAAAATCGAAATATGATACATCGATATAGAGAATCTATTAGCCTCGTTGAATTATCAATTTTATAATTTTAATAGTTATTATTTGTTAAATTATAATATATAAAAATAAATAAACAATGTTGTATTCATAAACTTTTGATAAGTTATTATAGAATAAATTCCAAGTTCAATTGGGTATATTTTAGTTGGCTAGGGGGAATGATCATTATCTTCCTTTAGCAAGTTCAATTCTCACAAGTGAGATGATGAGCCCATATAAGTATATGGTCTTGGATATTTTACTCTTACCCATGGGCTTCAAGGGGTACTTTATTAAAGGTTCTCTATTTTATTAGAATGTAAAAATATGAGCTTGTTGTTGAATGACCTTGACATTAGTAGGTAAAGTTGTAAACTAGGTCATCCAAAAAAACAAACTCAATCATGTGACAAACCATGAGGGAGCATTCCATGATATACCTAGTATGCATGGAAAAAACATGACATAGCTACAAGTAATATGCATGAAAAAAACATATCATGGGATGAAATAACCAAGCATGAGAGATTTTTTTTCATATATTCATGCACAACATTCCTATGCAAGTTTTATGCACTCAAATTCTTCCAGTCCTTAAATAAACAACATGGATAGGATATATATATATATATATATATATATATATATATATATATTCATTAAAAACCATACAATAAAATTTATATAATTAGCTTTTTGTTTTTCTTTCTCATCACCCGTGAAAATATATCACAAATTACTCTCTTTATTGTATATTCATTTTCAAGAAAATAACTTGGATTTCTTATCATTTCATAAACCAGATGGGAAAAAAATCCCTTTTTAAATAAAGAGCATGCGGCACTTAGAGCTAAAATGCATAAAATAAATTGTTTACTATTACTTTATGCACAAACATTTTTTTATTGGGAAAATTAGTTATTACCATTGCATGTTTCAATACCTATGCTTTTAAGAAGATATGATAGGTACATACCTCTCAAATGGTCAATTATTTTTTGGTATTTTCCATAGATGGGACACAAAACCTATGCAACGAAGCCCATCATAGCTGCCCTGAGTCCAAATAATGCCACGTGATTATTATTGTGTTGCATTTGAAGTTTTAGAAGGAGTTTTCTAACCGGAGAAGAAGTGATTCTTGTTTTACTTGCATATGAATAGGTAGTAGATAGAGATAAAACACATGTATTCACCACATAAATCCCCTATATTCACCATATAGATTCATCTACATAGTTGGATTTACGCTCTGCTTCAAGGCAGTGGTGGAAAATATATCTCTCCAATCCCTCGTGGAAACATTTTTTCCTTCTAATCCAATGAAAAATTACTGTATGGTAGTTATCCATCCATATTTGTTGAAAGGCTTGATCATCCTCTCTCGAAGGAAAGAATTCAATACATAACTGGTAGATTTGCAACTAAATAAACCCTAACTGACTTCATGGTAAATAATAATAAGGTAAATAATAATAATATTTTCAAAGAAAGAATAGTAAATTCCAACATATAAATTGCCACCATATTCATCTTATTAATTCATGAAGTTCAAACCAGTAAGGTAAACTATTTTACCCCTCTACAGTGTTTTAGAGATATTACATACTCCCCCCCTTGAAGAGAACATTGTCCTCGATGTTATTATCTCCTGAAACTATAACTTTTACTCATAATATAACAACATAAAAAATCCAAAATGGGATACTGCCCCTTCAAAATGAAGAATTTTCATTTCCAATTAATACCATTAAAAGAACAATAATGTTTTGATCAATAGTCATAAGCATTTATAGCTACAAAATATGCAAGTTCTACTTTTCATCATATAAGCGATTATTAAAATTCAAAGAAACAAAAAAAATCTCTATACAAACTTATCATTACTTACCAATTACTCTTGGATGTCATGGTCACTTTTACACAAGTGATCCAATGGTTTGACAACTCATCAACAATCCATGGAAAGCACCCTCTAATGTACGACTAACAAATCCAACATAGTCACATCAGTCTCTACATTTTTCAATCAAATAATATACTTTGAACTATCATTCAATAATGCTATATCAATTTATATTTTAACCATAGTACTTGCACAAGTACCTAGAGAGAACCAACCCTATAATCATAAAAATTATAGATCACTACACCAAGTGCACATTGTCTTAGCTCCCGCTAAACACATCCACATGGTACTTCTAAAAGTACTCAAAAAGCACATGGCTCTCTAAAAATAGAAATTATCAATAAATGCACCAAGTACATACTATCCTAGCCCCTGATAAGACATTCAAATGATTAGAAATACAATTTTCATAACATATTTACACAATTATATAGAAAAAATATTTTTAACATAACATATAACTCATTAGTTAATTTTTTTTTAGCCATGAGAACCCCAGTAGGCTAAAAAACACTCCTCCCAACAAATGGGAATTGGTTTCCATAACCATATCGAGTCATTTTCACATCCAGACAGTTCCTTGACAAAGACCATACCAAGTCTAGTCTCGAATTCCACTTGAAAACTAGCTTAAGAATTACAATGGTCGAACAAGGTCCAATATAGGATTCCTCTTGGCAGTGTCCTATCTATTCCTCTAACAACATCCCATCTATGAGGAATTTTAGGCCTCCTCCAACAGGCTCCAAAATAAAAAAAGTTGCCTCGTGATTTTTCTCTCTTCGACATCTTGGCTAAGTCTTTTCCCTTACTGAGATCATCTATCTCTAGGGAGAGTAAATCTGGGTAGGAAAACACCATAAACCCCTATAAGCATGCAACCGCCATTAACCAAAGTCCTTATGGCCATTCACATCTATTGAAAATTGTATGGCATGTTAAGTTTCTCTTTTAGCAGTCTTTCACACAGTAATTTACCTCATGAACCATACTCTCATTATTCATCAAGAAAAATAAAATTTTATGTATATCATACATCATACTTGGCATGAGTCCACAATATATAGATTGGTAGGAAACATAACTGACATACAGTTTGTATACATTATGATTTTCGAAATAACATAATCATGCACATCATAACATTATACTTTGTTATTTACGGTTTCAATTCGCACTATAATGTTTTAATTTCACAGGTTTTCTTGTTGCCATTAAGCTACCCATGCTTAATCTCATCAACAACACTAGTCATAAATATGCGTTGTTTAAACACGTATTCACTTTTTCAATCATTTATTTTCATGTGTATATATATATATATATATATATATATATATATATATGTATATATATGTATATATATATATATATATATATATATATATATATGCATTATTGTTTATATGTCAATAAATGTTAGGGTAACAGTCCAAACATATCCAATTCCCACAGTGTTCTATTACCAACAGACTGACACATGAAGTATTTACCATAATCACTTGTTCACAACTTGCAATAAGATTTAATAAAAACAAATTCATGCATAATTAACTAATCAATTATATTAATAATATTAATGCAACCATGACACGACTCATTCAACAAATAGCCATTATAGTCAAGTCTCACTACTCGACTCATTCTGTAGTTTTAACATCTAAAAGGGTTCATTCAATATCATTTTAAAATTCTCTATCATCCTCTTAAAATACTTTCATCATATTTTGCATTCATTCATTATTTTCACACACCATCGTTATACACATTCAAACTTTTGAAGTAGTGAATGCTAAGTTTAGTTATGTTCATTAAATGTATCAGTAATCTATTGTATCTGCAAATGTTGATAGTCAACTCTCACTTTTACTAGTGAGTACTCTGGTTGTTCATAAGTGAAAAAAAGGTTTTATTATATTTTATCCTCAATAGGATTCAAATATCATGAGCATAATTTTACAACAAAATTTATTACTTACTACTCTGTAATGTAGTTATAAACATGAATCACACATCTCGTGTCAAAAGCAGGAAACTGCATACTTAATATGTATATTTTTAGATTGATACCTGAGTTGATGCCAATTAGTATCATACATCGATTTATTTTTTCTTAACAATTCCCAAACCCGCCAGTGTTGCAACCTTCAGCTTTGATACCACTTGTAACATACCCCGATAACCTCACATGGAAATGTAGGGAGTTAGAAAAAATTTATATAAATTACTCATGAGTATTTATCCAAATCACTAATCAAGATTCCTCATTAACCATTAGATAGAATATTCATCAGTTCATATAGTAACTTTAGTAGAGGAATAGTAAGTTGCATAACCATTAACAACCACTGTTGTAGTATATTAACATAAACTGTATGATGTAACCTTTCATTCATTTCATGATTCCTTTATCCAGATTAATTAATCGCATACTTGACATTATCAACATCATATCATGCAAAAAATATACATCATCAAACTAACACAATAAGCAATCACATCATTGAACACTAATATACCTTGGAAACCCCCATAGGGTGAAAACCAGCAAATGTTTAATTTTATTATTAAACGCTCATGAGGGTGTTCACCCCTCACTCAATGGCTTATAAGGGAGACCATCCCTTAACCATTGTTATAAATATTACAAGGAAATCTCATTTAAATACAAATATCTAGCTTAATCCATTACAATCATTATGATATAATATACCCACTAATATTCAATATTCATATCTTGGTAGCATGGTTGTATCTACAATGGACCATACTGTAGCTCGCACTCATTTGCATGAACCATTAATTATTTACCTGCCACCATGTTAAGCATAATTTATCCTTTGCACAAGTCACCATGATTTCTCGCTATTGTTTTCTTTAGCATACATTGATGTCAAGATTCATAAAGTATTAATCAACCCATTTACAAATCTATACTAGTGATTCTTTTTCATCTATTCATGTACATTCATGCCATGCAAGTAAAATATCATGACATGCTTCCTTTAACAACACTGTATATGCGCTAATTATAAGAAATCGCATTAAATAATATTTTCCTCACATAAGCACACATTCTTGCAATACAAATAGCTGCAACTACCAAACATTTCTTTAAAATAAACTAATAAATCAATTACGATCTTCATGGATGCGAATTATAGAAATTTTATCAAAATAAATAACCCTTCAACTATTACTTTTGGTGCATGTAAATACGTAGAAAAATATAATCACAATGAATATTATTCCTATGCGTGCAAATGGATATAGTCTCCAAAATAATCTTCCCAAAGGAATTCTTAACACAATAAAGCATGCAAACACATGTTTCCTTCTCGAGGAAATTTTAGCATAACAAGGCATGAAAAAACATGTTTTCTTTTCCATGAAACTAATAGAATAAAATATAAAATGCATGTATTATTTTCCAAATATTATACCAACATTATCCACATATATATTCCAAGGAAACCAACACATTACTATGGATTTTAGGCATGTAATCCATCTTCTTTCCCAAAGAATCTTTCCCAATGTACGCTAAACCAACATGCTATCATTTCCCACATAAAACTGTATATTCTTTCCAATGAAATTTAATAAAAATATTGCATGCATATTCATCATCTTATTCCAAAAGGAACTAACATAAAAGTTATGATAGCATTAAGTAATCACATATAATTCTTCCGAAAGAAGCATAGCTCAATATTTCTTCTATCCATGCAAAGAACATATCTCTATAACACAATGGTTATTCTTTGTGCATGCAAGAGCCTATCATAATATATCTTCTTTAATATACCAAACACATATTCCCTTCTTAGAATTCTTCCATTATTAACTATTATTTTCATGTAAACAAATACATACTTTTTTTCAAAAGGAAGTTAATATAACCTAGTTTCGTTGTCTTTCTACATGTAGTTTATCATGCTTCCCTTTCAAGAAATTATCATAGATAACCATATTTTATGCATGAAAATAGGCAACCATAACAAGGTTAACTTAACCTTTTATAAACCTAAATCAAGAATTTAACATAACTCATCTAGCCACGCAATATTTTCAAGAAAATTAACATAGTAAATTTCTTATATACACTGAAAAAAATGTTTTCTATAACAACATAACTATCTATTGTGCATGCAAACATGTGTTTTTCTTTTAACACAATCACCCTTACTTCAATGCACATAATCCTTTCAAGAAAAAACATGTTTTCTTATTCTTCTATGGACAAGATTCATATGCATCTTTTTAAAAGGAAAACTATTTATTTTCATATATTCATGCACAACATTCCTATCCAATTTTTATACACTCAAATCCTTCCAGTCATTTGACAAAGCATGAGGGAGAAGTTAATGTTATACCTAGCATGCATGAAACACAAATGTCATAGATATACCCAATATGCATGAAAAACACATGTCATAAGACAAAATAACCAAGTACGAGGGAGCATTCTGCATTATACCTAGCATGTATGATAAACACATGTCATAGTTATCCCTATTATGATGACAAACACATGTTATAAGAAAAAATAACTAAGCATGAGAGAGAATTATATGAAAAAAACATGCAATAGCTATTGGAAATGGCCCACCTTGGTTCATTTTTTTTATCAAAATACTCTGCAACTTGAGGAGTGGAGCGCGCAAAACCGCGGAGTTAGTTCTACCGATCGGTGTTTAGGGGATTAAGCATGGGTTGAAGCCCCTCATTTTGTAATAATTAAAGGGTTTTTGTCTATTATTTTTTCCTCTCATGGTATTTGGACCATGCTTTTGTTTGTATATAGAGCTATATAGAGTGATGTAAAGGATTTGTCGAAGTAGAAGGTAATAGTTGACAAGCAAAAGTATTTGAGCTATCTGTTTAATCTGTTTTGGGTATTAGGAAAGCTCCACAGCTATGTGCGCAGAGGCCTTGAAGATTTTGTAGCTTTGTATGTAGACCACCTGCAGCTATGTGCACAGGTCAAAGAAGTGAATGTACTGAATAGACTTATCATAAGAAAGAAGAATAGTTTTGAAGGCATCTTTGTGTTCATGCATTGTATTTGATTAATATATATATTGTGAAGTTATTTGTGTGCTTTATGTTCCATTTTAATCATAAAGGAAAAATTCACACACATATTGATTCATGAATGAAGTGTAGACTGTTAAAGTAGATAGATGCATCTGTGCAGTTTCGAATAAGCATAAGGAAGAATTTTAGCAGTAGATCCACACCCCATTGTCCCTTTGGATGGAGAAGCCTGGTTCTGACATCCCCTAATGTTTTCTCAGGTGAGTCTGCGATATGTGTATCAGATCGTTGCCGAAAGGTCTAGTAATAGAGGGTGTTGTTGGTGTGCAGCTAACTCTGAACCTGGGTCAAGCCCAAAAGAGACCCAAAAAATGGTTGTATTGTCGAGCCCGAGATCTTTTTGAGGAAAATGTGGATGTGGCATCCACCAAGGAAGGAAATACAAGTTTGGGTAGATCTAAAAGAGCGAGAGTTTTCAGTTCAAGAAAGTAGAAATCTGTGACTGCCAACTGAAGCTTGGTTAGAAAGGGTATATTTCATAGAATAACATGAGATTTTCTTCATGACATTTGCAAATGAATTACATGAATTCTTATCAAGGTTGACTAAGAATAAGAATGACAAGCCTACTACGTGGATTCCTAAACTGTTAGAGCCACTCAAGGAGACTAATAACAACATATCAAGAGATGTTGATTTCTGGATCGACAATGTTTTAGGAGGATTTATCACTAAGTTCACAATACACACATATATATCTTACAGCGAAGATGAGTGAATATTTTGTTGGAAATATTGTCATTGATGGCAAAGGAGCACAAAGGAGCAGCACCAGAACCAGTAATAATGCAAAGGCAACAGAAAGGCAACAAAGGAAGCAAAGGCAATAGAGAAGTAGCAAAATCAGAGAGGCAGGGAATGTAGAGAGGTAGTGAATGTAGTAGAGGCAACGAATATAGGTAAGAAGGCAGAGACAACAAAGAAGCAGAGACAATAGAGGTAGAAAATGCAGCTAAGAAGGTAGAGACAGCAGAGAAGCAGAGACAACAGAGGTAGCGAATGAAGAAGATAGGCAGTGAATTGCTTCATCACACAGAAAAAGGCAATCGGATTTTCAAGACACAGCGAGGACCAGAGATCTTACACATAGTAGAAGCAGGAAGATATGAGAGCTGAGAGGAAGAGGCCAATTAAACAAAGATGATCAAGCCAAGAGAGAGAGCTGAGAGCCAAGAGACAAAGAGGGTTTTAATTAGTATGAAAAGGTATATGTCGAGTGTGATAACTCGGGATGAGATTCAATAACAAAGACAAGCTCAAAAACAAGCTCAGGAGGAAAAGCATCGAGAAACCAGAGTTATAGAGCCTAACAGTATAAAGAACAGAAAAATTGACTAAGACAGAGAATTCTTTGAAGAATTCCAGGGGAGGCGAGCAGAAGGTCAGGATTAGATCACAGAAATGAAGACAAGATATGAACAGCAGAGATCAAATCACACCAGGAGCAATTTCGCAAATCGCAAAGTTTAGCAGTTAAGTGTTAAGGCCATCGCAGGGTAAGTTATTATGTGTGTGATGCGAAGTGGAGAAGGGACACATGTTGGCAAGGCGCAATATCGTAGATCGCACAAAATAGAGGTTAACCACTAAGTTAAATAGTTATAAGTTGGGAACTGCAAAGTACAGGCAATGACGTAAAGATGGCATGGCAGTGACGTAAAGATGACATGGCAGTGACGTAAAGATGACGTGGCAGTGACGTAAAGATGACTTGGCAGTCGTGAAGCTGATGTGGTGATGATGTGGCAGTGACGTGGTGGATGAAGTGGCCCCGACCCCACAGATCGTAGCTAATTTATTATGACATGGCAAGGTGATGTGGTGGTGACATGGCAGGGTGACGTGGCATGATGACGTGGACCTCGCCCACATACTGCACATCAAAATGCTTAGGGGATAGCAGTAAGCTAATCACAAGTTAAGTTTAAAGTTTTGCGATGCAAAATGGAGGGGCACGTGTCGACCTTGTGCAACATTGCATCCCACAAGAAACAGGGTTTAACTTTAAGACATCGCAAGGTATGTTTTTTTCATTGCAATGCAGTAAGGATCAAATGACGTGATGCGATAAATGGAGTCCATGTGTCATCACCACACATGAGAATATATCGTAGATCGCATGGTTTATGGTTTATCGCTATCGGTAGTGTGGGAAACCTACGAGCAAGTATTTGCAATGAAATGTGATTGGTTCAAGGTACTGTGGGACCCGATAGCCCTGTTCCGTGTATGTTGTATACGTGTTGTTTGATTTCTAAGAGGATGTTATGTTAATATGCATTTTTTGATCACAAAACGTATGTATGTTGATAAAACTCAGATTTGTAATCTACTGCGTGTATAAAGGGAGTTATTTGGGTCATACCCTAGAGGTTACAAGGAAATACCTGAACACAGAACAAAGGACCAAGAGCTCATGCAGAGCAATGTTGCGTTATTAAGGCAAATGAAAAGGCTCAGGCTAAAAGGGGATGTTTTGCAGAAAAGTTGGAATTTAACGGCAAAAACAGAAAAGACAAAAGGACAACAAGCAGAAGAGGACAAATGCACAGCAAAGCTAAGAAACTAAAAGGATTGATTAAAATAATTGATTGTAAATGTAAATGTATTATTTATTTTATATCGTTTGTGATGCAAAGGCAAGTCTCTGTAGGCAAAGCAAAACTTCAATTAAATGCTGAAATGAGTTTATAGAGTTGTAACATCCTAAAATGCTAAGCGAGGAAATGAGAAAGTGGAAGGAAAAGAGTCATACCTGTTCATTTCATATTCCCATATGGAATGGAAATAGCTATGAAGTGATCTCTATAAATGATGTTATTGTGATTTGCATAAAGAGGTTAGAGAGTGGAAGAAGAAGACAGAGAAGATAGAGAAGCTGTGAAGATCCAGAGATGGTATAAAGCAGATTTGAAGGTTGGAAGGACAAAAGTGAAGAAGGAGTAAAACAGAGTTGATTTCCAGGTAAATCAACATATGATTTTATAGTAGTGTGAGGAATTTGGTGCTTCCATATCAATTTGTAGCTTGATATATGTCCAGTTGTAGCTGGTTGAGGTAGGAACCTCCTGTGGGTTGTATCCTACAAAAAATACATGGGAGTTGGTGCTTCTATTTCAAGTTGTAACTTGATAGATTTCCAGTTGGAGCTGGTTGAGGTAGGAGCCTCCTGTGGGTTGTAGCTTACAAAAAATATGTGAGATTTAGTGCTTCCTTGCAAGTTTTAGCTTGCATAAATTGTGGTAGTAGCCTCCTGTAGGTTGGAGCCTACAAAAAGTCAGTGGTGAGAGGGAATTGGAGCTTGTATTTGCATCACAACAATAATAAGATGTGGTTTTCTCCCTTATGGGTTTCCACTTATATCTGTTGTCTGTGTGCATGATTCTTATGTGTTGATATTATGTATTTAATCTACTTAATATATGTTGCTCACATATTAAGATTGTTAATTCATTTTACATTAAGTTGATCATGAAATGAAGGTGTAAATAAGTTTTAAAAGGCCATGAATGTATTAAAATGATTCACCCCCCCTCTCAGTTTAACTAAAGGTTCAAAAATTGGTATTAGATCCAGTTCCTTCTGTATCAGTTTAACAACTGGAAGGAGGTCTTAGGTCCCCAAGATGGCTAGCCTAAAAGGATGCTCAACAAATAAAGCCCCTTTGTTTATTTGCACAAACTATACCTTCTGGAAAATAATAATGAGGACTTACATAATGTCTCTAAGATTAGAAGTTTGGGTTGTTGTGAAAGATGGATATGCTCCAAAGGTTACTGACACAGAGAAAGAAGGCAAACAAGATTTTATAGCTAATGCAAAGGCAATGAATGCACTCTTGAGTGGTCTGTGTGAGTCAGAATTCATGAAATTAATGCACAATAAGATTGCCAAAGAAATATGGGATAAATTATAAAATATCCATGAGGGAGATAAAAAGCTGAAGATGGCCAAACGGAAAACCTGTAGAGCTCAGTTTCAAAATGTAAAAATGAATGAAGATGAAGATGTAGCTAGTTTCTTCTTAAAGGTTGTAGAAATTGTGAATAACATGATAGCTCTAGGAGAACCCATTAAGGAATCTATGATAGTGAAAAATATATTGAGATCTTTACCATCTAGGTTTAACCCTAAGGTTTCGCGCATAGAAGAAACAACAAACTGGAAAACCTTGACCACGAACCAATTTCTTGGAAACTTAACAGCTTATTAGATGAGACTTCCACAAGGGAATTCAAATGTGAGGGAGGCAGCCTTTAAGGTAGAGAAGTGCATGAAAGAGAAGGAAGATACATGTTCATGCTCAGATGAAGAAGAGGCCAAATTCATTAGAAGATTGGATAAAGGCACGAGTAAATACAAAGGTAAAATTCCATTTAAGTGCTTTAACTATGGAAGAGTGGGGCACTATGCATCTAAATTTCCTCATAAAAAATGGAGAATCAGTCAAGAGGGAAAGAGAAAACCAATTTCAACAATAGGCCGAAAGGGAATAGATTTAATCAAATATAATTCTATTTTCAACAAGAAAATGGTGCATTTGAAAGCTTAGATGAATCCCCCAATGAAGAAGGAACTTCAGAATTCATTTCTATGGCTAAGTAAGAGCTTGAGGTTTATGCTCAGCAAGATAGCAGTGCATCTGAAATCTCAGATGAATCCTCAAATGAAGAAGGAGCCTCTAAATTTGTGTTGATGGCCAAGGAAGAGCCTGAAGAATTCCTTCTGAATATGAGGAAGAAGGTGAGGTAGATCTTGAAAGGGAGCTAAGGAGTGCCCTGGAGAAAATAGACAAACTTAGCCTCAAGTACAGAAAACATAAAGACATTCTCCTGAAATATGTAAAGGAAGAACCAGATTTGAAAAATCTCATTCAGTTGAAAGTAGAACTTGAAGAAGCTAATAAGGTGGAAGAGATTCTGCTAAAGAAAATTAAAAATAAAATAAGGAGCAAGAGAAATTGGAAGAATAAGTAGTATGCCTGAGAAAGAAACTAGAAAATGCCCAAAGGTAATTATCTATGAACCCTCAAAAAATGAAAAGATATGAACAGTTGGAGAAAATTCTAAATGCTCAAATATCTCCTCTCATAAAGGTTGGGATAGGCTATGAAGGAGAAAAAAGTAAGTCCAAGGTAGAAGATAACAGGAATATCATTTTTATAAAAGCTGTAAAGGATAATGAAGCAGCTCAAAAGATTCCTACAGAGTTAGAAGCCGGCAAGAACATGATTTTCAATGAAGTAAACAGAAACAAGAAGCAACCTCAAATGAAAAATAACTAAATGAAGAAACAATCAGCTAAAAAAGGCTCATACACTCCTGAATATGAATTGAATAAATTTGGAAGCTGTCAAAGGAGGTTCTTTCCTCCTATGAGAAGTATCACTTGTTTTGTATGCCACAAACCTGGACATATTGCAGCATACTGTAAGACAAGGCAAATCCATTCCAACCAACTAAAGATGCAGCCAATGAAAGGACTACCTCAAGCAAACAAATGGAGAAGACAATCTATCACCAGGTACAGAAATCATTTCCATGGCTATTGTTTTTCATGCAATAAATTTGGACATAAATATTTTGAATGTAAATTGTGTTAAAAAAGGGGAACAAAATTCCATACATCATCTCAAAATTTATTAGGTAAAATAAGATGTTATTCATGCCACAAGCTTGGTCACTAATAAAAAGACTGTAAACTGCCATATACATTAAAGGACTCTTGATAGATGATGGAATCCAACCAAATCAGAAAAAACTATGAATCAAAAGGGAAGTGCAGAAATTATGAAGAACCCAAATAAATTATGGAAGGAAAAGAGAAGGGGGGAGCCTATTACCTCAATAAAATAATGAATCCACCATAGTCTCAGGAGGAGCTGCTCTAGGAAGAAATGCAAATATCCAGCCAACAATATATAAGAAGCAACATCCCAGGGGGAGAGAAGTTCATAAATAGTCCCCATAAAAGTAGTCTAAGAAGAGCTCCATGGAATAAGAACAACAAAAAGTTTAGGAAGGGAAAGGACAATTCCTTTAATTGAGAACTATAAAGGAAGAAGAATAACTAAAGCATTCAATAGCCAACAAGTTGATGGAAGGAGAGAAGGCAGCTAGTAGCCATGGTGGTAGAGGGAATATCAGCCATGATCATGTAAGCTAAGAAGACAACAGCATACTAAGTTATGAATGGTTAAAATAAAAAAAATTATGTTTCGAGCTATAGAACTAGAAAGATCCATAGAGGATGATCACACTATGCATCACACTGCAATAAATAACAATGAAACACAATTAAGAAGGATGAGTAAGAGAAATTTTTATCATCATTATATCATTACATCATTCATCAATAGAAGGTTCCCTTGAGAGGAAAGCAGTTAAATGAGTGATAAAACTATGAGTGGTATGCCCTTTTAGATTCCTAGTAAATAAATTGAAGATGTCTTCCTAAAGATCATTATGTTAGAACAGTTGAATTGTATATAGAGTAGCAATGATTCTAGAGTAGTCCTAGAAAGGAATATGTGGTGACATTATTTTAAACTAGAATGACAGAATAAGAAAAAGGTTAATGATGCCAAGATCAGATTCAATATATTGATGATTGTTGTTGAGAACAGTGTAAAGCTCAATAGTAGAAACTATGAAGGTTGTCTTAACTATGGGTGCATGTGTGAGCTGAAGTGAAATTACTGCTTCGTTTATCAAAGTAGTATCAATTGGTATTTGGAACAAGCAGCCTGCCTATCAGCAGAATACCAAGTGTCATCAATGGAGCAGTGGTATGGTACAGGTCCTCAGGATCAGAATATTATGGGAGAAGTACATCAAGGTAGTATTCCCAACGTTATTTTCATTATTAAAGCATGAAAAGGTAAATAACAGTGCTAAAGGATCATTATCTTGTTTACACTTGAAGTATCATATTGAGAATTAAAGAAGTATCTATTTCTATATATAACTGCATGCCTTCCTCAATTCAATACATATATATCTTCAAGGCCTTTGTCTTAAGATCATTCATAAAACTATGTGAAGTCTGTTTGCTGAGATTTCAATTAAACAACTTGAAGATGTTTTTGTTGAAGATCATCATGATAGAACAATTAAATTATTTGAAGTATGAAGGAGCAGTTGTTTTATTATTACATTTGAATCTCAAGATTCTCTTATTGATTCATCTAAATCGTACTTCAACAGAAAGGAATTGCAGGTATTTCACCATTGAAGAGAGGTTGATTATTGACATACATACCCCCTTATGTCTTAAATAAAATTGCATATTTGATGAGTGAGACTGACCAATATTTTGAATTTATATAGCCTCAAGAGTTAGTTTGAAAGTACTATGTACAAGTAGTAAAGTATTTTGGTCTCTTAGATTGAAAGATATTGTCTAATCTTACAATAAGTTGTGAGTTTTGGTTTGATTCATTGTTCACATCAGTATCAAGGGCCTTTCGGCTGTTAGTGTAATATCCCTGTCAGTATTCCAACACATCACCACCAACAGGCAATAATGTTGAACCTTAGCTATAAAAGATATATTGGCATCATCATATTTGAAAAGATGTGTACTACAGATATGTATTTTAGATGAAGATCATAATATGGACTGAAGTATATTTGGAGCAGACTTTAAATGTCATATGGAGCATTCTCAATATTTTAGTATTGTTCCAATGATGCATCCCTACTTATATAATTTTTTTCTATGAAGTGACATTATCATCACTTTCAGCTTTATACAAGGGAAAGGAATCTGTGCTTTGGGATGGCATTAACTTACATACAAGTTCAATGATTCTCAAAGTATTCTCCCAACAACTCTTGTACACCAGTCTGGAGCAACAAATTATAAAGTCATAAGAAGAAGGCCTAAACACATCTAAGAGAAAGGAAATGCAAAGATAGAATCTACACTGGGAAATGTGCAACTATTTTCCATTGATATCAAAGGGGGAAGAAAATTAAGTAGAAGACGAAAGGCTCTTCTAAAAAGCATGCAAAGGAGGAAATATGAGACACTTCTCAGAATGAAAGGGGGAGGAAGTCCTAGAGGAAGTATTGGAGTATTTCCATCAATGCCAAAGGGGGAGACTGTTGGAAATATTTTCATTGATGGTAAAGGAGTACAAAGGAGTAGCACTAGAACCAACAATAATGAAAAGGCAACATAAAGGCACCAAAGGCACCAAAGGTGGCAGAGAAGTAGCAAATTCAGAGAGGCATCAAATGTAGAGAGGCATTGAATGTAACAGAGGCAAAGAATGCAGCTAAGAAGGCAAAGACAATAGAGAATTGGACACAACAAAGGTAGCGAATGAAGCAGAGAGGTAACGAATTGATTCAATGCACAATAGAAGGCAATCAGATTTGCAAGGCACAACGAGGACCAGAGATCTTACATATGGCAGAAGCAGTAAGATGCGAGAGCCGAGAGGAAGAGGCCAATTAAACAAAGATGATTAAGCCAAGAGAGAGAGGCAAGAGCCGAGAGACAGAGAGGGCTTTATTCAGTATGAAAAGGTATGTGTTAAGTGTGATAACTCGAGATGAGATTCAATAACAAAGACAAGCTCAGGAACAAGCTCAAGAGGAACAGTGTGGAGAAACGAGATTTACAGAGTGCGATAGTATAAAGAACAGAAAAATTGACTAAGGAAGAGAATTTTTTGAAGAGTTCCAAGGGAGTCGAGCAGACAGTCAGGATTAGATCACAGAAGTGAAGAAGAGAGATGAACTGTATAGATCAAATCACACCAGGACCAATTTCACAAATCACAAAGTTTAGTGGTTAAGTGTTAAGGCTGTTGTACGGTAATTTATTTTGTGTGCGATGCAAAGTGGAGAAAGGACATGTGTTGGCATGACGTAATATTGTAGATCGCACGAAATAGAGGTTAACCACAAATTTAAATGGTTATAATTTTCAAACTGCAAAGTACGGGCACTGACATAAAGATGACGTGGCAGTGATGTAAATATGTTGTGGCAATGATGTAAAGATGACATGGCAGTGATGTGAAGATGACGTGGTAGTGACGTGGCGATGATGTGGTAGTGTTGTGGCAGATGAAGTGGCCCTAACCCCACAGATCACAGGAAATTTATGATGACATGGCAAGGTGACGTGGCTGTAGAAATTTGTTGAATAAATCACTTATTCAATGGAGATTAACCTGATCACACATCAATTTCGAATTGCATGCATAACACATAATCTCTTCTACAATTAATTGTCACATGCGGAAAGAATAGAAGCGATAGCACATCAAATCATCACACACATTAACACGGTATGTATGGGGAAAGCTTATAGCTGAAAACCCCCAGCTATAGTATAATATAAATGGAGAGAACATGCAGCAAATACATAGTACAAACTCCTCACAAGTACTCAGTACTATCTCCCAAAGCTACACAAAAACTAGCTTGGTTTTGAACAAGTCACAGGTTCAAAACACACCCACTAATTTCCCTGCCTCTATTGCGCAGTCAAGGCTGGTCTAAATAGAGATCCAAGTTCAAATCTCACTGGCTCCAACTGCGCAATTGTCATTGGTAATTTCCTCCAAGTGTGGTGCAAATCTCATGCACAACTAATGTCACAACTGATAGCTATCTCAACACTTTCATCTACCTCTTTCACTTGTCGCCACTGAACTGTCCATGCACTGAGTTAAACTGATGTGTTCTTTAGTTGAATAATGAGTTAATAATTAGTGAGTTAAATAATATTTAATTCACCCAACTCATCTCTAGTGTATTATCCAATTAAACTAAATACAACTAGTTCAACTAGTTAACCAGAACACCATCTCCATTAACTGTCGCATCAACTCCACCGAACTCCGCCACTTGAGCTCTAACTGAAGTCAACCATGCATTAGCTCAACTAAACCCATAGGAAAAGCATAAATCCTTCTGGAAGATGCATGCCCCACCTCCGGGGGTCAAACTGAAGTGCTCCAAGAGAGTAAACTTAAGTTTAGAGTCCAAATATTATTAAGGGTAAATAATATTCGACTGTTCTATTTTTAGCCCGCCAGTCTAAAAATAGACTTCGACCTAAATGCTAAAAATAGAGGTCCATATATTTTTACCAACATGACCAATCCTCCAAGAATAGCATACTGTAGCTCCCGTTCCATGATCCATATGTCTAAAAATAGACATAGTCTAAAAATAGACTTTGCGACAAAAATCACATGTGTGGTCCCCACCTAGTTTAGGTGATCACTTTCCAACTAGGATCAGGAAAGATGTTTCAGGAGGCATCCTTCACTATTTCTTGTTTCCATTTTCAACACTCCCTCTCAACAAGAAAGGGCTTTCATTGCATGCGACATGCAACTCCATGCATTCACCCTGCAACCTTCACAAGCGCCATGTAACTCTATGCATCTGCTCTGCAACTTCTCTGAAACTGAATAGGCTCCAAACAACTCAATCAGTCTTGATGCATCTAGCATCTATCATCAAATTCTTCGACTTCTGCTTGGCCAACTGCACATGTCATCAGGAACCACTGCGTTGTTGACTCTTTGCACCCATGCACTCTTGCACTTGCTGTCAACTCTGATCCGCGCTCTAGTATCTGACACTGTCACTTTGATCTGCCTGCATCACTCCAACTGATCATGCTACTACTGCGCTGTGGGCACCTCGTAGCTAGGTTCAATCCATGAGATCCACACCATCTCATGAATCCTACCCAGAAATCTCCTCATGGGATTAATCATGCATGTCGCCCCAACTCTCACCTGGTGGTATAGCTGCATGCACTCCCTCTGCCTGTCTGGCATGAAATTTCTCTGCATGAGTGGTCTCTTCCACTCCATGATCCTCTTGTGGCTGCTCCACATCCCGAGGTTCACTATCGCCTGCATGCAAAACCCGCTTCCTCTCAAGCTTCAATTGCATGTCTTCCTCGCCTGCATGCAACACTTGCTCCCTCTCAAGCTTCAATTGCATGTCTTTCTCCCGCTCCCCAACAATAGGAAGCTCCGTAGACATCCCATCTACTTCAAGTCTGTAGAGATTCTTTGCCCGAATCCCAACCTTCTTGACTTGTCCCGTCACCTTGTGCCGAAGGAAAACTTTTCCTTCTCTGAAGACAACTTCATACCCTTTATCCTCTAACATTGCGACTGAGATCAGATTCTTTGTTAGACCTAGTAAATGCAATACATCTTGTAAAATAATGATTTTACCTAACTCCCTCTGAAAGGTTATGGTACCAATGCCGGTCGCATTGTATCTTCCACCATCGCCCAACTCAACATGCATCTGGAGACCTTTCTCCACCAAGTCACTGAACAAATTTGCATCTCCCATCATGTGAAAGGAAGCGCCACTATCAATATACCACCCCAATCCCAATGCACTAGAAAAAATGCATGCGATCAATGAGAAGTCCAGCTCAAATTGCGAGGCAAGAGCCTCACCAGCTGCAGCTCCAGCAGCCTGCTTGTTCTTCTTCTTCTTTGGGCAATTCGTGACGTAATGTCCATGATCGTGACAGTGAAAACACTTCACTTTGGACATGTCACGCTCTTTACCATATGCACCGGATTGAGAAGCCTTCTCCTTGCCCTTCCCCTTCCTTGCTTTGGCAGCCAAAGCATAGTCTTCTTCATCAGTTACCTTTGATGAAGATCCGTCCCTGGTAGTCCTCCTGATCTCCTCTTGCATGAGATCCGACCACAGTTGCTCCCATCCCGGAAACTTCTCCTGACCATTGACACTATCCTGATAGGAATGCCAAGCCTTCAAAAGACCAAGGAGAGCTAGGTCAACCAAGTCCTCATCCTCGACAGTCACCCCCACACTTCGCAGCTCATCTCTGCACTGAGTGAACTTCGTGAGGTATTTTGCGATGATGTTGCCTTTCTCCATCTTGATGTTTCTTAGTCTATCCTTGAGCGCCAGCTTCCTTTGGTCGCTCTTGCTTTGGTACAGATCTGTCAAGGCTTTCCACATCAAATATGGAGAAGCCTTTCCATGCAGGCTGGATACAACATGATCCTTTACACCCTCCAACAGGATCCTTCGACATTTTTCTTGTTTCTTTCGCCAGGCTTCCACAACAGCAGCATCAATAGAAGTAGGCTTTGGAATCTCTTTCTCCACGAATTCCAACAGCCCATTATCATCTAATACAGCCTCCATGCGGTCCTTCCATGCAACATAATTCGAACTTCCTTCCAAGGCATATTCTAGTCGCAAACCGTTGAAAGACATTTTCGCCGTGGCACCAAGAACACAAATCTGCAAATTCGAATTTCACCACCAGCTGATAACTCAATCGCTTCCAATCTACACTAGAGAACAAATTATTTCCAAATTAGAGATTGACTACATGGGCTTTTACCAGACCTTTCACTTTCCGAAGAAAGATGAATCCGGAGGCTATCTGGCCCGTATGCAGGCTCTGTCCGAGGAAATAAGTTTGCAATCACCGTAATAGATCTCGACAATTAATATTGCTCCGATACCATGTATAAATTTGCTGAATAAATCACTTATTCAATGGAGATTAACCTGATCACACATCAATTTTGAATTGCATGCATAACACATAATCTCTTCTACAATTAATTGTCACATGCGGAAAGAATAGAAGCGATAGCACATCAAATCATCACACACATTAACATAGTATGTATGGGGAAAGCTTATAGCTGAAAACCCCGCAGCTATAGTATATTATAAATGGAGAGAACATGCAGCAAATACATAGTACAAACTCCTCACAAGTACTCAGTACTATCTCCCAAAGCTACACAAAAAATAGCTTGGTTTTGAACAAGTCACAGGTTCAAAACACACCCACTACTTCTCTGCCTCTATTGCGCAATCAAGGCTGGTCTAAATAGAGATCCAGGTTCGAATCTCACTGGCTCCAACTGCGCAATTTTCATTGGTAATTTCCTCCAAGTGTGGTTCAAATCTCATGCACAACTGATGTCGCAACTGATAGCTAACTCAACCCTTTCATCTACCTCTTTCACTTGTTGAAACTGAACTGTCCATGCACTGAGTTAAACTGATGTGTTCTTTAGTTGAATAATGAGTTAATAATTTGTGAATTAAATAATATTTAATTCACACAACTCATCTCTAGTGTATTAGCCAGTTAAACTAAATACAACTAGTTCAACTAGTTAACTAGAACACCATCTCCATTAACTGTCGCATCAACTCCACCGAACTCCGCCACTTGAGCTCTAACTGAAGTCAACCATGCATTAGCTCACCTAAACCCCAAACATAAATCATGGAGCTCCATGCCCCACCTCAGGGGTGAGGCGAAGTTCTCAGAGATTAAGCGAAGTTCCAAGGTCAAGATATTTATTCAGGGTAAATAATATTCGGCGATTTCTATTTTTTAACTGCCAGTCTAAAAATAGACTTCGACCTAAATGCTAAAAATATAGGTCCATATATTTTTACCAACATGACCAATCCTCCAAGAATAGCATACTGCAGCTCCCGGTCCATGATCCATATGTCTAAAAATAGACTTTGCGACAAAAATCACATGTGTGGTCCCCACCTAGTTTAGGTGATCACTTTCTAACTAGGATCAGGAAAGATGTTTCAGGAGGCCTCCTTCACTATTTCTTGTTGCCATTTTCAACAGTGGCAGTGACATGGCGGGTGATGTGGCATGATGACATGGCAAGGTGACATGGCAATGACATGGCAAGGTGATGTGGCATGATGATGTGGACCTCACCTAAATACCGCACATCGCAATGCTTAGGGGATATCATTAGGGCAACCACAAGTTAAGTTTAAAGTTTTTCGATGCAAAATAGAGGGACACATGTTGACCTTGCGCAACATCGCTACAATAAATAGGGTTTAACTTCAAGACATCGTAAGGTATGTTATTTTGGTTGCGATGTGATAAGGATCAAATGAAGCGATGTGATAAAGGGAGTCCACGTGTCAGCACCGCACACAAGCGCATATCACAGATTGCATGGCTTATGTTTTATCACTATCGGTAGAGTGGGAAAATTGCAAGCAAGTATTTGTGATGAAATGTGATTGGTTCAAGGTACTATGGGGCCCAATAGCGCTATTCCATGTATGTTATATACGCGTTGTTTGATTGCTAATAGTAGGTTATGTTAATATGCGTTTTTTTATCACAAAACGTATGTATGTTGATAAAACTAAGATTTGTAATCTGTTGCATGTATAAAGGAAGTTATGTGGGTCATACCCCATAAGTTACAAGGAAAGACATGAATGCAGAACAAAGGACCAGGAGCTTGTGTAGAACAGTGTTGTGGTGGTAAGGAAAATGAAAAGGCTCAGGCTAAAAGGGGTAGTTATGCAGCAAAGTTGGAATATAACGACATAAACAAAAAAGACAAAAGGACAGCAAGCAGAAGAGGACAAACGCACAAGAAAGCTAAGAAACTTAAAGGGCTGAGTAAAATAATTGATTGTAACTATAAATGTATTATCTATTTTATATTGTTTTTGATGCAAAGGCAAGTCTCCGTAGGCAAATAAAAACTCCAATTAAATAGTGAAATAAGTATATAGATTTGTAACATCCTAAAATGCTCAGTGAGGAAATGAGAAGGTGGAAGGCAAAGAGTCATACCTATTCATTTCATATGCCCATATGGAATGCGAACAACTATGAAGTGATCTCTATAAATGATGTTATTTTGATATGCATAAAGAGGTTAGAGAGTGGAAGAAGAAGACAGAACAGATAAATAATTTGTGAAGATCCAGAGATGATATAAAATAGATTTGAAGGCTTGAAGGACAGTAGTGAAGGAGTAAAATAGAGCTAATTTCCAGGTAAATCAGCATATGATTTTATAGTAGTGTGAGGAATTTGGTGCTTCTATATCAAGTTGTAGCTTGATAGATGTCCAGTTGTAGCTGGTTGAGGTAGAAGCCTCCTGTGGGTTGTATCCTACAGAAAATACATGGGAGTTGGTGCTTCCATTTCAAGTTGTAGATTGATAGATGTCCAGTTGGAGCTGGTTGAGATAGGAGCCTCCTGTGGGTTGTAGCCTGTAGAAAATAGATGGGAGTTGTAGCTTCCTTGCGAGTTGTAGCTTGCAGAATTTGAGGTAGTTGCCTCCTGTAGGTTGGAGCCTAGATAAAATCAATGGTCAGAGGGAGTTGGATCTTGCCTTTGCATCAGAACAATAATAAGATGTGGTTTTCTCCCTTATGGGTTTCCACTTATATCTATTGTCTATGTGCATGACGATTATGTGTTGATATTTTGTATTTAATCTGCTTAATATCTGTTGCTCACATATTAAGATTGATGGTTCATTATACATTAAGTTCATCATGAAATTAAGGTGTAAATAAGTTTTAAAATAATATGAATGTATTAAACTGATTCACAGCCCCCCCTCAGTTTAAATAAGGTTTCAATAGAATTTTCAAGTGTCTGCGAGGTAAGTATATGAATTCTATGAAGTTGTGTATTAAAAAAATTTTATGTGAAAAGAGCATACTACAGATGCATTCATATTAATTTTTGGAAGAAGTAAGTATGGAGCTATATGAAGTGGAAAGCGATACAGGGTAGATCAGGAAAATTTCATTGAAATTGATTACAGGCGCTTATTAGAATGTAAAAGTGAAGAATAAAGTGTGGTAACACCCTACCCCATAGAGGTTCATCACAGTTAAGAGTTGAGATTAATCAGGGAATTTATGGGATTCCCCGTCCTGCTACTCCCGTTACCCCCCGTCCCCCTCCCCATACTTTCCCTCCCCCCCATCTACCTCCACCACCCCCTCCCCCACCCATAGGAAACATGGCCATTGATATCAAGTTCCTTATCATTAAAGGACTCAGATTAGAGGATCCTGAGAAATTTTGGTTTGTAGCTAAAGAAGTACAGAATGCAAGACAAATTAATGATGAATATATAAAGAACGCGCAGGTTGTAACCGCGATGCAAGAAAGAGCTCTGACACGATACATAAAATATTCTACAAAAAATTAGGTTGCTTCACTTTATGATACGAAGAAATAACTGACTACATAATTTAAGAATCCAAAATCACATTCATAGTGTAATACTGAACTAAAGGAGATCAAGTAACTAGTGAATGAATATATTTTGGAGTTGGATCAAAAGGTTCAAAATGTTAATGGAACAAGGGAGCTTTAGCATTCCTGAATAATAGCATCAGGAGTGGTTTATAGTTGCGTTGTTACCACATATCAGACTACCTTTGACACAGCAGAAGATATCAACACAGTTTGATGCTCTGGAAATTGCGATGAAGTTTGCAGCTTCTCCAGTCGTAGATACACATGTAGGAGTACACCTGATTTAGAGCCAATTAAGAAGTTTTCATCTAGATTTGCGGGATCTGAAGAAAGGTAAGGAATTTAGGCTAGATATTAGATTAGAAGTATGGTGTATAAAGTGTAAGGAAGAAGGCCATTATAAGGAGAAATGCCTTGTATTCAGAGACTACCTCGCTAGTTGAGCACCAAATCCAATGAATCTATGATCGAGTGTATGGTGTGGCATATGTAAAATTTCAGGTCAATATCACTCAGAGGAGTGCTATTTATTATAGAATTATATACAGACTTTGAAGCATCTGTTTTGTAACTTTTTTAGATCAATGGGGTATGATGAGAAGAACTGTCTTAATTATGGTTTAATGATAGAAAAAACTGCAGGAGCTTATGGAATTCAAGATAAGGAATGTGTACATGAGGATCAAGGTCATCATGTTGGTCAAGGAGGATTCCAAGTATGAGGACGAGGATGAGGATGAGGACGAGGCATTGGTTGAGGATGTGGCCAACTTATTTGTTACAACTATGGAGAGGCAAGACAATTTGCGTAGGACTGTCAGAATCCTACCTCGACCTGTAAGTACTGTAAATATTTTGATCATGTGATATAATAATTTCTAATCTTTATGGAAAATATGGAGGAGAGAATAAACTAGCATCCCACACAAAATCTGCAGATGGTGATCGTTGAAGCAAGGGAAGATCACCCGTGCATCAACATAGTAACAAGAAGTGCCGCAGTGACAGGAGATTATAAAGTCGAAGGTAAGAAGTCAATGGAAGACACATGGGTTAGGAATACTGCATTGAAGAGCCCCTTGGTTTAGTGCTCAGGTGGAAAAAGAAGCGTTCCTGGAGATGAAGCGAATTTTCATGGATCTGATAGCTTCAACATCTAATGTGCAACCGCCACAGAAGTTGATACCAAGAAGGATAGTGTTGAAGCGAATACTCAACTAAAAGAATTTGATGAATCCATATTAATATCATTCTTGCATACCTGCATGAATCTTTTGAGAGATCATAAGGTTGTTCAAGGACTCTAGGAGTTCATAGAATCATGTGTTGGTAAAGAATAACTGTGCAGCAAGCAACACACAGTAAACAAGTTGCATCGACATAAGAGGATAACAGTAAGGGAGATGATACTAACTACGTAGATAGGGGAATATGATATGGATCAAGTACTCCTAGATTTTGGCTATGATGCCAATGTGTTGCCTAAAAAAACTTGGGAGCGAATAGGAAAACTAAAGTTGAAATGGTCGTCGATCCAGTTGAGGATGGCCAACTAATAGAAGATAATCCTTATGGGAAGGATATCTGGCATTGTAGTAGGAATTAAGGGAGTGAATGTTGTTGCATATTTGGAAGTAATTAAAATTGTATATGGTATAAAACCATATTTGGTGCTTCTTGGATTGGATTGGGCTTTCGAAACTAATGGGATAATCAATATGAAGAAGAGACAAATGGTGTTCGAAAAAGGAGATCTGAGGGTCATTTTTCCTCTAGACCCATAAGAAGGAGTGCGGTATATAGAGCTTATCAACGATGAGTACTGCGACACAAATATTGAGAATATTTACAAGATAACATCTAAGGAGGAATATTGGATTAATACAACTACAGATGGAAGGATAAGCTGGGAAAAATATAATTCTTGTACTTCAAATTTTGACGAAGAGTTGGAAAATTGGAAAAACAAGCTACATGAATTATCCACCAGAAGCTGTAACAAAATCACAAGATCGCTTCGCTGCATAACTTCAAAGGTATGTCATCTTCCTTATTATGATGGGATCAGAGATGTAAGTCTTTTTTTGGATAAATTTGAAAATGAATGATCTGAAAATGGAATGTACTTGTTTGAGGGTGCAAGGTATCCATTTCCCATAATTTCAAATTGAGCTATACACTCCAAGTGACCTCTGAAAATGTGAGAACAAACTATTTCCTATACAGAGATGGACTGTAGGGGCATTCACCGGATGTTTCACCTTTCTAGGAAAGGATGAATCCGGAGGCTACTTGGCCCTCTACAGACTCTGCCTAAGGAAATAATATGTAAACACTTAGAAGTCTTTGACATTCACATACTTGAAATTTGATGTCTTGCGGAATAAGACAAATAACTTTCTGCAGCTGAGTAGGTGATTATGTGTATATGAAAGTTATGTATATTTGCTGTTTAACAATTTATATCAGTTTTGTTTAGCATATCATCTTCAGCAAATAAAGACATCAAAATGATAAGCAGTTCACCCCCTTCTCTGGGCTACATCTGCCGGACCAAGCCTCTCAAACTAGGCTTGTCCTCTTGTATTAAAAATGCTACAAAGGCTAATACAAGAATAAGAATGTCTCGAAAGACAGATCTGACTGTAAATACAGAATCAGAAGATAGGAATTAGCTGAACATGCTCTTTCCCAAACACTAAACAATGAAATTTGTACCTGCTACAGTACTTTTCCCCAATTGTCCTTGGTGGCCCTTTAGACTTGCATGGAGAATTTCGAGGTGAAGATAACCTCAATTGGTTCTGAAACCTCTGCCATTAGAATCAGAAGGTCGAAAATATCAGAAACAGACTTTTGAATCACCAAAAATGGAAGAACATAGTCCCCAAACAGCTCCAACACTGAAATGGCCCTTGTGGCCCTGAAAGCTTCCCTGAAGCTAAATAGTGAGAAGAATTCCTCAAAAGGAAAAACGAGCTGTAGAAATGGATTCAGAATGCTGAAAACCTTCAGGAATGACCTTCGTTCCACATAAACTGGCTGCACAATTCCCAATGCAGCTCCCAAACTGATTTGGCCCTAGTGGCTCCTGGAACTTCCACGGAGAAAAATCACCTGCAAACGGCCTCAGATGGCTGTGAAACCTGTGCCAATGGCTTCAGAAGGTCGAAGAGACCCGAAATCAAAAAAAAATTCGTCTTCAAAGACCTCTCCTAGCAGAAGTTATGACCAAAAAACTAAACTGCCAGTTTCACCTAAACAAACTCCACTAAATGTGGAGAGACTGCAGATAACGCCGCCACATGGGGAGGTGGCGCCAAAACTGGGCGGAACCGCCATAAAAGGCGCACAGTTAAACGTTGGCAATTAATGTTATGTGACGTGTTCACAAGTCCGGCGGTTAACATAACGGTTTTAAACGTTGTAAATTAATACAAAACGTTGTATGTATTAAAAACCCACTTCATACGTTTAAACCAAAGTTTTTAATTTGCCACGTTTGAAATAGCGCCGAGCTTGGGCCGTGGTTCTCCGCCGGAGGGTCATGTGGGAAGGGGCTGGCCCGATGGGCTGGCCCCTTTACGGGCCCCGCGCAAACAAAATCACGCCATAAATATTAATCCGCTTGGCACATATAACAACGAACCAACCTGTGGTCTGGCGGTAAAAATGTTTGAATGTTATTCACCAGGTCGGGAGTTCAAAACCAGTCAAGCCCGAGATAAAATTTTAAAACGCGCCTTTCAACTTTTACCTTGGGGCCACGTGGCGGCCTCCGGGCTAGCCACGTGGCGGCCTCCAGGCTAGCCACGTGGCGCCATATCATTGGCCAATACGGGAATATTCCCCAGAATATTCTGCGGAATATTCTACGGAATATTCCCAGAATATTCTGTGGAATATTTTTTTTTTAATAAAAATTTTCACAAAGTCCAATTTGTCCTTTTTTAATGGAAATTGAGAAAACTTTGAAGCTGAATAACTTCTTCATACGGAGACCATTTTTCGAACCGTTCACGGCGCCGGAATCAGGAAGACGAGCTCTATCCGGTCGTCCAGGTTCAAACCAGTTCTGAGCACTTTCATTTTTGACCATTTTACGACACCTGGTCCTGAGCTCCTGATCAATGAAGTACCCGAAGAACAGAGGTTCCAAGCTTTGGATGTAGCCCTAGGGTCTACACGTTATAGATGGTTGGGTACTCATAAAGAGAATATAGCGAGTTGGGAATAATATTGTAGGCTGATGAAGATCAGATTTGACGTAGGAAAAAAAAAATAGAAGTAAAATAGGATGGCAAAGCTAACTCCCAGGAGCATATGATTCACTAGAGTTCAACTTGCGGAGAAGATCCAGAACTAGAATTGGTACATGTGTTATTTACAACATTAGACCTAATACCTATGAATTGGTATCTTGAAATAGAACTGCAACATGGAACAATGAATTGGACTGACTTGGTTGAAGAGCTCTTGCTGAAATTTAGTTTTGAAGATGATTGTATGTGTATTGATGAACCCCTTCAGGAAGTCATAGCAGGGGTTTTTAAGCACACATTTATGCTAACTTGGATGAAACCATATTGGACTGTGTAGCTACAACACACACTAGAATGCTATAATGTGACAGCATAAGAGGATGACGAGGATCAACATAATATTGATATCCTTAAA
Organism: Pinus albicaulis; assembly: GCA_034641835.2. NCBI lineage: Eukaryota > Viridiplantae > Streptophyta > Pinopsida > Pinales > Pinaceae > Pinus > Pinus albicaulis. Next base: position 1,067,212,215 of record CM076580.1, read on the forward strand.
TTAGAAGGATATCGTGAAGTTGTTGGACTTGCACCTGAAATACTTGAGTTAATGCAACCCACAAAGATGAAGAAGGTGAATATTCGGTCCGAATAAGAACCAAATTTACACTAATTGGAGATTATTGGGACCAAGACAAGGTTAGGAAAGTTGCAATGTTGTATCATGAGTATCAAGAGCTCTTTCCCAAGAATTTTTCTGACTTAAAGGTTATAGTAGGAGACCTAGGAGTTATGAGGATTACTCTAAATCTCGACATGAAGCCAGTAAAGCAAAGGCCCTATCAATTGAATAAAAAATACAAGGAAAAAGTGAAGGTGAATTTAGAGAAAATGATCAAAGCAGGGATCATTGAATTGGTCGAAGAGTCTGAATGGGTAAATGCTATGGTAGTTCTAGAAAAAATAAGATAAAAGTCGAAATCAAAATACGTGTGGACCTAAGAAAGTTGAATGATGCATGCTTACATGACCACTTTCCCACACCATTCACAAAATAAGTTTTTGAAAATGTAAGAGGATAGGAGGCTTATTCTTTCACAGACGAATTTTTGGTATACCATCATATCAGAATTGCCCTAGAAGATAGACCTAAGACAACTTTTTCTATGGAGTGGGGTTGTTAATAGTACACAGTGATGCATTTTCATTTGAAGAATTCTCTTGCCATATTTTCTAGAGTTGTAGTCGAATATTTCAATGAGTATATACACAATTTTTTGGAGGTTTACTTTGATGATTATACGGTCTTTGGATTATTGAAGAAACATGTTTCAAGCTTGAAGTTGATGTTATACGTGCATGCGATATCAGATCTCAATGTATTTGAAGAATTTCATATTTTTTGTACCTTTTGGTATACTATTGGGGCATGTTGTTTATAAGCAGGGGTTGATGGTAGATCCTACGAACATTGCTGCTATTGTGAACCCAGAACCACCTAAGACAGTGAAGAAACTGCGCATGACACTTGGACATACTGGTTACTAATTTTTTTTTATAAATGTGTATGCGTAGATAACTACGCCAATAGTGAAGCTATTAAAGATAAATTCTACCTCTCACCGGGACGAAGAATTCCAAAAGAGGCTCGACATATTGAAAGAGAAGATAATAATTGCGCTGATTCCAGCTTTACCAGATTGGAATAAGGAATTTCATGTACATGTCAATGCCTCTTGCATAGTGTTGGGAACAGCCTTAGCACAACCAGGAGAAGGATAAATTGATCGCCCCATAGCTTTTTCAAGTACAAAACAGTCTAAGGTGGAGAAGAACTATTCTACGACAGAAAGAGAAGCGTTGGGTATGGTTTATGCAGTATTGAAATTTATGCATTATTTTTTGGGCATATTATTTTAGAAAATATTATACGCAAATACAGGGAAAGTGAAGTCCCAATAACCATGGTCTCTTTGGCTACGTGGTGCATTAATGGGGTCCTGTTTAACCGGGCCAACTATTTATGCAAATAAATTTTGGAATATTATCATGAAGCACAAGAGAAACGACAAACTTTCCATTACGCATGCTTGTTGTTGATCATTGTGTTGATGGCATGGAAGGATCCAACAAATTCATAGTTCCCTACTATGGAACCATATGTTTGTGAAGCTGTGAGGTATGCCTTGCTCCAGTTTTCAAAGGAACCGACTTGCGCTATAGAGAATAATACTTTTTGGGTTCTGATGGAGATGGATCTGTGTACGTTGGTGAATTAGTTTCCTAGGCTGTCACCTACCTTTTTTGAAGAACATCGGAATATCACAGAGTTTAATTTTGATTTCTATAGAATCTACATCAAGGCACGGAAGGATACAAAAGGTACATGGCATCCTTTTCCCTATTTGGTCACAGAAATTGACCTCTTGGATTTCCTCAAGACATGTTCAATAGAATGGATGACTCCACCTATTGGAGACATCGAAACAGAGAAATTTGTCACACATCATGCATGAAATAGAAATAAGGAAATAGAGATGGGAAAAGAAGAAGAGCCAGAAACTAATAATTACTGGGAAGGAACTAAACGCACTGAGCCAGATCGGGGTGGCCAGAACCCTCCTAGTGATACAGATTCAGTCACTTCCCTATTTATCATCAAGAATATGGTACCTACATCATCCACACCATGTGTGTGGAAGAAGCATAAGGTAAATTGATCCAAGTGCATAGAGCCACTTGTCCTCACTGAAGGGGAATTTGATGAAATTGGGGACAAGGTACAGTAAATCACCAATGAAACCAGGAGTAGAATTGAGGATCAATAAAAGTTTGTATTGAAAAAAGTGCAAGAAGGAATGTAGGAAATCAATTTTCTCACCCAAACAACAAGACCACAGGAGCATCCAGGCAACCAAACTGCGCAGACATGTCAATTGACATAGTCAGAGTGCAAGCTAGAAACACAATTTGATTTGAGAATTTTGCAGGTACTTGGTGGAGCACTACAGTTCGAATTTTCAAAATATAGAGAACATGCCAAAGGATATGACAACATCACTATGAACCTCACCATGCTCCCCACTCCAACATTTCACGAATTTCACCAAGGGATTATATACAAATTGAAAGGGCGAGAACAAAGTGTGTTGCAGTCCAACATACAAGTACAGTAGGAAAGAACTACGGTGATGACACAAATTAATTAGGTGCTAAAGGAAAGTGATGAGGCACACTAATAGAAGCAATAGTTGGAAGAAGTTATATTTGATACTTGTAGTGAAGTCGTGGATTTTCAGTTCTGCGTAGAGGAACCACCAACTGTAAAGGTTGCGAAGCTTGCTCTCACAATCAAAGAATCAATGGACAACACTAAAAAGATAAATTTTGAATATCAAGTCCAGCTTACTAAGTTTAAAATGAGGCTGCAACCAGCCATGCCACCAGTAGTTAGAGAACAAAGGGAAGCAGACCTGAAAACAACATTGAAAGAAATCACTAAATTAGTGGCGAAGCTTGGGAAATTGTTGGATGATAAAATGGAGATTTGGACCTCGCTGCAAGAGGATCAAAACATTTTGAGGATAGAGGAAGAAATGTAGGAAAAATAAAAGAAATTATATGAAATATAGGCAACTCTAAGGACCCTAACAGTCTCACAGAGACTCGCAAGGATAACATAAGGAAAGAATATTCAAAGAGAGATTCAAGATCTTTGGAGGAAGGAGAATCTCATTACAGTGAGGACTTAGCCATCATAGGAATAGGTCGTCCAAATTTCACAGAAAGTGGATGGAAAGCTCAAGGAGTTGCAATAAAGGCAGAAGGATGTGATCTAGAAGACAACCGGACCGACGACAGAAAATCTATTGGAGGAGGTGCACTAACAAGAGAAGCAATTTGTAGAGATGATTCAGCAGTACAATGTCACCTACACTAGCATTGTAGATAAGGTTCAGGGCACACCAGCTGAGTGACTCAGGACGAGTCACATGTGAGTGTTGGGGGCCTATTGGGCATGGCCCTACTTGGTCCATTTTTTATCAAAACACTCCGCAACTTGAGGAGTGGAGTGCGCATAACCGCAAAGTTATTTCTACCATGTGGTGTTTAGGGGCTTAGGTGCGGGTCGAAGCCCCTCATTTTGTAATGGGTAAAGGGTTTTAGTCTATTATTTTATCTTCCCATGCTATTTGGATCATGGTTTTGTATGTATATAGAGCTATATAAAGCGATGTAAAGGCTTTGTCTAATTATAAGGTAATAGTTCATGAGCACATGAACTTGATCTATTTGTTTAGTCTATTTTGGGTCTTAGGAATGCTCCACAGCTATGTGCGCAGAGGCCTAGAAGAGTGTGCAGCTTTGTGCACAGACCACCTGTAGCTATGTGCTCAGGTAGAAAAGTGAATGTATTGAATAGACTTGTCATAAGAAAGAGGAAGAGTTTTGAATGCATATCTGTTTATGCATTGTATTTTCTTAATATATGTATTTTGAAGTTGTTTATATGATTTATGTTGTGTTTTAATCATAAAGGAACAATGCGCAAAAGTATTGATTTATGAATGAAGTTTATATTGTTAAAGTAGATAGCTGCATCTGCAAAGTTTTGAATAAGAATAAGGAAGAATTTTAGAAGTAGATCCACACTCCATTGTCCCTCTGGATGCAGAAACTTGGTTTTGACATCCCGCAATATTTACTTGAGTGAGACTGCAATCTGTGTAGCATATCGTTACTGAAAGGGCCAGTAATAGAGGTTTTTTTTGGTGTGAAACTAACTTCGAACCTGGGTCAAGCCCAAAATAGACCCAAAAATAGCTATACCTTGTATTCATTACAAACACATGTCATACGGAAAAAATAACGATATAAAATTGCTAGGGAAACTAGGATGACCTAGTCCAAAAAGAGAAATTGTATTGAGACTAAGCCATAAATGATTATCTGAAATCCCATCACAATTACAATATGAGCATTTGAGAACTATCAATTTCATGCTGAGAGGGAAATTGGGATGACCTAGTTGAAAAATAGTTAACACATTGACATTGTGCCATAAACAATTATATAAAAGCCCACAATAAATACAAATGAAGCATTCGAGAGCTATCAACTTGATACTAAGTGCAAGGAAGAAAAATATTATATAAGGGAACTTACACAAATAATGTAACAATGGGGGACATGAGGACCATGAATTAGAAAAATCCATCTGCATTCTAAAGAGCACATGGGTATTCTTGGGAAACGAGGCTTGGTAAGGCTCGAGATTCCAACTACAATGTTAGTCAGTTTTCCAACTCAACATGTCTCAGGAACTCGTATTCATTCTTAGAAATTCTCGCACATTCTTAGGAACATTCACGTGCTCTAGAAAAACACACCTATTTTTATAAGGAATGTGCACATGTTCTTAGGAACACACACACATTCTTGGTCAGAGTTTTTATTTATGCTCTCATGACCTTTACAGTATTGGAAATATATGACACATTTTTTGGAGTTATTGAGGAAATGTTTTTATTCCCAAACAGCCTCAAGGACCAAATCAACATGATATGTCATTTTTGGAGTCTAGGTGAGCATTCTAATGTTTTGTTTTGGTAATTTGGTTTAAAATATGAAAAAATACCCAAAATAATAACCTAAACACAATCACTATATTGAATTATATGGAATTTAGTTAATATTGAACATTATTAGAACCCAAACGCACAACACCAAGACCAAAATTTAGAACAACCAAATATGAACCAAGAACCAAGAAATCCAAATGATGAAAGTGATGCATTCTTTTCTACATTGAGGTCAATGATATAGGATCTCCATAACACCAAAGAGTGATCGTGATTGTGTCTTTAAAGTTCATAAAACTCAATTGTATCATCCATATCAATGCCCAAATCCAACTATCTAATATTTATAATTACAAGGCTATAATGTACGAACACTATAAAACTAGTCTAAATAAATACCAAGACATAGACGTCAACAACAAGATTCATTGTCTTTTTTTGTTGACCCATGAAAAACCTAAGTTTGTTAGTCAACAAAAAATCCATTTGTATAGAATCAAACACCTACCAATAAATTTGAGAGAATTTGATGAATAGGTGGTTTATGTTATTGAATAAACATCTCTGTAATAATAGGGAGGTACTTCTATATCTCTTAAGGAATTTATGGGTGGAGTTTTAGCTAGACTCCATGTCAACTACTAAAATTCCATGAGATAATTCCATGGGGTGGGTTGTGGGTCTACAAAAGATAGGGAAAATGCTAGTCACAACCTAGCACTAAGTCATGATACACTTAGTCACAAGCCTAACCCCCCTTCCCAGCATCATCTATTTATTGATAGAATTATTGAGATCCAAACGAAAATAGCCACATTGACTCACATAGTAATGCAACATGGAAAATTGAACATCATCATGCGAGGATCTAGTAGCTACTAATGTTATCAGTGGGGTTCGAACATTATAATTTGTCAGAGGGTTTGGTGAAAATTGAAAAATGTAGGCTCACTTGAACCTCATAGATGTGCAAACTATGGGAAGACCCATTATGGCTAGATGGAGGGAAATAACAAACACAACTTTACTGAGGAATTATTATCTTAACCATTGTTGTGGTGTGTTTGGTGCACGTATGTACGAAATCACACCAGTTTAAGGAGTGTGGTTTACCTCATTAAACTATTGGTAGCAGGCAGAAAGAAGTGGAGTCAATAAGAATACTATATAGAGGAAAAAGCATGCAAATGTAAACTAAAAACTAAACTAAAACTAAACATAAATAAACAGAAGCTTTGAACAAGTCAAACAACAACAATAATTCAAACGGTGGCTCGAGGCCCCTCTTATTGAGTGCTGGTAGTAAGAAGAGTGATACTTTAACCTCTTTCCAAAGGGCCCCTAGACAATGGTTCTAGGTCCCAATGCAAGGATGGTTTTATCCCAAGCTTGCCTCGGTGCAGTATCCCTCTCTCTCTATTGTTTTGGACTGAAATTGTTGGGTGACCAACAATTGAGTCCCCTCTATCTTCATCTCCGGGTGACACACTACTGGTATTCCTCAAGAAATTTTGGCCATCATAACAATGTGATCACAAATTCTTCATCTCATGGTGGCTTTATATGGGAGATTTCAAATCCTCCTTCCCTCTCTTGGTACATGGAGGATGGTGACCCAAGAGAGGGGTATGATTCCTTTGTGTGTGTTGGAGCTCCCATGTTTTGGCCAGATTGGAAAGACCAAAAGATGAGACAACATCAGAACCACTTTTGGGCCCTAGGATCTAGCCCTCCTAGACCCGGAGAGGGATCTCCAATAAAACGAAGAATGATATACCTTTGAAGCTCAAATGAGATGTTAGGCTAGTTATGAAGCACGAGGGATTTTAAATGATTTGGTTGGTTGGTTGCTGAGTTGAGTCATGAGATCATAGATTGAGAAAGTAATGGGAGAAAGGAACAAAACAACAGGATGTTTCAACAAAGAGGATAGGTCAAAACTGTGCCATCCATTGGGCTATGGAGTTATGAAAGGAAATTACTTGCATCCACTAGCCAAGGCTTCCAAAGGGAAAGTCATCTAATACTAAAGGATATTTTTAGATTAGATGGTGGGGTGGAACATTAAGGAAGGAAAGTGAAAGAAGGAGAGTAAGCTAACTTCTGTCTATAGATCAGGTCAGAGGTCATTTAACTCCAGACCTTCTTGGACATACTCAAAGGTAGCTCTCAAAGAGGGACGAAGGGGCAGCTTATAGATCAGACCAGAGGTCATTTAACTCCAGGTCAGCTTTAGCATGCTCCAGGGGAAAAACAGAGATAAGTTTAACAGAAGGGATCTCAGAAAGGCTAGCTGGTCACGCAAGGATCCTAGTGGACAGGGCTAACTTTAATCCCCAGTGTCCCCAAACCTTCCAGCTTAAACCCAACAAGAACATCTAAGAACTGATCCATCCAATTCATACATTAGAGAGCAGGCAATAACATCCACTACATTGGTTAAATTGATTGAAATCAATCCTTAGATAACAAATTTCAGAAGAGAAACATAAATGGCAAGGAGAGCAGGAGCATAGGGTACCTGACAAGGGTAAATCCTATGCCAAACTTCTGATGCAAGCCAGTAGAACATGAAACAACATGTAAATGAAATAAACAGAGTTAGAAAAACATCACCAATAGTAATAGACCAGGATCCTATGAAATTTGCTTTGATTAATTGATGCAAAACCAGTCACATAAACTAAGCTCAATGGCTGTTACAGTCCAGAATTTCTCCTCCCGGCCTATTACATACGACTAATCTGCTACTCCTTCCCAAGACCATTCTAACAGTCAGAATGAATCTCTCTAACAGCAACGGCAGTAGCCGAACAACAACTCAACCCCCCGTTCTTGGGAATTCTTATAGGAGAATGAGAATAACAGGGGTAGATACAAATTAAATGAGTCTCATTAAGACAGAATGATGGAGGAGGTCGAGCCCATTCTGCTTAATGGCGTTGTGTTGTACTCTGTAGACTGTTTGGAAGTGTCTATCAGGTCAAGATTGACCTTTGATATGTCCTTGAAGTCCTTTCGGCTATCTGGAGCTCTGCGCTAGCCTTTTGGAATAAATGACATGGATAAATATCTGCAGGTCTCTCCATTCCTCATAAATGCCGCCCAACTGTCTTAAATGAGTTTCAGTCAGTGTAATTAATCGTTTTAGGGCTCGAGGAGGCATGGATATTTCTTGTAGGAAGGTGTACGCCTGGTGAAGAGTACTTGGTTGATATTAAACACAGGTAAGGCTCGTTGCGTGCTTAAATCTTCAAACTGTGCCATTTCCTTTGATCACGGGATTAAAGTGTTAAACCTTCAATTAACAGGTCTGGTCCCTTCTAATCCGTCTCTGCTCTCTCGTTTGGCCGCTAAATTGGCCTCTCAGTGACCCCTGCGCAATGAAATAAACTTGTCACGAAACCCGGGCAGTGGTGGAGAAATGTTGTGGAGGCCAGAGGAGTGGTGGTGGAGCAGTGGAGAAACAATAGAAATAATGAAAAGTGGCGGAGGAAATGGTTATTAATGTAAAACCCAAGGATTAACTCTTGGGAAATTTACAAAGGAAAAAACGAAAAAACAAAGAACGGAGCCGTTGGATGTGGGACCCAATCATGGCGGAGGGCGATGGTGCGATTGAGTCGCAATCACAGAATATCGCGATGCGATCAATTGGGGGAGCGGGCGCGATCGGAGGACTTGCGATGTGATCGGAAGACTTGCAATGTGATCGGGGGACTTGCGATGCGATCGATCGCATCGCAAATATTTGCGATGAGAAATAAGAGCACTCACAATTAGAAAAATGGGCGATTTGTGATCTTAAATAGCAGTGGGGAGGTTGCGATGTAATGGGAGGATTTGTGATCGGATCAATCACATTGAAAATATTTGCGATGCGATTAATTGCATCGCAAATATTTGCGATGAGTGATCGGGGCACTCACAATGGAACATGCGATTTTGCGATTATGCGATCGGCCCCCAAGGTACTCAGCGCTTGGTTTTGGGTAAGGGTTATCTGGGGAAGTGGTTGGAACTTGCGGGGAAAAGGGGCTTAGGCCTTAATATAAAGTTGGAAAGTGGGTTTTAACCCCATTTTAATGCATTTCAAGGCCTAGGAAGGGAAACGATAAGGGGAACAAAGGGTAATTTGGCTAAGCAAAGGGTAGAGGAAGAATATAAAGGGGATTTGGGAGGATTGAGAGGGTACAAAGGGAAATAGAAGGGGGGACAAAGGGGAATGGAATAAAAAGGGGAGAAGGCCTTTGGGAATTTCTTCACAAACATAGAGGCTTGTAATGGGAATCAGCAGAGGGAAATTTATCAAAGGACACCAGGCACAAAGAGGCTTCAAGGATGATGTGTTTTTAGAGGAAATTCATTCCTTGAAGGCTCAAAAACATTTTAGCCCCCTATTTTCTTGTCAAAAATTTATGGGGGGCTAACAGTGTGCTCCAAATATTCCATTGTGTGCTCACATAGTGTCTAAGGAGGTGTTGGTGGTTGTCCTTAGGCGGCTTCAAGTAAGGAGTGACTTATCCTTTGCTTTGTGTGGTCCCGGATAGTGACATTTTTCCACTATCAAGAATGCACACATATCAGGCAAAAAGGCACGTAGAAGGCACTCTTCTCGAAGGATAATGCATGCAAATAACATTTAAGACTAGTTAAAATTTGATTTTCCTCAAACCTTTGAGATTTTTAAATACTTTCTAGATTTTGTAATGTCTTCCAGCCATGTAAATCCTTTGGCTTGACATTAATTAATGTCATCTTATGCTGTACGATTTTCCAGTGTTAACAGTTGCCCCCTAATGTGTGAGGTCTAGGAAGGACTGTATAGCCGAAATACATTATAGTTTATTTTTTGTATCCTGCGTAGAGAGAGAGAGACCTATGTGAAGCCTTGGAATTGGAAACACCCTGCACTAGTTCCAAGAATGACCACGTCCTAAGGGATCCCTATAAGCAAATACAATTGACAATTCATTTACAAATTTTCAACGAGGCGGGCATGTCCCATGCTCGTGATGCTATGGCTAGTTAAACACAATTGATAGATTATATGTCCTGTCTATGTCACTATTATGTTAGCAACATTAGCGGTTGTTGACGACGACTGTTGATGCCCTCAGGGGTGTTTTTTCTTTGACAATAGGTGGAATGTGGTACCCATATGCATAAAATTGGTATGGCATATAGCTGTGCATTCTATGCATAGGTGTTGGCTGAGACCTTCCCCTGTAAGCATTGTTGACAGAGATGCTTATGGGGGCATGAGTCTTTGATGGATCTGATCAAAGTGCAATGGTTGTAAGGTATGATACCATCTTGGCATGAAATATTTTGTCGTAGTCAAATGTCATGAGAATCGATGACATCTATGGACAATGATGTCTCCCATAATGCCACCTAAGGATTCCATTTGTATGGAGAGGGGTGATCCAAGGTACTGCTTCCTTTTTGGAATATAGGTGTTGAATTCAAAAAAAAGGAAGTCTCAACCAGACGAGGGGTCACCAACCTGAAGGGTCGGGGACCTGGATGTGATGGGTTTAACATAGGCATATTGGCGAGGGGTGACTAAAAACTGATGGTGGGGATTCAGTGGCCTGAGGTCGGAATATACTTAATGAGGTTGGCGACAGTCATAGTTATTTTTGAAGGGGAGATCCCCGGAGTTGATAAGACTTCCAGGGCGGGTGTAAACCGGTTATGAATGTCATGATGGTTTGTGCATGGGGGTGAAATACTCTGACCAAGGGTGTTCAGGGACTACTACCATGGGAGAAAAGATGAAATTAGAGGGTGAAGGGATGAAGTGCACTGTTTGCGGTCTTTGTACACTTACCAAAAGAATAAAATAATAGGGTTTGGTTTGTACAAAACACAGAGACGGGTACCCCAAAATGTGAATGTGTTCGCTCACTGATGGTGTGAGGAAGGTGTTTTTTTTAGGGTGGGGGTCCCGTTGGTTGGTCTCATGTGCGAGGTTGATGAAGCGGATGAAAAATTATCACAGATGGGATTATGTTGTTGGGGGTAAGGTGAGCCAAATGCGAGGCATGGTGGTGCGCTCTTTATCTGCTTGTACAACCTGGTTGTTTGGGAAGGGGGTTTCAATTTGTATGGTAAACTTGACCTTATGAATGATGAATGGATGGGCAAGAGATGCTTCCCAGACTGAAGTGGTATGGCCATGGCATCACTAATGTTGTGATATGTGGTCTACTATGGGTGATGAGCGCCGTAGAGGGGAGGCTCTACTCACCAACGCAGATTTTTATCATGTGCAGGGTGAGGTGATAATAAACATGGTCGGATATGATGACCCTATGGTTTATTTATGATGGAGAAATGATGTCAGGATATGCAGAGTTTTTTGGGACTCTATCATGTTGGGGGTAGAATGATACCTTCTCTAGAACTTTCAGTAGATGGTGTTGTGAATGGTTTTGCGAGCTTTTCCTACAAAAATAACTACCTCAATTGAAAGCATCTTCTTTATCAAATATTATTGAATGTCATGAGCTTTAAAAAACAAGATGAGAGAGGGCATACCTATCGGTGTTGAAAAAATATTTTTTCGGGAGTGCGAATGTGTGGCATCGCCTTTGGGCGTTATGGAGTTCTAATCACAGTGCTTCTTTCGGTCTGGTGATCAGGTACTCTAAGCTCCAGTTTTCCCTTGGGAGTTATTACTTGGATCCTAGTTTTGATTTCGGTTGGGGTTGCCCCCAGACTGAGATCACGAGGGGTGTTGCTAGTTACTACCCCCTATCCAGGATCTCCCTTTTGTTTGTTCCTCGACTTCCTTTTACAGCATTTGGAGGATTGGCATAATTATCCTGGTTGTACGATTTATGATGAGCCTAGGAAAGGTTGCACTATATTGACCAACGCATTACATTGTGCCAGTGGTCCATTCTGTGAGGGGAATGGGGGATATCTATTCCCTTGTCCCTGGTTGGTACATGAGTGTTGGGGTGACTTTCATGATAGCTAGGTTGTGATACGTTATGAGTAGAATCGTATGAGTATCCAGGGTATTTTATTACTGTGGCTTAGGTGTCCTTAAGCCAAAGACCCTATCGAACCATCTGCAGAATTGATATGCATGGTACTACTGCTGCCTAGGTAATCTTGGGAAAAATACCCAATCAAACCGTCTGTAGAATCAATGCACATGGTACTAACGCTACTTAGGTGATCTTGGGTCAAAGACCCAATCAAGCCGTTTGCAGAATCTACCTACCTAGGTGTTACTACTGCCTAGGAGATCTAGGGTCAAAGACCTGATCAGGCCATCTACAAAATCTACCTACCTGGTAACTCCCTGAGTATCATGGGTGTTACTGTTGCCTAGGTGATATTGGGTTAAAGACCCGATCAAGCCGTCTGTAGAATATACCTACCTAGTAACTCTCTGAGTATCATGGGTTCTACTACTGCCTAGGTAATCTTGGGTCAAAGACCCTTATCAAACCATCTGCAGTAGACGACCTGCCTGGTAACTCCCCGAATACAGATTATTGCTACCTAAGTGACCTTGGGTTAAAGACTCGATCAAACCTTCTGTAGTAATCGATGTACGTGATAACTCAATAGGATGAGAAAACTAGGTTCCCCTATCCCTAGTTGGTGTATGGTGGCTTGGGGGGAGGAGGGACAAATGGCTGCTTTCTGGTGACTGTCGTTCCTCCTGCAAGTACAGGATGGCACGTGGTTCAACCCCGGTTGCCTGGGTTGAGGGATCCTCTTGATAGGATCGCCTGATGGCCTGTAAGGCATCCCTGTATCACGAGATCTCTGAGAAATGATGGGTCTAGTGCCCATAGTTGCTGTAGAGATTGCATGTGTGATTGGTGCGTAGTGCTTTACCTTTACCTGTGGTGGTAGGTTCCTTTTTACAGGTTTTTTTCTAGTGACCATTGTTCCTCCTGCAGGTATAGGATGGCACGTGATTCATCCCCGGATGCCTAGGTGGAGGGATCCTCTTGATAGGATTGCCTGATGGCATGTAAGGCATCCCTGTATCGCAGGATCTCTGAGCAATGATGGGTATAGTGCCCATTGTTATTGCAGAGAGCGCATGTGTAATTGGTGCGTAGCGCTTTACCTTTACCTATGGTGGTAGGTTCCTTTTCACAGGAACGCAACATCGTGATGTTTGTCTCAAAGACAAGGAGTGGTTTTAATTCATCTAAATCTAGACAGATATGGGTAGGGTGACCTATTACGTCGCATATGGTGTAGACCGGTGATTCTCATTGAAAGGGAGGGGTCAGCATCCTCTTTCCTCTCTTTTCGGTTTTCTTAGCTGTAATCATCGATTTTGCAATGGGAATTTCCTTTGCAGGGGTGGTTTCGACCGTTTCTTGGATTTTTGGGGCCTCCTCAGGACTGAGGGGCTTCAATCCTGTGGTAGTAATGTGGCTAGCACCTTTTCCTACTGGGGGAATGAGGTACCAAACTGGGATTTCCAATTATATGTTGGGTAGCACCAGTGTTGCCAAAACTTGCTAGTAGACAAAACCAGCTGGGGGGTAGAGGAAAGGGGTTTGGGGGGTGGCGTAGGCCAAAGAGTCTATCCTGGTTGATGACTCAGTGTTGGGGCTGCTTGTGTCCATGTCCTAACTAGCTTTGGTGCTTGATATGGACATCATGCACACCAACGCCCTTGTGACATCTGGTGATTACTGAGGGATAATGGGAGGATCTCCTAGGAATCACCCTAGAATGGATAACGGTTTGAATTGGCTAGGGCCATATTATTGGTACTGTGAAAGTGCATCTGTGGATGTACCTACATAGGGTAGGATTACATCAATGTTTGTTAGGGGACACTTCTCACTGTGCGTGAGTGGGTCTACAGTAATGATGTGGTCCTCATGGGAGAACATCATAATGCGGAATATGGAGGAGGCTATGGTAGACATGGCATACATATAACTCCGCCCGAGGAGTATATTTTAATCCAACTGAGCATCCAAGACTTCAATGTCTATGTGGTCCGTCTTTCCAGCTAAACAGACCGAGACATTTTGGTAGAGGCCGACGGGATTCAAGGGATGACCATCGTATGCTTGAAGCGTGATGACTGAGGGTTTTAGTTCAGGAGAACTTGACTTTTGCCAAAAATTTTTGGACATGATGCATGTGGATGCACCCTCCTCTATGACACATCAGTGGATAGTGATATTCTGCACCGACACTGGTATCTAGAAGGTGACCATGGAAGGAATCTGAGGGGTGGCTTTGTCTAAGTCAAAAGCCATTAGGCATGTATCGTCAAGATCGATAGCACCTAACGTGGAAAGTAGGGCTTTCTATTTTTTCGGGCATGACTGCAGTACTTCCAGAGCTGACATAGCAACAAGAGATTGTGCTAAATCATCCACGATACTATAATTATGGGCCTCTTTGGAGTAGTTTCATGCTCGCCTATTAGGTCCCTTTGCCATCTTCGGCAATGGTTCTATAGGCATCTTTGAAATGGTCAAGGGTGTAGTTGGTGCACTGGTACTTGCCCCTGACCCATTGGTGTTTGGTGGGGTGTCGTAGTTGCGATTCCGTGTTTGGAAAAATATATCTTCTCCAGTCATGTAGATTTCATGGTTGTTTTTCCTGGAATCGTTTGTATTTTGCTGGTGAGTGCTAACCATCCCTTGGTTGGGGAAAGGCTCTTGCATCATGGATGGTTGCTGGGAAGATCCTCCTTGTCCTCGGTTACTCTGTAGCTTCTTCAGCTCGGGGAGACCGGGAAAGTGGTGAGTATGGTGACCATACTCACCACATATCAAACATGAATGGTTAGTTCGAAGAGGTAGCCTTTTTCTCTACCGTTGGGCATTGCTTGGCTGCTAGTTCTGATTCCGGTTGGAGTTACCTGCAGCCTGGGATCATGGTGGGCACCGTTGGTTGCTGCCCCCCTGTTCAGGGTTCCCTTTTGGCTTTTTTGGGATTTTTTCTTCACCACATTAGGAGGGTAGTTCTCATGATTATATTGGTGTGGTTGGTTTTGGGACGGCTGCACAAAGTTCACCTGTGCATTTTTTTGCATAGGTGGGTCGTGTGCTGGGGACTGAGCATAATGCGGTCCCGGGTTTGCACCTGACTGTTGGAGGGGATTTCTTCCATCAATGTTTCTTTCTGCATACTGATTCCCCTGATTCGAAGGGTAAGGTCCTCCCTGGTGATACGTTGGCGCCCTATTGGTCAAATTTTGCTGAGGCATATTATGACTTTGAAAATCGGGTTGAGGCACATTCTGGGTAGAACTATATGTGTAACCGGGGTTTTGACTGCTACTGCCTAGGTAAACTTGGGTCAATGACCCAATTATCCCATCTACATAGTTCAACGTGCCTAGAAATTCTTGATAAGTTTGCAGGCATGGGGTGTTAGGCAAGATGTTGTAAATGTATCTTGACTGCATATAAATTAGCTTGAGCTTCTAGGCTTTGTTGATTGCATCCTCTTCGGATGTGGGATTCTGCTGCACCACATCCTTTAAAATCTCTTTCGTAATAGTTTTCAAGAAAAAATCTAAGAGCACCCGGTTGTCGAGTTTAGATTTATATAAACTGTGACACTGCCTCCATTCATGGAGATGGTCTGAGATGTGGACGACAGGGTTTGTCTGAAATGAGTCAGTAATTCCATTCTGGAATCATGGTGAATGGGTAGCTAAAAATATGTTAGAAACACGGTAGCGAGGACGCTAAAGGTTCCATGTGAAGCTGAGGGTTGCTGCAAGTACCACTTCGTGGCTACTCCTATAAGAGTGTGTTCAAATAATCTCAATCGAATAGTGTCGTCAATGATATTGTTCGATGAGCACCACAGGTGAAAGGTCACGACATGATTACCTGGGTCTTCTGCTTTCTTGCCTTCGAACTTTGGTATATCCTAAGGGAGCTTCATGGGCATGAGAGGCCATGTAGGATCATGTGCGATGGGGTCATTTGTTAGATTAATTTCTCTTCTATAAACAATTCAATCCTAGTCCCGGAATTCCTAGTGCAAAAATTGAACTAAACTAAAAAAATTTACACTAGAAAAAGAAAACTAGCTATGCATGCGTGGTCTTGGGCCACTTACTTGGGCTAGTTATCTAGGTGTGTAAGTATCAAAATTTTCAAAACATAAATTTTTTGGAATGCAAGTTACTTTTCCCCCCTACTTAAACTATGTGTGAACTTTGCAAAAATCAAATTGAAGTAAAACTGACACTAAGCCTACAAAAAGCAGCTAAAATTAAGCTTTAACAAGCTGTGGGGTACCAAAACCAGTGTTGGCAGGTGTATTAGGGGCTGTCAAGCACCTTAGAAGCAGGAAAAAATAGAAACTAGGGAGAAATTTCTCATTATGTAATTTGCGCGCAAAAGGTTGAAGCAGGTGTGCTCTCTGCGCACAGGTCAGCTCTGAACGCGCACCCTACGCATCTGTGAGGAAAAAACGCGTGCAAAATCCTGTAAGTAAAAATCATAGGAGCTGCTCTTCTTCAGTCTGTCACTTGGGATGAACTAGGGACTGCAAGAGAAATCAGGGGAAATTCAGCTCCACTCCACAGCATAGACAAAGGTCTCTTACAAAAGAAAGCACAACCACATAAAATTGGTAATAAAATGTTATTGGAGTCGCCAATCATTTTGTGGTGTGTTTGGTGCACGTATGTACAAAATCACACTAGTTTAAGGGGTGTGGTTTACCCCATTAAACTATTGGTAACAAGCAGAAAGAAGTGGAGTCAATAAGCATACTATATAGAGGAAAAAGCATGCAAATGTAAACTAAAAACTAAAATAAAACTAAACATAAATAAACATAAGCTCTGAACGAGTAAAACGACAATAGTAATTCAAATGGTGGCTCTAGGCCCCTCTTATTGAGCACTAGTAGTAATAAGAGTGATACTTTACCCTCTTGCCAAAGGGCCCCTAGACAATGGTACTAAGTCCTAATGCAAGGTTTTTTTTATCCCAATCTTGCCTCAATGCAATCTCCCTCTCTCTCTACTATCTTTGACTGAAATTGTTGGTAGCCAACAATTGAGTCCCCTCTATCTTTAGCTCCGAGTCACACACTGCTAGTATTGCTTGGGAAATTTTGACCAGCATAACAATGTGATCACCAATTATTCATCTCATGGTTTCTTTATATAGGAGATTTCAAATCCTCCTTCCCTCTCTTGGTACATGGAGGATGGTGACCCAAGAGAGGGGTATGATTCCTTTGTGTGCTCCAAATATTCCATTGTGTGCTCACATAGTCTAAGGGGGCGTTAGTGGCTGTCCTTAGGCAGATTCAAGGAGTGACTTGTCCTTTGCTTTGTGTGGTCCCGAATAGTGACATTTCGCCACTCTCAAGAATGTGTTCATATCGGGCAAAAAGGCACACAGAAGGCACTCTTCTCGAAGGATAATGTGGGCAAATAGCATTTAAGACTAGTTCAAATTTGATTTTTCTCAAACCTTTGAGATTTTTAAATAATTTCTAGATTATGTAATGTCTTCCAACCCTATAAATCCTTTGGCTTGACATTAATTAATGTCATCTTCTGTTGTACGATTTTTCAGTGTTAACAACCATATTTACATTGTTATACATATTATGTGTTTTCTTTATTTGTCTAGTTACATGTTGTTTGCAGGTTCCCTAGCCTTACTCATGAATCAATTCCATTTTGGTCACTAATGATGCAAATTGATTCCACTTGCTCATTCGAATTATTGCATGTTTAGTGTGGTGGATAAAAATTATCCCTTCTTGCAAATTGTTTTATATGCTTTTGGTCCAAAATATCGATTCATTTAGTTTAAGTATAAGTGTAGTGTTTATTTAATGTTTTTACAAATTGTAGTGAGACTAGGGTAAGAGGAAAGCCCCCCTGGGGTGGACATATGTTCCCCTTATGAATAGGGTATTTTTTAAGTATTCAAATATTTTCCTATATATAGTATTGTAGGAACTATTTTGGTTTGAAAATTCATACGTATGGAATATAAGTGAATATCAAATAAAAAACATGTAATTTACTATTAAAATTGGTAATTTATTGTGAATATCATGCATTTAATCATATATATTGTAGAAATTATATACAATATGCATGTATATATTTGGACTCTCCTGATCTAACAATATTTATCTTCTTGCTAAATACAGAATCCTTCCGCTATAATTCTTGCGGAAATTTAATCAACAATTGCAAAACACATGATGCAATAAAAACACACATAACACAATTGTTTAACGGGAAAGCCTAAAGCTGGAAACCCCAACTATATATTATGTAACAAGGATATCATATGACAATCTCATACAAATCTTATCAAGCTCTCGGTACAATACAATCATCATACACTAATCAGGAACAATCTTGCAAATCCATGCACCGATCTTGCCCTCCTGCTAGCATACCTCCACTGTGCAATCCAAGCCGATTACAAAGACCAATTCAATGTAATCCCACTCTCATTTACTACATAATCCTCATTTTCATCTCGAATGAATGTGTGGTGCAAAAAATGCAACACTATACTCACAACTCATAGTCACACTTTCTCTTTCACCTACCTCTCCACTGGTCTCCACTGAATTGTCCATGCATTGTAGTTAAGTGATGTATTCTTCAGTTGATTAATGAGTTATTATTTAGTGAATTAATTAATAATTAATTCACACCACTCTCACTAGTGTATCAATCAGTTAGACTAAATACAACTAGCTCAACTGTGTCTAACTGAGTTAAACTGAACACAACTCAACCAACTACTTCTACAACTCCACCAAACTCTGTCACATGAGTTCTAAATAAAGTCCTCCATGCAATAGCTCCAGTAAACCCTCAGGAATAGTGTAATTCCTTCTGTCAGCTGTTGTGCCACATCTATGCACTTAACTAAAGTGCTCCAAGAGAATAAGATAATTTTTAGAGTCCAAATATTATTAAGAGCTAATAATATTCGACATATCTATTTTTAGACTGGCATTCTAAAAATAGACTCCACCCAATATGTCTAAAAATAGAATTTCATCTATTTTTCACATTTTACCAACCATCTACAAATAGAATCCCACAAATTATAGAATATGCTCACCATGTCTAAAAATAGACATACACCTAAAAATAGCCTATGTGGGCCCCACCTAGTTTAGGTGATTAGTTTCCAACTAGGATCAGGAATGATGTTTCATGATTCCTCCTTCACTGTTTCTTGTTGCAATATTCAACACTCCCTCTCAACAAGAAAGAACTTTCTTTTCATGCGACATGCAACTCCATGCATTTGTCGTGCAACCTTTGCAAGAACCATGCAACTCCATGCATCTGCTCTGAAACTCTTCTGAAACTGAATAGGCTCCAAAAAACTCAATCAATCTGATGCATCTATGGTAAAAGTCTTTGAATTTTTCTTAGCTACTGTACATGTCTTCAGGAACCACTGCGCTGTTGAACTCTGCACCCATGCACTTTGTACCTGTTTTTAACTTTAAACCATGCTCCAATATCTGACACTGTCACTTTGATCTTCCTACATCAATCCAACTGATCATGCTACTGCTGCCCTGTGGGCTCCTCGTAGCCAAGTTCAATTCATGAGATCCACACCATCTCAATGAAACCTGCCCAGAAATCTCTGCTTGGGATTACTCATGCATGTCGCCCCACCTCTCACCTGGTGGTATAGCTACATGCACTCCCTCTACCCATCTGGCACGAAATTTCTCTGCATGAGTGGTTGCACCCACTCCATGACCCTCATATTATGGCTGCTCCACATCTCGAGGTACACTCTTACCTTCATGAAAATCCCGCTCCCTCTCAAGCTTCAATTTCATGTCTTTATTGCACTTCCCAACAGTAGGAAGCTTCGTAGAAATCCCATCTACATCAAATCTATAAAGATTATTCTGCATCTCTAGTTGTGGCTGCTCCACAACCTTCTGAGACTACTTCTCATATTGCATGTTGAGAGGCTCCCTCTCAACCACCAATTCACTAACCTCTGATTTTCTCCTCAAAGATTTTCATGCATCTTGTACCTCAGTGCATGTTGATTCTTAGCTCATGCAAATTGCAATTGTCCCACTGTCGCAAAATTTTCTAACAAAAGAGTTGATTTCAAATCGATGATATCTCCCTCATCCAAGCTCCGATTTGACCGATTTTTTTTTTTCAATTTGGGTGTTTTTTCGCAAGGAATCCAAATACGCTATTTGTTTCTGAAAATATTACACCAAAAATTTCAGATATTCTCTACAAACTCGCGCACCCAAAAATTCCTGCTCTCATTCCATGTAGAAAATTTATAACACAACTCCGATACCATGTAGAAATTATATAAAATATGCATGTATATATGTGGAATCTTCTGATCTAACAATATTTATCTTCTTGCTAAATAAAGAATCCTTCCACTATAATTCTTGCGGAAATTTAATCAACAATTGCAAAACATATGAAGCAATAAAAACACACATAACACAGTTGTTTAACGGGAAATCCTGAAGCTAAAAACCCCAACTATATATTATGTAACATGGAGGTCATATGAAAATATCATACAAAGCTTATCAAGCTCTCAGTACAATACAATCATCATACACTAATCAAGAACAATCTTCCAAATCCATGCACCGATCTTGCCCTCCTACTAGCCTACCTCCACTGCACAATCCAAGTTGATTACAAAGACCAATTCAATGTAATCCCACTCTCATTGACTATGTAATCCTCATTGGCATCTCCAATGAATGTGTGGTGCAAACAATGCAACACTATAGTCACAACTCATAGTCACACTTGCTCTTTCACCTACCTCTCCACTGGTCTCCACTGAATTGTCCATGCACTGTAGTTAACTGATGTATTCTTTAGTTGATTAATGAGTTATTATTTAGTGAATTAATTAATAATTAATTCACACCACTCTCACTAGTGTATCAATCAGTTAGACTAAATACAACTAGCTCAACTGTGTCTAACTGAGTTTAACTGAACACAACTCCACCAACTACTTCTGCAACTCCACCAAACTCTTTCACATGAGTTCTAACTGAATTCCTCCATGCAATAGCTCGATTTAACCCTTAGGAATAGCGTAATTCCTTCCTTCAGCTACTGTGCCACATCTGTGCACTTAACTGAAGTTCTCCAAGAGAATAAGATAATGTTTAGAGTCCAAATATTATTAAGAGTTAATAATATTTGACATATCTATTTTTAGACTGGCAGTCTAAAAATAGACTCCGCCCAATATGTCTAAAAAAAAATTTCATCTATTTTTCACATTTGACCAACCATCTACAAATAGCATCTCGCAACTTATAGAATATGCTCACCATGTCTAAAAATAGACATACACCTAAAAATAGCCTGTGTGGGCCCCACCTAGTTTAGGTGATTATTTTCCAACTAGGATCAGGAATGATGTTTCATGATGCCTCCTTCACTGTTTCTTGTTGCAGTATTCAACATATATGTAAAAAATAGTCAATTTTTTAACCAAATTAGCAAATATTTGTTTTATAAAATGTCCAAAAAATAGCCCATTTGCGAAATTTTGCCCCTGAAATTTTCCCTACTTCCCACGCATCATGTGTGAAATTATATTTTGTTAAATTTTTATTTCATTTTCTTACTTTGGTTTAATAATCGAAATATTATAAATTTGTAGCCAATATCCTCCATTTTCATAGTTCTCTCCTCTTAACCCTTCATATTGTTCACCACCATCTATTGTTTTCCCATTCATTATCCACCATTATCGTCACTTTTCCCCAACGTTTGGTACCTAAATTATATTGATTTTTCATGATTTTACCTTGCCACTATCAAAGGTCCTCAACAAGCTAGCATGAACATCGACAAGTCATCCCTTGGCTTCAACAATATTTTATCACATAACCTCTTTAGAATATGATTTTTTTTCTCCATTAAGGTTTACACACCCTATTCATGTTGCATCACACAATCACATAAAAAGACAAATTTAGTCCTACTATCCTATGGTTTTTGCACTAAAATCATTGGCCTTACACTCTTATAAAACAATAACACCTCCATGGAATATCATGAAAGATATGATAACCAAATTCTCTTCTAAGAAATGAATGACCCCATGCCAAAGACTCATCAATATGATCTCGCCTTGATATTTCCCTAGTCCCACATCCCATAAGAAGAAGGTTTTAAAATCATTCAAGGTGTTAGCTCCATTTTCCATGTCTTTTACTAGTTTAGAAAATATAGTAGTACAAAAAATATCCATAATTATCATTATCATGAATCAAACCAATTACATGTTCTTCTGTAGGGTCTACATGCATATCATAAATCCTATTATCACACGATAAATCCTAAAAAACACAAAATAAATCTATTTATGAAACATACAATACATATCTCTCTCTCATTTTCTTATTCGAGGGCTTTCTCATGCACCCAAATTTCATACTACCAGGGTTTGTTCATGAGCCTAATGTATTCATTTGTACAAGGCTTCCTTAAGACAATATAATGAATAGAGTATAATGATGACACAATATAAAACAAATTTATCCTTCCTTATCTATAAAATAGGCTAACGAAGCTAAAATTTAATAAGGGATTAGTTACATACAATTGAAACACCCTCTAAGCACTATGCTCCTAGGATCAACACCCCTCCTTTAAGATGGTACACTCTCTAACAATTTATTATTCCAAAGCTTCATCTTTGGTGGTTTACTATCCAATTTTCTTCATGCAATAGGATTCTCCTCTAGCTATGTGCCACATGTCCCTAATGTTATTAAAATTTGGTTAATATATTTAGAACCACACTTGAGAACATTAAGAAGCCCCTCATTATATTGGGAAACTGAATTATTTTACTAGAAGCTTATATTTTCATATTGCATTCACATTCATATCATAAAAATATGTTTTGATGCACTAGCTATAGTTGTGAACAACTACCCAAATACAAGTAAGAGAAATCCTTGAGGTCAAATATGGGAATTCATAAACTTTTGATTCCTCCCCTCAAATATTGTATTCCTTATTATCCTTTCTCAAATATGATCATTAATGTATCTCTATAAATAAATTAATAAGAAGCTACAAAAAATTACACCATTTTTTGCATTTAAAATAATCATTTTGTTGTTGTTATCTTATGTGTGTAATAAATTTACCACTTTTTCTTAGTGGTATTTATACCATATAATAGTTTTTCTTGGTTACTCACATATTCCTACCCATGCAAGGTGTCTTCTACAATCCACCCCTATGCCATATTCATGCATGCCCCATCTAATGATGATACCATACCACTCAACTACTATTGTAATGTCATGGGACATATCCCTTGAACAAATTTCACCATAAGCTAGATGTTGGAGTATTGGCCCCCAAAAAAATCCCATTCCATTTATTAAAATGAAGTTGGCCTCCATATAAATAAAAAAATCCTAGTGTTATTTGATTGGATTGTTATATGTTGAACATCATATTATTGTCTCAGGATGTTAATGTTTTTGAAAGTTTTGTTATGTTCAAAACTCATCATTTATTTTGAATAAATGTTTGAATTTCATGACTATGAGCATGGAATTTAAAACACAATCACAATAAATTTTCATATTGTTTTTCAATCTTATCATTAGCTCCATGGAATTTGTGAGCTTATATCCTCTAATTATTTAAGGATTTGATTTTGATTCTTAGTTGTAGTCTTGAATCATATATCAGGAAGTGATTATTATTTATTAAACCCTTTAATCTTAAGTTTGTCTAAGAGTTAGAAGGGAATTTATGTTTATACTTATTCCAGGTTCATTTTATCTTTAAAAGGATGAAAACACCATGTTTATAATGTCAAAACCCACATTGGGATTCAATATTTGCAATGAATCAATGTTGGGACTAATTAAATGTTTGCAAAAATGCTTCCAAAAGTTATAAACTATAAATGATATATCATTTTTGAAATTCTTGTTTATAAAATTAGAAATTATGCCAACCTTATGTCATAGTATCATGGCCTTCTCACAAATTTTATAACCAAAATAAAATTGGGTGACTCACAATAAGAGCTTTTAATGGTTGAAAATAATCATATGTGGTGTCAAGGAAACAATTGATTGTATGGTATATTGTTTGGCTTACACCTAGGTTATCATGATTAGTGTAATCGTCCTCCAACTTATTACACCCATCATACATTGAAACCCTGCCATTACTCAAACCTAGTTTAGATTATGATTCCATTTTGATGTCTGTTTTATGAATGTATTTTAATAATTCCATAATTATTAGGCTTTTGTCTTTTCTATACCACACAACTGCATGATATTTCCCACCTTTGTATAAGACCAACTATGCATTCTAATACCCATTTTGATCATGGCTCATATGGTCAAGTTAAAACCCCCAGGCCCATAAATTGTAGAGGCACATGAGGAATATATGTCTTTATTCTAGAGGGTAGGATGGTGGGATTTTATTACAGCCTTTTGCGGCCACAATTTCGGGGTTGCCAGAGCTTTTGCCTAGCTCTATAAAGGTAGTAATTCCCAAGTTGGAGACATTGAAGTCCTTGTAAATGAGGCCTTTATATCCCAATCTCGTCGCTTGTTAGCTGAGGGTGAAATATTATCCAAAACGTTTCTTGTGAAGGACATAAATTGGAACAAGTTTTTGGTATCAAAGAAAGTGTCGTATAATATAAAAGGTATCCCTGAAAACCATAGTAGGGATGAAAAAAACATACCACTCTAAGGAAATAGCAAACCATTACCACCACACGAGGAATTAACAAGTATATATATATATATATATATATATATATATATATATACTTCTCAAAAAAATAATTAGCTTGAGCATGTTACCAATGGGTCATTTTAGAAATGTGTTGTATTTCCTTTTCATATACAATCATTGAGGGGACCTCATCATGTTGTTTGCACTTAGTGTGTCATTGAAAAAACAAATTAATGTAGCTTGTTCATGTCATTGATTGTGTGTTATGGCCGAGGTGATTTGTTAGGGAATATTTTAGAATATTTTCAAAATTTTATAAACAATAAAATTTAAACAATTGGTTTCTCTTTATGTTTCATTTTTTGTCATGAAATTTGATTGTGGGAGTGTTTGAATCATATTTTATGGTGGAAATAAATTCAACACCATCAAGAACTTAGGGACACCCAAAATTTTGAACTTTGACTGCTGTAACTTGGATTTCCAAAAATTTCGGTTGGATTTCCTAAATATTTTGCTAGATTTTCTATTATTTTCTGGATGTAAACATCGCAAAATGGAATTTGAAATAACGTGAGGATGTGAAGTAGGACACTATATTCGAAGATGTCATCGGATGACCATATAAATTCATTGAAAAAAGTGGGGCACTTATAATCGACGTTGTCGTAAAATCCTCCTATTTGTATCAAGTTAGTAGTTCGGGTATAAATTATACATGTGATGGGGAAGACACTTTTTTTCTTCAGAAGAAAAAAAAAACTCTTAACTTACATTAATAAAACATTTTTAGTAAATTTTCCATATGATCTATAGTGTAAAAAACATCGAGGAATATATCATCCAAGTCCCCATAAACCATAGCATGAAACAAAAAACCAGTCAAGGAGATGTAAAAAATTCTAAAAGATATATAGTATGGCACCATAGATCATGAAACTAAACATATACATTGAAATCCATATGTTTTCATCCCATGAGCAAAGATATTCCAAACCCGAAGGATGAAAAATAGCCTAGCAAGGACTAAGTAGCATGTAAGAAGATACTATGATATGAAAAAAACAAAACAAAGGCATCCTACAAGAATTATATGACATTTGAGATCAAAAAACTTATGGCACATTGAATTTTTCCTCAAACATATTATTATCTTGCACATGAAGTCTGAACCGAATCGTGCCACAGGTTTACTCCAAACCTTGTTTAGATAATCGAACATCCACATATTTATGGTGCCGAAAAATGTGTGATAATTAATTGTGATCCAAGGCTCTCTTAAGATACAAAATGAAAGCCATCAAAGTAGACAAAGGATGAGTTGAAATAGATGATTGTCCCATCATAACTTCTATAATATATTTTTGAGTCCCGATAGATAAAAAGGTGGCTGATCTGGAGGTGCTTTTCAAGGACTAGTAATCCCCATAGTGCCATGAACTTATCCTTCTAATTAGTACCCAAACTTCCACACCAATGAAAAGACATATGAATATTGATATTAATTCTCAGTCAAACCCCATAACCACAATAGTTGTCTTGATTCACACCATTGAAATAACCTGTAGGAAAATGTAGCTACGGAGGAGGGTATAAAAATATGTGAGGAGCATCATCTCATAAAGGAGGAGCTACAGTGGATAACCAAACCAAAACACGAGAGGAAATATAAGATGGATTAAAAGTCTTGTATTAAAAAAATACCCTATTATGGGTCTTCCAAAGCTCCCACATCATGAACAAACGAAGAATATTGAATCTTCCAGGACAATTAAACCAACATTTGAAACAAGATTCCATAGAGACAGAGTTATCCCGATGTGAAGCCCTGATATGATCCATAATACATCCCCACACCCCCAAAGGCATTGGGTAGTTGATAAAAAAATTCACAAAATCCTCTACAGTATTACGGAAAAAGGTGCACCAACCTCGGTAGTAGAAGCCCCTCTTACAACAATTATGCCAAGTAAGTATTATGTTATTCCAAGGAAATTACGAAAACATAACCACCTTGTAGGGAACCCTCCTCTTCTAGCCACCCTTTACCAACATATATCATTAGAGGGAAAGTACGTGTTCAAGATGTGTCGATATAACTCATTAACCACCACTGATCCCCACCTTAAAACACCATCCCAAAACAAAATATCGCCCCTCATACAAAACATAAATCCTGAATTATTGAAGGTTTGC
The DNA here is from genome assembly GCA_034641835.2 of Pinus albicaulis. NCBI lineage: Eukaryota > Viridiplantae > Streptophyta > Pinopsida > Pinales > Pinaceae > Pinus > Pinus albicaulis. Next base: position 1,067,239,175 of record CM076580.1, read on the forward strand.
ATGAGATGATTCCAACTAGGAACTGATCCTCCAGAAAGGCCAAGTTCCTCCACATACTTCCAGATCAGACAGGGAATATCAGAATGACATCTCACAATGTCTTGATCCAAGTAGAAAATCCATTTGGTGTGTAGAGAAAAAATAATCTCATAATTTAATAAAGGGTAGGGAGAAACGCCAAGAATAAAGTCCAAGCCTATCAAAATATGATTACCTCGACTAAAATACCAGACCATTATATCAATCAACCAGTGTTTTACCTTAGAAAAACTCAACCAGATGTAGGAGCCTCTTCTGGGACCAATCCAACCCTTCTGATACATATTAGTAAATGGTTTTCACTGAAGGTACTTTTTGGTAAAGATCGGTTCCCAAAATCCCTTTCCAAATATTGTGCGTTATATGTATTTTACTAAAAGGGACCAACCAAATCTTATTAAATCAAGTATACCCACACCTCCCATATCGATCCCTTTTACAATAACACCAAGCTTAATAAGGTGGTACTTATTATGATATCTCTTCCCCCAACATAGAAGGTGTGAAACGGTGGAATTAATCATATTCATAATATGAATAGGAATCTCAAAGAGGTGCATCCAATAAACCGCCAACTACTAAAGAACTGGTTGAATCAAAATTTGCCTACCTTCCAATGTCAAGCACTTATGATTCTAGAGAGAGACAAACTTCTCAAACTTCTTCACCAACTAGTGCCAATCCATTATCCTATAATAATTGGGCTTAAGAAGAAATCTTAGATAGGTCAAGTCTATGTCCAAAGGAGATACTGACATTTAATAAGCTCGAAATGCGTTGAATAACCTCCTGGTTCTCAGAGGTATAGATTAATATGGGATTATTCCCATTCATTTAAAATCCAAAGGACACTCTAAAATGGTACATAATATGGTATAATACAAGCCAATGATCCCATGTAGCCAACCTGAAAGTAAGGGAGTCATATGCGAAGAAAAGGTGTGAGGCATGGATCGAACGTGAAAGATTTAGGCCATGGAAAAACCATTGAGATTGAGCCTCTTTGACTTTTAAGCTAAGACCATCCATAACCAGAATAAAAAGAAAAGGGATAATGAGCATCCTTTTTGAAGTACTATACCTACTTGAAAAAAAATTAGAATGGAAACCATTAATCAAGACAACAAAAGAGGCAAAGGATACACAAGCCAATATCCAAACAAAGTTCTCCCTGGAGATGCCAATTTTAAATACAATCATACATAAGAAAATCTAGTTGATACATTCATAAGACTTATGTAAATAAATATTCATAATAATAGCATCCAAATTCCTTGGGTCGATAGAGTGAAGGAACTCATGTGCAATGGCTACCGCGTCATGTATTTGGTGACTGCCTAGAAAACTAAACTACTCAGGAGAAATGAAATAAGATAGGACCTACTTGATTCTCCTAGCTATGATATTAGAAATAATAGTATAAGTAATGTTGCATAAGGAGATAGGTTGTAAATCAGATAAATAAATAGGATGTGATGACTAAGGAATCAAGGAAACAAAGGTAGGGTTTATACCACCCGATATCCTGCCACAAGCACAAGATTACTTAACCATAGTAATAAGTTCAACACCAACAAGATAAAAAAATTGAAGGAAAAGCTCCACCATCCAACCATCTGGCCCTAGAATATTTTCCTTGGAAAATGATTTAATAACATCGTGAATTTATTCCAAAGTGATAGGTTTTATCAAAGAAATATTAGATTCTGCAAAAAACATAACAGGAAAATTTTCGACTCCCCAAATCATGTTTGTATAGTATACACCTTTGTGAACCGAAAATACATCTAAAAAATTCCAAACCACCTCCTCTTGAATGTCCTTTGTAGAGTGAATGTTCCCTCTCTCTAATGATTCGGTATCCCAGATATATTTCATATTACTCCTATGATTAGTAAAGTGATGTGTTATCACTCCATAATTCTGAGGTTGAAGGAAAAATCCCAGAGGCAACATAAAAACCGCTTCGAGCCTAGGATTTAGCCCTCCTAGACCCAGAGAGGGATCTCTCTGTAGGATTTAGATTTGTTTATTGGGAATTTTAGGCTAGTTCATATAAGAAGAGTCGGGTTTTTAATTTGTTTTGGTGGGGAAAGTTAGGGAAAAGGGCCATTGGGAAATGGAGTCAAAGGGCTCTGGTGACCAATTTTTAGAAACAATCAAGCATGAGTTAAAGAGGGCAAGCTAGGAGTACTACTTTCGATCTCTATGAATAAAATGGAGTGGGAAGATACATGAAAGTGGAACTCAACAGAAACGGAGGAGAAGTTAATAATTCCTCAACTAAACTGGAGGGTAAGGTTCAACATAAACCGAGGAGAAATTAAGAATTCCTGGGTTTAGCATTAGTGGAAAACATAGACAATTTGTAGAATCAACAAGAACAGGGTGCTCTGGAAACAAATCCTATTCATCATTTTATGTTCTACAAATTAGAATGTAGAAATACTAAGACAACAAAACAATCAATAACACATAAAATAGGAGAAACATTCACCATTTGGTGCACCACTTGAATCATGGAAACTACTCTTGAATTACTTTGCAAGAAGCCACAACATTACAGAATGGGACTCAGTACCTCATTCATATCCCCCCCCCCCCCCCCCTTCACATAGTTCAAATAGTGAAGTATATATCAATATAACTAAATGATTACAATCCTTCTTGTAACTAACATATAATTTCTTTCTCACTACATAACATAGAATGAAATAACATCACTGGACACGAGTAAATAAAATTGTTGGAGTTATGAAGACATGTTGGACATCTAGCCTTTCATTGGTTCCTCTAAAATAAGGATTTTCATATGCTTGCTGGTGTGAATCCTATCAAGCCTAACACTTGGGCTATCTGACAGTCCCTGGAGCGCTACATATGATTTCATACCTTGAAACGCTTATCTTTATCGAATCTCTCATCTCCTCTCTAAAATAGAAAGATGGTTACAGAGCTAAAAGTTGGGCCGAATTTGCTGAAAATGGGGCACACTCAGACATTTGTTTCTCCCCAGTGGTGACACGTATGCAAAATATGAGATATTTTATTGTTCTTTGCCCCATTATGGTCACAAACCTCTCTTTTATTATCAAAATTCATCTCCATTTCTCCGCAACAGTCGCTACAAAATCATGACCAAAACAGGAAAAACGGAAATCTGAAAACTAGGGCTGAAAGATGGCTTCGATTCTCCGAACTAAAGATACCTGTGCAAAATATGGGAGAGGTTTTCCCCAACCCGTTATTAACCAAAAAATCTCTTGATTTTTAAAAATTCACTCTAATTTTCCTGTAGTCTCTCCCACAAACAGACTGTTCAAACTGGATAAAAATGGTTTTCTATTTGGGGAAAGCGATTTTGAAGGAGCAGAAGTTGTATTTCAGACCCCCCTTGAAGTGGTAAGTGGTAATAGAAGGGGCGGGGGGGCGGGAGGTGGGGCAGGCGAAATCATGAGAGAGTGACACATAAGGGGTGGCCCACTTTTGAAAATCACCCATTTCGGACTCCCCAGTGTGAGGATAAAGTTAGGACGATAGGGGGGGTCCGAAAGTCAAATTTAACTGTCGATTTTAATCATCCATCCTTGCCCATGAGCGGAAGATGCATATACTTTAATTAAAATGTTAAATTAATTTAATAATATAGAATTAATTAATTCTATATCATTAAATCAAATTAACCTTACTTAATTTCACTGCGCATTTAGCCTTTTAAATCCGGATTTATGAGAATAAACCATGAACCTTTTGTACCTAAGCTCCAACAATGAAGAAAATTTCGATCCACACATCCATGCAACACCAGAATAATATATGAGAAATATTTTGTGGCATTCTGGAGCCATTCGGATGGAATTTTTATCGCTTACTCCTTTTAAATATGCTCCATGAAGAATTTGATTATGGATGCTTTTTAATAATGAACCTCACTTTGCAGGGTAAACCATTATTTTCGTCCTACAAGACAAACCAATACATATAATTCAACAACCCTAATTCCCCTATAATTATAGGGTCCTAACATGATGGGGAAATTTAGTGTTTCTCTCGTCTTCACGAATCGAAATAGCCCTACTTTTGAGGTGCGAGGTGGCCTCCTGGAATCTAACAATTCTTCCTTTTTCTAGTTCAAGCTGCTTCATTTTAGGGATGTGTTCTTACAAGGGGTAGGAAAGGTCTGTGATAGCGCCTAGTAAAACCATATCAGACACAATCCAGTCTAGGTCACTTTTATGCTTTAAGTTTTTCTAATATTCCCAACTGCATACAACCCCTTTGAGTGAGTTAAACTTCTACAAAAGAGAGTACATGGACGACAAATTGTCCTCGTGAGCACCCACCTACCAATTTTCACACATAAGAGTTGAAAAGGTTTCTTCCTGCAAACACATTATATTAAATTTGAAAGGTATTCCCAATCAATAAGACTCCCTTCTCCATTGCAATATGATCGGCAGCTGGTTCAATATCTTAGTCTGCTCCACCCATGACCTATAATTACCAAGAAGATCCAGAACCTTGTGATGGGGAATACTTTGCATTAAAACATTTGCGTAGTGTTTTTACATCTGATGTTGTTGTATTACAAATTTAAAAAGTCAAGGAAAAAATGGTACATAAGGGAGAGTTTTCATTAGCTTAGTATAAAGAGCCCACAACTTAGCCCATAAAATAATTGAAATTTCGGCAAGATTATGATAAAATATGGAAAAATATTTTGAAAATATGGGTTATAGTTGTCAAACTTTAGGTTTTTGAGTGCCCCAGGGATTCTTGATGGTGTTGAATCCATTTACACCATCAAATAAATGATTCAAGCAATCCAACATTCTGATTTTTTGAATTGTTTTTTACCTGACTCCGACAAGAAATTTGTCGCCCCGATGAATTTGTGGCGTCAGTAGACAATGCCATTTTCATTATTCCATTTGACGTAATCTGACACTAGTGAGCCCTAGTATTACACCAAGAGTCTAATGTAATTCATTTTATAAACCCAAGGTTCGTAGAAACTTGGAGGTGACAGTCCTATATGTGAAAAAGATTAGCTATACTCATGCCATCCTCATCTTAGTTCTACAATGAGGTGCTAGAAATTAGGGTTATTTTGAAAAAGGAAATCTATCACACTTCTAACTGAAACCTAAGATTGAAAACAAATCATAACAATTACTCTATTGGAAATAAAATAAATTACTCTAAATCACATTGATTCATCTAACTATTGTCTACTTTTGAAAGAAAGAAAGATTCACAGTTATGCTAGTACAAGAAAGGAAATTACACGAAGTAGCATTCATTGTCTAGATTGTTGAATTTACTAGCATAAAAGGAACTATTATATTCTTTCACACATCATGAATTAATGACTAACTAACTCCTATCTACTCCATGCTTCACTCTGATAATCATGCAGCTTATGATGGGATAATCATGCTTGAAATTTCTCTGTTTTGCATTAAATAATAAGGTGCTTGGGTGGTATAAGAGTGCCCCTTGACAAAATATTTAGGTTTGGATGTCTAATGGTAGCTTTTCTAGGCTTAGGTGAGGTAGATTAATTATTTTGGGCTGAAGGAGAAGGTGTTTGGAACTAATACGAAAGCTTCTATAGGATTTCCTCTAGTGCTACAGGATGTCCTGAAAAGCTACATGAAACATGCCGAGAGGGTTTGGAGGGTAGAGATTATGGAAAGAAGGTTAGGTAAGGTGAGGTAAAGGTGGATCCAAGTACATGGAGGATTTCCAACCCCTTGGACAAGCTCAGAGATCTCAAAAGGCTTGTATTTCACCCAAAAGGTCTCTCTTAGTGTTGTGATGGTGACCTCAAAAACATGGATGTAGGTGACTTTAAGAGAAGGTATCTGATGGATAGTGGAAACTCAATATGATGCTTCTGAAGGGGTCCTTCTCTTATTCTCTATCCAAACCTACAAACAAGACATCTACTCTTGCATTGATCATCAACAAACTTATCATAGAAATGGTGGAGAAGATGAGTTGAATTTGAATAAATCTACCTATGGATTTGAAACAAAAATATACCTCTGAATGTACGACATGTTCATGATATGCAAAGTAAAAACTATCATAAATTTTCCAAGAAATCATAATTGAAAATATATTTGGTTTGTGGTGGAAGACCTTCCTCCTCAAGCTCCAATGGAAGAGGTGAGAGAGGCAATCTTAGAAACACAGTTTTAATGTTTTACATGCTAGAAACAATGAAATGGAATAAATCAACTATTGAAACATAAAATAAAGACACACATGTACACAATAGAGACTAAATCCAATGGATTGAGGTCTAACCCACAACCTCAACTCCGTGAAATCAACTCAGTGGAAAGGAAACAAAATTCTCATCTTATTTCATAACCAATATTGTACTTGAACAATGAAAGTAAAAATATATCTAATATAAAGCTAATATAACTCTTCCTACATATAAAATCCCAATCCTAATGAGTTCTTACTCTTTTATATTTATGCTACATGGTAGCTACCAAAAACTCCCTAAAAGGTAGGTCTTTGTTCCCTTGGAACTCGATAGAAGTGGATCTTGGCTCCTTGTTGTACTTCACTTGCTTAGCTACCTCTGACTTCGAGTTGTTGGAGGAGGATATTGAAGATATATTGGCTTCTTTTAGGATTTAAGAAGGTGGTAAACCTTCATAAGGTTTATCCTTGTTGTCTACTCTGAGCCCTGATATGGAGTATTTCTTAAAAATGAAATTATTCCCTTCATTTTCTTGCCTTTAAACCACATTTGGCCTCAAATCATGAAAACCCTTAATATTCCATTATCAATAGGAAAGATATGAAAAATATCAATTAAATGTGTGTGAGAGAGAGTAATTAAGCTATAAAGGTGATGTTTTAACTCTTTAGAATATGCCTCATGATGGTTCTCATCATCACCCGCCTACCAAATAGTTTCTCATCCTATCAGCAACTCAGTCCTCTTTCCTGATTTCTTTCAGAGCCCTTGTAGCTTCTCTGACATCCCAAGGTATCGTTGAAGGGGTTCCTTCAAGTGGGTAAAACCTTGCATTCTTTTCTGCCTCTTCCCATTCATTGTCTTCTTCAGTTTTCTCTTTTCTTTCGCTCAATCCCAACATCAAAGTTGGAATGAACTTTAATCCAAGCCACTTGATATTCATTGTTTGCATGACTCTTTTGTACAAGGGTACCCTTTCCAGGGAAACTCTCAATATTTCTGGAGTATGGTACTCCATATTCCTCAAGCTAAGTGGGATACCATTCCATATTCTCTGACATTCCATCACACACTCCTCTCCTAATAGTCTAGAGATGTCAACATAATGTGAAATTTCTTGTGCTTGGGTGTTGAGATATATGTCTGCAAGGTTGGCATCATTGGTTATCATCTGGTGATTTTTTATGACCCCTCTAGGGTTGATTATCTCAGCCCTGATTTGGAGATGCTATTTTCCTTCTCTCTTCATCACCTTTTTGACTTCCTCTACCCTTGGATTTTTCATTGGCCATCCAAGATGCTATGACCATTAGCTACATATATCCAAACCTAGATTTTGGGTCCCGGATGTTCATATCAGTTAGCAAAATATTATGCATGTAGAACTCTACCAATTTGGCCCTATCTTCTATACGATATTGCATTTATAAATCAATAATTTTCCCATAGTTTTAGAAAGGAAATGAGCCATGTTGTGCTAAAGTTTTGATTTGGAATTGTAGCCACTACTCTTTCAGATAAATGGACTAATATTTTGAAGGATGCCTGTGTTTTATTTCCTCCATACACGGGTATTCCATAGTGGCAATATGTTTGTATTTATGCTGGAGTTGGCCATTAAATCTTGTATTCTCTACTTGTGTCTATTGTACTTTTTCTTTTAACACTGCCTCCCATAGCCTAACATCAACCAAATATCTTCCCATCTCTTGATTGTGTTTGATAGGTGACTTATGTGGATTTTTTTTTTAAATTCACTGTGATATGGGACCTCAAAGCTCTGTAATTTTCACAAAATGTGGTTTTTGTTACCCCACACCTCCTTATACAACCCTGTAATTCTATGAATTATACTCTACAATGTAGAAATTCTCAAGAAAATTCTTGTACTTTGATGGGGATAATGGCCACTTACCTCTACACTTGTAAAAATTCTAGCTTGAAGGATGGCGTTGGGGTTCTAATATACTGTGACGGTGGCTTTCAATTCACTCCTCAACCCTCTGCGGCTTCCATGGAAATTTCTTGTAGCACTAGCAGAGTTTCTTGTAGCACTGTCTGCACGCAAAAGTTGACTAAGGATTGAAGCTCCTCGGTGTCTCCTTCCTTTTTCATTTTTCTATCTGATCTTGAAATGAGAAATAGAGTGAGTGGAAATTAGCCAAAGTACATTTTTATGCTAAATCAAGCAGGCTTGGAGTGTATTGGTGACGTGGATTTGGAATGAGGTTTCCATATTTGGACTGTTGGTCTCACTCAAGCCTATCATTTCCTTTGCCTTGTAATCAGATCCCACTTTATGTTATCTTTCCATTCACTGATGTGACAGCTCCACATGGTATGAAACTCCACCAAATTTTCACTTTAACTATTTGAGGGTGGCCAAGTTAACTCGCCACCTTTTTGCCTATTAAACTCTATTTTCTCCACATTTACTCATTTATTCAATTGATGCATAGTGAGAGGGTGAGGGAGTCATACCTGAGCCTACATGGTTGTTAATGAATTGCAACATCCTTTGATCCAGGGAGCTAGAGCATTGTAATGTTCACAAAGGTTGTCTTTTACTTGTTGTGTTTTTATTTTATGTGTGAGGTGCTTACTGTGTTTTTGTTTTATGTGTCTTCTGCAGGTACCTCATGGAGACCCTAAGTTTCTGGTAATGAGGTCGCTTCCCTTTTGGAGTCCCCTAGTAATATTTAGGATCAGATCTTCATCATACTTCTCACGCTTTTGATGTGATGTATGTGGTCAAGATATTATGGTGCATGCATAGTTTTGCTACAGGAAGTAATCTCTAAATGTATTAGTCTCTTTATTATAGTTTTAGAGCTCAAAATGACCTAAGGAAGGGATAAAAAGATGGTAGAGATGATAGGGGTGGTGCTAGGATGTTGATGGAGTGGTGTACTGGAGGAAAACATGAGAGAAGATGTCATGTGTGTGCATTTAACACAAGATGATGAAAGTGGAAAAAAAGAGGGATTGATGAGTGATTCTTCATGCATGGGATGGAGTGATCATTAGGCATGGTAGAAATAGGTAGTGTTAGCCATCTATAATTTTTGATGATATCAAAAGATAACTAAATGATAATTTTGGATTTCTAGAAACAATATTTAAGAAACACTGTGAGTTCTAGAAATCTCACTGCCTTCATCATCCTAGGTTTGACTATTTTTCACTAAAATTTCTTGTCTTTTTCCTTCTCAAATGTTCACCCTGCTTCTCTAAGAAGGCTCCATTTTATGGGCTCACTAGCCTCATTCATCACTCCACTGACACCCTCATTCATCCCCCTTTTTTCCCCTCTAGAAACCCCTAAAAAATCCTCCCTCATTCACTATTTTCTTCTAAAAAAGCCTTAAAACAATGTAAAATTCCTTTTTACATTGTTTTAGCCTAACCCTTTAGCCTATCAGACCCTCTAAAAACTTATAAAAACTCTTTTTTTATAAATATACCCGCCCTTTTTGTAAAATAGGCCTTAAGCCCCTCTTCGCTTAAGCCCTATCCCATTCATTCCTCATAAGACCTCTTCCCTCCGCCTATTTCTAAGCCCTTTCCCTATTTTTACCCCTCTTCCCCTTTTTCTTTGTTAAACACCCTCGCAACCTTATAAATCCCCCTTAACCTTTGAAAAATTAAAATCGAGCCCCCCATTTCCTTACCTTGCCTCTTTATTTTTCCGGGTTGCATCCACCATTGATTTGAATCCCTGAGCCAAATCCAATGGTGATCAAATCTCCTCCCCTTATCCCACATTAAATTGGCCCCGTGCTACCTGAAAAACTTGCATACGTCACCAAACCAGGCCCCACCTTCCAGTCCACCCCCAAACCTACACCCTGGTCTCGAAACCCTCTGCACCGTCGATCTCATCATTAGAGATCTAATGGCCCAGGTCCCATATCGCACGGAAATCAGTGCTGAGCATTAATACCCCTAAATCGCTCGATAAAATCAGGTTTACCCTACCACGTGACAATCGATAAATGGAATCGCACAACCCCGGGCCAATACCACTTACTGCCTTTTACCTGCGCAAAAAACTGTTGTGGTTTTCCAAAACCACCTTTCACCTCCATGCAAAAATTCAAAGTCCTTCCCCTCTATTTGATTTTCCCATGGTTCTGCCTACAAAACCCTCCCTCTGCACCCTCTCTTCCTCTGCAAATCACCCCCTCGATGCCTCAAAAACCCCAAAAGATGCATTTTTTTCTGCTCCCACAGGTTTTAAATTAACGTTGTTTTATGTTTTTGTAGGTTTTTAATGGCAAAAATAGGCCAGATGCCCTCCCACTGCTGTTTGTTGAATAAAAACCCTTGGTGATGACTCAGGGGTCTTAAAAACAAATTATGAAGATCAGAGAGCTTTTTCTCAGGGTTTTATTTATGTTGAATCATGATCATTGATCAATCAATGACCCTCCAAAGAAATGAAGAAGCAAATAACATAAGGATTAAGGACTAATTCTCTGTCACAGGATAAACACAGAGGATTAGCCCTTAAAGAAAATGATTAAAGATAAAAGGCCAAAGCTCAAAGACCAAGGATAAATGAACAAAACATTCACGAAAAAATAATAAAGGATAAAGACAGATTATCAAAGCAAAATCAGAGATCAGAGGCCTAATATAGAAGTTTTATGATTAAAACAATGACAGATAACCCAAATACAACTTCGAATAACTCATCAAAGAAGCAATTACTTCTCCAAAGACAAATTTTCCACCTACATCATTATTCCTTTCCATAAAGGCATCATGCAGTTATTATAGAGTTAGAGATATTTTAAAGCATCTCAACAATTATTACAAAGTTATTGCCAAGCCTTAAAAGTAAAATATTTCAACTAAAATAAATCAGAAGTTAAGACAAAGTTATTATTTCAGAGTAACTCTTTCAGATATTTTTTCCTTGGGCCTTGCATGGTCTCAAAGGTCAAAAACCATTAACTCTATAATAAATAACATTTAAACACCCTAGTTTGGCAGCACCTCCTCATTTTGCATATAAATATTTCATATGAGCCTCATTTTAAATGTTGGTTACTTGATGGTTATTGGACTGATTTCTGTTGCTAAACTAGTTGAGGAATGCTAGACTGAACTGAGGAAAGCTATGAGTTGCAGAGAACAGTTGTGCACAAAGTATTGTAACTGGTTTGATCATCAATAATACAAGCATGTTCACAGGATCCTTGAGCTATATCAATGGTGAAGTTTTCATAATTGTTATTGTTTCTCCTTATGTTTTCCATTATGTCCATCTTTCTCTAATAAAGAAATAGAAGTTTTAGATTAGGATTTGTTGTTTCAGCACCCTACTTCTATCTGTAGTCTTTATACTTATGTTTTCTTATGCAAGGTTTGACTGGAAGATTCTTAATTTCCTTCTAGTTATATCTACCTTGTTGTCCTAGAAATGACTCAATAGAGTGAAACCAAGGAAATTTTTGTGAGCCCATGTTCCTTTGAGTAAGGCTTGGGATATTATTTTTAGGACCTTTCTTTATAGTATGCTTATTAAAGTCTAAACCAGAGAGGTCTATGGTATGCCCTTCCCTCTAGTCTGCCTTGAAATGTTGCTTTGAAGAGTCTTTTGAGAGTTTGTCAAAAGCATATTAGATAATTTCTGTTTGATCTTAGACCACTCGTACTATTATCTTACATGTTTTCTTTATCTGAAAGTAGTTCTTGAATTAATGGAGTGTTGTATTAGAGGTTTTCTTATTAAATTTTGTCCAAAGAAGTCTATGGTTTTCCCTGTCCCTTGGCTTCCTCCAAACAGTTACCTTAAAAGGATTTTCTTGTCTAAGTAGAGCTAGAAGATTCTTAACTGACTATAGCTTTGCTTCCTTCACAACTTATTATTGTTTCCTATCAAAACCTAATCTAAAGAATCCATTTGATGTATTTAGCTTTCCCTATGAATACCCTTGCATATTTGATGAACAATTAAACCCTTTCATGACTCCATAGCCTAATGGATTGATGTTTTCTCACAGTCTATTTTTTCAGCTGAAACATTCCCTCAATCAGTCACACCATTGATCCTTCAATCTATCAATTAATCCAACAAAAAACAATAAGTCCTTAAAGCTTCATAAATAGTCTAATATCTTAAACAAAGAGCACAAAGATATATCAATTGAAAACACCTTTATAGAGAGATCCCTCTCTGAATCCAGGTAGGCTAGGTCCTAGGATTCCAAAGTGGTTCTGATGTGGCCCCTGCTGTGTTTGTTCTTGCCACTCTTGCAAATTACAGGGAGCCAACATAGTGGCGACCATACTGGGGATACTGAGTGATAAACATTTTAGATTCACTCAAAACTCATAAAAGCTCATTAGTCTTAGAAGAATCAAGTATTTCCTAAGAATGGTTTCTGATTGATGATGGTGGAAAACAATCAGTCATAAGAGAAGTAAAAATCCTCCACCTAGAGACTCCACTAATTTTCCATTTAACTCCACTAGGAAACTTACTCTACCATCAAAACATTAAACAATAGCTAGTCAAGAATACTTTGTGAGTTAAGTATCTCTTTTATAGTTTGGTTTGTGTTTTAAGACTATTATACCTTTAAAAAACCTTTCTGAATTGTTGAGTCCAAAATCATGGCTTCTAGAAGAATCCATACTAGATCCCATCCTGACCCAAATCCTCCCGCAATAGTTGACAATCCTGAAATAATCCTTAGGAAGTCTCCTAAATCTAAAAACCCAACTATTGACAGACCAATCCACAGAGAAAATTATTTCCTTGAGAACATTACAACCTTGAAAAATACCCAAGTTGACTTACCTCATACAAGAAGCTTATCTAGAACCAAGTCACAAAGTGGTATAGACCAGATAAACCTTGAGCTTGTAGACTCACAACAAAGTAGTAGTTGGGAAGCCTCCCCTTCCACTCCTCCTGATTTCCATTTTCTCCAAAACTTTGGCTTCTCTAATCCTAAATCTGCTCAAAATCACTTAGCTAGTCCAATTACTTCAACCACACCCACCCATACATCCACTGTTCAAACCACCTCGCTTCATCATCTACCTCCATTTGTTAATCCACCATTGTTTCTACAAGCTCATATCATGGCAACATGGTATGCTCCCTTAGTCCTTCCTTTACCTCTAGTTTCTCTACCACAGGACTATCAGTCTAAGATTCCATTATATGATGCCAGTATTTCTACTACAACTCAAAAACATGTGGATAGAGTGAATAACTACTTTGATAGACAAGAAATAGATGATGAAACTGTTAAAATTAGAATGTTTACTTAAAGCTTAGGGGGAGAAGCAAGAAGATGGTTCAAAGGCTTAAACCCTAATAGTATCAATGATCTCCCTGCTTTTCATCAACTATTCCTAAACAAATGGGAAGTTAAGAGAAATCCCCTCCAAATCCTATCACAATACAATGACCTTAAAAGAAATGTTGGACATAGTGTCCAAGATTATTTCACTGGGTTCAATAGTGTTTATAAAGCACTCCCTCCACAAATGAAACCACCAAAAGGCTTAGCCTTAATGAAGTTTCCTGAAGGATTTGACCCAGACGTGTGTTATCAATTAAGGGAAAGACAACACGTCACATTCGAAGATATGCAGAAAGGGGTAGTAAGTGTAGAAGCTAACCTAATTCCAGAAGAGCTAGATTGAAAGCAGAGTAAAAGGTTACCTACAAAGATTAAGTTCGTCCCTCTACATCAGACTCCAAAATTTATAGTCTGGTTAGAACCATGGAGATGATGATAGAGAAAATTAACATGAACGAGAGAGCTTATTATAAGAAAACCAAATAGCTCCTCAAAATAAAAATCAAAATCAAAACTAGAACTTTAGAAGGATTCCCCTTCAAATTAGACAAAGAGGCCCTGATCAGCAAGTCAGACCTCCTTTCCAACAAAACGATGTTGATGGAGATGAGGGAGTGATTGAAGAAACAGCAGAAGATCACATAAAATTATTAGGAGTAAACAATGAGGATATTGTTTTCCTCATTGAAGAAGAACAAGGCATGTATATACCCTATGATGAAGAAAGCCCAGAATCTGAAGACTACAAACAAGGCTTTGAAAATTTTGTAATGGAAGTACATAGAAAATATGACCTTAGGAGTAAAAAGAGTTAAGAGACTCCCAAAAAGAAAGCCTCTAAAATTTCTGTTAGAAACAATGCTAAAAACATTTCTAAAAAGACAGTAGAAAAAAACAAAATAGTGGCTGAAAGTTTTGATAAAAACAAAGGAAAAAACAACCAAATCAATGACAAACATGATGGTGACCAAATTAGCACTAGAAACTCAGACAATTCTCCTAGTAAAACTATTTTGACTGTAGTTGATAATAAAAGCTAGCAAGCTGATTTTGCTGAGAAAACAATGACCAAGAAGGCTAATTTAAACATTTTAAGAACTCAGATACCTTTCAGCATAGAGAGTGAAATTTCCAAAATCAAGATCCCTGTTCCTCTTACTAAATTAGTCACCCAAGATGTATATAAAACCCAAATTTTGAGAGCTTTAAACATAGGAGAACAAACTTATTCTGTCAATGTGACTGATGACAAGTCTGAGCTTCTGTTTGGACCAGAAGTAGAAGGGAAATTTCAAGAAGGAGGTGTTCCTCCCTTTTATTTCAGTCTAAACATCCATGATAATATTTTTCACAATGCCATGCTTGACTCAAGGGCTTCCCACAACCTAATGCCAAAAGTAGTGATGGAGATACTAGGCCTTGAGATAACTAGACCTTATAAGGATTTATACTCCTTTGATTCCAACAAAGTTAAACGTCTATGCCTGATCAAAGATTTATGTGTCAACTTAGCACAAATACCATCCAACAACTTAGTAATGGACATTGTAGTGGCCGATATACCTCCTAAATATGGCATGCTCCTTTCAAGGTCATGGGGTGCTAAACTCCAAGGTACCCTGCAGATGGATATGACTTATGCAACCATCCCTGTCTTTATTCAACCAAGAAAACTATATAGGGAAACACACATGAAATACATGGTTAGTATTCAAGAAAAACTTGACAACTCCCCACTTTATTCTATTCACATGGAGCTTGACTTATTCATTCTTTACAATGATGAAATATTAATGAACAAGAAGAAGGAGATAACAAACCAGCAATATGAAAAGAGGGAGAAAGGAGAAAAAGCTAAATAGTTTTCTAACTCAGAACATCACAACAAACATGATGAAGATCATAGGCAACAAACCAACCATCAACACAACGTTTATTATGAAAAAAAATATAAAACTCAACATAGTGAAAACCTTAAGGAACAAAGTGAAAATGAACATGGTGCGGATCCTAAAAAACAACATAGTGACAGCCACAATAAACAAGACAAATAGGAAAGAAATGACTTCAATAAAAAATCTAAATGTGAACCTCTTTGGAGTATGAGTTTTGATGGGTCTTGTAGTAAAAATGGTTCAGGAGCAGGCATATGGGTACATAACACATAAAATAATCATGCTGAGGGCCATTCATACAAACTAAAATTCCAATGCACAAATAATATAGTTGAATATGAGGCTTTTCTCTTAGGACTGCAATTATTGAAAAAACTAGGAGCCAAGAGGATAACTATACATGGAGACTCAAAATTGATTATTAAACAAGTGAGTGGAGAATATACTACCAAGCATCCAAGATTACAAGCATATAGAGTTGATGTTGTTGACCTTTTGAAAAAATTCACAGAATATGAGCTTAACTTTGTCCCTAGAAACCAAAAAATTCTTGTCAATGGTTTAGCATTTGCTGCTAGTACATGTCAAAAACCTTATGAAAGAAAAAAAAACACAATGCAAGTTAAATATAGACCGATAGTCCCTAATAATATCAAATATTGGAAAGTCTTTGAAGGAGACAAGCAGATAGAGGATTTCCTATAGTCGAGAAATGGGTTTGAAATGATCAATTTAGAGTCGGAGTATGAAGAAGACTGTCCTACTAAGGAAAAAAATTATGAAGAATAAACTCCTAACATTGCTTATATAAACATTGCTAATATAAATCTACACCCACAGAAAACAGAGCTTAGCACTAATTTGGAACAAGAAAATTTTGAAGTGCTACAGTCTCACACTGATAAATTTCCAAAGGGACTGGTGCCTCTAGAAGAATTTTTGGACTTCAATGATGTTTCCAAAAAGCCAAAAATGGAACCCACTGAAATTGAAATAGAATATTGCAATATAGGCAGTGAACTAAAACCCAATATGATTAAATTATCCAAAACACTTCCAACTCATATAAAACTGAAATATCTTGAGCTTTTAGAGAATTTTCTTATGTTTCTGCTTTGTGTTATGAGGAGTCAAAATCATATGATACAGAGATAATTCATCATAAGATACCCCTCAAAGAAAACCAGAAACCTTTTAGACAAAAATTGCGTAGAATAAACCCTGTACAATTGCCCCTGGTTGAGAAATAAATCAAGAAAATGTATGATGCTGGAATCATAGTCCTAGTGAGATACTCAGAGTGGGTATCCAATATTGTATATATGAGGAAGAAAACATGAGATATAAGGCTTTTTATAGACTTTAGAAACTTAAACAAAGTCTCTTTAAAGGACAACTACCCCTTGCCCAAAATGGATCATATCTTACAAAGTGTAGTAGGTTCTAAAAGAATTTATTTGCTTAATGGCTTTTCAGGATACAACCAAGTGCTGGTACCTCTTGATGATCAACTTAAAATAGCTTTCACTACACCTTGGGGCACTTTCATGTATGTGAAAATTCCCTTTGGTTCAATGAATGCTGGTGCCACATTCCAAAGAGCCATGGATATTTCTTTCTCAGAAGAGATAGGCTTCTTCATTGTGATATATTTAGATGACATCATAGTCTATTCCAAAACAGATGAAGAACACCTTTCTCACTTAAGAAAATTCTTTGAGAAATGTATAAAGTATGGTCTATCCTTAAACCCCAAGAAAAAATTATTTGGCCTCCGAGAAGGAAAACTTCTAGGCCATATCATATCTGAAGAGGGAATAAGAATAGACCCAAAAAGGATTGAAGGAATATTGCAAATCAATCATCCTAAAAACATCAAAGAACTGCAATATTTCATTGGAAAGATTAATTTCTTAAGAAGGTTCATATCAAACCTTTCTGAACTCCTTAGAAACATAACAAACATGCTAAAAATGGGAACAGGAGTTAAATGGACCATTGAAGCAAAGCAATTCTTTGAATTGGTTAAACAAGCACTCACTCAAACATGATTTCTCATTAGCCTTAATTTTAACAAATATTTCTTCATCTTCTCCTTTGCATCAGAACATATAGTTGCTACCGTCCTAATTCAGAAAAACATAAAAGGACAAGAGCATCCCATTGAATTTTTCAGCAAAGCATTAAGAGATGCACCTCTGAAATACAACATAATGGAAAAACATGCTTTTGCGTTAATCAAGGCCTTGAAAGATTTTAGAGTTTACATTTTACACTCACACATCATTGCTTTTGTTCCACACACAGTTTTCAAAGACATTTTAACACAAGATCCTGATGGCAAAAGAGGAAAGTGGATTGTTGTTATATTAAAATATGACTTGGAAATCAGACTCACTAAACTGATCAAAGGACAAGGACTTCCAAAACTTATGACTGAATCAAATCTCAAAGCCTAAGATATGAATATGGTTGATGTTTTAGAAGAACAAGAAGAATGCGCAACCCCTCCTGTTGAAGAAGTATTACTGAATTCACTTTGGTATGTTGATATTTTGTATGTGCTCTTTTATCTTAATGTTCCTCCTGGTTTATCTAAGACACAGGCAAGGTTCTTGAAGTTAAAAGCTGTAAATTACTGCATTATAGATAAATGGTTATATTGGAAAAATGCTAGTGATGTATTGCTTAAATGTTTGCCTGAGAATGATATAGATAAGATCAAGCATGAGTTTGATGAATGGGAATGTGGAGGCCATCTCTATTGGAAAACAATTGTCAACAAAATCCTTAGAGCTGGTTACTATTGGCCCACCCTCTTCCAAGATATCCATAAATTGCTAGTTACCTACCACAAATGTCAAATCTTTGAAGGCAAAAGAAAACTCTTATCCTTACCTTTGCATCCTATTTCTGTTGAAGCTCCTTTTCAACAGTGGGGCCTAGACTTCGTTGGGGAAATCCATCCTTCTTCATCCGCCCAACATAGATGGATCCTGATAGCGACTGATTACTTTACAAAATGGATAGAGGCCATCCCATCTAGAACTACTACTGATCTATCCATCATCAAATTCATTGAAAACCATATTTTGTCTAGATTTGGTTGTCCTAGAAATATTATCACTGACAAGGTTGCTTCCTTTAGATCCAAGTGGATGGTATACTTTTGCCACAAATATCAGATCACATTGGGTCATTCCATAGCTTATTACCCTCAAGGTAATGGGTTGGCAGAATCCTCATACAAATTTTTGATAAACATCATCAAGAAATTGCTGGAAGGAAATCAAAATTCATGGCACAACAAGCTAGTACATGCATTATGGGCAGACAGGTTAACATGAAAGAAATAAATTGGAATGTCTCCCTACCAACTAGTTTATGGAGCAGAGGAAATTTTTCCAACAAGCCTAGGATTTCCAGTTATGAAGTTGATCCAGGAAGTACAGTCTGAAGAAAATGACGTGATAAGAAGGATAAATCAAACTATATAGTTGGAGAAAACAAGAGAGGAAGTCTACAATAGAACACAACAAGTACAATAAAACATCAAGAAGCTATTTGACAAAAGGTCAAAAGCAAATGATTTCAACATTGGTGACAAAGTGCTCAAATGGGATTCAAGGAAAGAAGACAAGGGAAAGAATGGTAAGTTTGAAAATCTGTGGAAGGGTCCCTATATTATCCATTCTGCCAGAGGCAACAATGTATTATTATTACAAGAAATGGATGGAACATAACTTTTTGGAGGTCCTGTAAATGGCAGGATGCTCAAACATTATTTCCATTAAGATGCCTAAGTTTAAAGCTTTATCCATTGTATATAACATTGTTTAAAGAAACATCAGAGAAAAAATAAATAGAAAAATAGAAAAACAAAGAAAAAGAGGGAAAAAAAAGAAAAGGTATAGCCCCATACCAAAAAGAGTTTTGCTAAAAGTGTGCAAATCCAAATGCGACTACTTGAGGAAAAAAGTCTTATTTGGTCATACATCCTAATCATGACTAAATGAGTTTTAAATTTCTACTGATAAGTTAGTAAATAAGGATTTGCCAAAATATCTAAATTTGGCTTATCGGTAGACTAGATTAGATTAGGAAAAGAATTTGGTTCCAAAATTCAAAATCTGAACCAAGATAGAAAGAGAGGGATAAAAGAGAAAATTCCAGATTTCAACCCTCAAAATTTTGTGTTAAATTTCTGCAAAATAAATTCCGTATGTAGACTTGTACAAAGTATCATTTCTCATAACAAATCAGACTGTCCGATCCTGATTTGGTTATGTTTTAAATTTTTTGTTGTAGATTAGAGAATGAAAATCTGTCAAACAGATTAATCTTGACAAATAGTTAGAATAGGTAGAGAAATAAATGAGTTCATCAGTTTAATCTGAACTCTTGGATGATATAAGTGTAGAATTAGTTAGTTTCCTGTTTTCAAAAGGAAAGGATGTCAAGGGTAGGCTAATTCAAATGCACCCAATGAAGAAAAAATGTTAGAACAAGTAAGATGGGTAGGTAGAAGTTGAGTTGGAATTAATCATGTTACGATTCAGATGCTTAAAAGTCACTTCTTCAAAGCAGCAAATCATCAAGTTAAAGGAGTTTTTTCAATGTGCAAATCAAGGCACTGGTTTACTTCTTCTAGAGATTTGATCTCTGAGGTTCTTGACACCTGCTAAAGGAGCTGCCCTCCCCAATTGGAGCCACTGTTATCCATCTATAATTTTTTTTGATATCAAAAGATGAATAAATGATGATTTTGAATTTCTAGAAACAATATTTGAGAAACACTATGAGTTCTAGAAATCTCACTGCCTTCATCATCCTAGGTATGACTATTTTTCACTAAAATTTCTTGTATTTTTCCTTCTCAAGTGTTCACCCTGCTGCTCTAAGAAGACTCCATTTTATGGGTTCACTGGCCTCATTCATCACTCCACTGACACCCTCATTCATGCCCCATTTTTCCCCTCTAAAAACCCCTAAAAAATCCTCCCTCATTCACCATTTTCTTCTAAAAAAGCCTTAAAATAATGTAAAAATCATTTTTACATTGTTTTAGCCTAACCCTTTAGCCTATCGGACCCTGTAAAAACTTATAAAAACTCTGTTTTTATAAATTTACTTGCCATTTTTGTAAAATAGGCCTTAAACCCCTCTTCGCTTAAGCACTAGCCCTTTCAATCCTCGTAAGACCTCTTCCCTCCACCTATTTCTAAGCCATTTCCCTATTTTTACACCTCCACCCCTTTCGCTTTGTTAAACACCCTCGCAACCTTATAAATCCCCCTTAACCTTTGAAAAATTAAAAGAAGCCCCCCCATTTCCTTACCCCGCCTCTTTATTTTTCCAAGCTACATCCACCATTGATTTGAATCCCTGAGCCAAATCCAATGATCATCGCCTCTCCTCCCCTTATCCCACGTTAAATCGGCCCTGCGCTACCCGAAAAACCTACATACATCACCAAGCTAGGCCCCACCTTCCACTCCACCCCCAGACCTGTGCCCTCGTCCTGAAACCCTCTGCACAATCGATCTCATCCTTGGAGATCTAACGGCCTAGATCCCATATCGCGGGGAAATCGGCGCCAAGCATTAATACCCATAACCCATGCGATAAAAGTACATTTTCCCTACCACGTGACAAATGATAAATGGAATCACGCAGCCCCAGGCCAATACCACTTACCGCCTTTTACTTGCACGATAAACCGTCGTGGTTTTCCAAAATCGCCTTTCACCTCTACGCCAAAATTCAAAGTTCTTCCCCTCTGTTTGATTTTCCCAAGGTTCCGCCTATGGAACCCTCCCTCTACACCCTCTCTTTATCTACAAATTAGCCCTTCGATGCCTCAAAAACCCCAAAAGATGCATGTTTTTCCACTCCTACAGGTTTTAAATTAACCTTTTTTATGTTTTTGCAGGTTTTTAATGGCGGAAATAGGTCAAATTCCCTCCCACTATTGTTTTTTGAATAAAACCCCTTGGTGAAGACTCAGGGATCTTAAAAAAAAATTATGAAGATCAGAGAGCTTTTTCTTAGGGTTTTATTCATGATGAATCATGATCATCGATCAATCAATGACCCTCCAAAGCAATGAAGAAGCAAAGAACAGAAGGATTAAGGACTAATCCTCCATCACAGGATAAACACAGAGGATTAGTCCTTAAAGATAGTGATTAAAGATAAAAGGCCAAAGCTCAAAGACCAAGGATAAATGAACAAAATAGTCATGAAAGCAGAATAAAGGATAAAGACAGATTATCAAAGAAAAATCAGAGATCAGAGGCCTAATATAGAAGTTTTATGATTAAAACAAAGACAAATAACCCAAAGACAACTTCAAATAACTCAACAAAGAAGCGATTACTTCTCCAAAGACAAATTTTCCACCTACATCATTATTCCTTTCCATAAAGGCATCAGGTAGTTATTACACAGTTAGAGATATTTTAAAGCAGCTCAACAGTTATTACAAAGTTATTATCAAGCCTTAAAAGTCAAATATTTCAACTAAAATAACTCAAAAGTTAATATAAATTTATTATTTCAGAGTAACTCTTTCAGATATTTTTGCCTTGGGCCTTACATGGTCTCAAAGGTCAAAAAACATTAACTATGTAATAAATAACATTTAAACACCCTATTTTGGCAGCACCTCCTCATTTTTCATATAAATAATGCATATGAGCCTCATTTTAAATGTTGGTTACTTGATGGTTCTTGGACTGATTTATGCTGCTAAACTAGTTGAGGAATGCTAGACTGAACTGAGGAAAACTCTGAGTTGCAGAGAGTTGTTGTACCTGGAGTATTATAACCGGTTTGATCATCAATAATACAAGCATGTTCACAGGATCCTTAAGCTATATCAATGGTGAAGTTTTCCTAATTGTTATTAATTCTCCTTATGTTTTCCATTATGTCCATCTTTCTCTAATAAAGAAACATAAGTTTTAGATTAGGATTTGTTGTTTCAACACCTTATTTCTATCTGTATTCTTTATACTTATGTTTTCTTCCACAAGGTTTGATTGGAAGATTCTTAATTGCCTTCCAGTTATACCTAGATTTTTGTCCTGGAAATGATTCAATTGAGTGAAACCAAGGAAATTTTGGTGAGCCCATGTTCCTTTGAGTAAGGCTTGAGATATTATTTTTAGGACCTTTCTTTATATTATGCTTATTAAAGTCTAAACCAGAGAGGTATATGGTATGCCCTGCCCTCTAGTCTACCTTGAAATGTTTCTTTGAAGAGTCTTTTGAGAGTTTGTCAAAAGCAGATTAGATTATTTCTGTTTGATCTTAGACCACTCTTATTGTTATCTTACATGTTTTCTTTATATGAAAGTAGTTCTTGAATTATTGGAGCGTTGTCTTAGAGGTTTGCTTATTAAAATTTTTCCAAATAATTCTATGGTTTTCCCTGTCCTTTGGCTTGCTCCAAACAGTTACCTTAAAAGGCTTTTCTTGTCTAAGTAGAGCTAGAAGATTCTTAATTGACTATAGCTTTGCTTCATTCACAACTTATTATTGTTTCATATCACAACCAAATCTAAAGAATCTATTTGATGTATTTAGCTTGCCCTATGAATACCCTTGTAGAGTTTATGAACAATTAAACCCTTTCATGACTCCATAGCCTAATGGATTAATGTTTTCTCACAATCTATTTTTTCAGCTGAAACATTCCCTCAATCGGTCACACCATTGATCCTTCAATCTATCAATTAATCCAACAAAAAACAATAAGTCCTTAGAGCTTCATAACTAGCCTAATATCTTAAACAAAGAGCACAAAGATATATCAATTGAAAACACCTTTATAGATAGATGCCTCTCTGAATCCAAGAAGGCTAGGTCCTAGGATTCCAAAGTGGTTCTGATGTGTCCCCTGTAGTGTTTGTTGTTGCCACTCTTGAAAATTACAGGGATCCAACAGGTAGGAAACCATATTTTTGTCTTTTCTAGAGTGAGAGAGCCCTGGGTTAGCTTATTTAGCCTCAAGTATCATTCCTTTAGCATTACAGGGTTTCTTGTAGCCCTATAGGAAATCCTGTAGTAGCTCAGGACATCCTCTAACACTGTAGAGATAGGGAAAAAATGGAATTTTTTCTCACCTGGTGTTAGAAAAGGATGGAGGAATGAACATTGGGGTTATATATGGAGTAAGTAGGTACAGGAGAGAAAGAGAGAGAAATGGAATAAATTTTTCTCCCTTTTTCCATTTTATCCCTGTTCAACAACCTGTAAAACATAAGTAGGTTAGTGCATTGGTACTATTTTAGTCTTTTGGATTTTTTTCTTTTTCTCCTTTTTCTCTCTTTTTTTTTTGTTGTTTTTTAATACAGGTGGGCTACCTCAACAGAGGTTTTCACCCCACAAGCCTGGCTTGGGCACCTCCAAGAGTTTTTACCAAAGGATCTTTTATTTCTCTGTTTTTTCTTTTTCTCTTTTTTTTTGCTCCAAGATTGCCTCATGGAGTTTTTCAAACCTAAAGTTGGCCTTGGATGCGTCAGAAAGGTTTTCACCCAGGCCTCTTTATTTTATTTTTTTTTTCTTTTCCTAGGAAGGTGAGAGAATGGAAATTGTAAAGCTTCCATTTACAGTCACCTCTTTGTTTATTGTATTCATAAATTATGCCTTAGATAGGAGCATCTTGTACATATTTAGCCTATAAACATTGACAGGCATAGGGATCCCCTCCTCGTCTATGGTCCTTATTTTAACAACCCCATTGTCATTGAATTTATCCACTTGATAAGGTCCTAGCCATATGGTCATTAACTTCCCCTCGAAGTCCTTGAATTTGGATTCATAGAGTAGATCCCAATCTCCTTCCTGAAATTTCTTCTTTTTTATGTGCTTATCATGCCAAAAATTTCTTTGTAGTTGGACTAATTTTGTATGAAGGAGGGCCTACATTATAAATTCATCCCAACCATTCATATAAAGTAGTATTTCTTTTTGTTCCTTTGTGATGTCCAAACCCAACTGATCTTCCATCGTAAGGGTGTCATACTCAAACTCAATGGAAAGAAAATATATCTTCCCATAAACTAGATCATATGGATTAAACCCTGTAGTTGTCTTCCAAGTGGTATTGTAAGCCTAAGTGTCCTCCACCAATATTTCTGCGCAATATTTTTTGTTGTTGCTCACAACTTTGGTGAGTATTTTATCCAAATATCTATTTGTCACTTACACCTGCCCATTTTCTTGAGGATGATAGGAAATGGAATTATTGTGCTTTATTTTGTGCTGCCTCATGAGGTTCTCAATGAGATGAAATGTGAATTGAGCACCTTGATCAATAACTACCTTCATGGGGTATCCAAAATTGTAGAATACATTCTCTTTCAAAAACTCAGCCACCTTCACTTCTGTTTCTACATTTACAACCCTTGTTTCAGCCCACTTGGTCAAGTAATCGGTGCAGACTATGATATATCTATTTTGCCCAGATGGTGGACCAATGGATCCAATGAAGTCCATGCCCCACTTTTCAAATGGCTCTAAATCAACTTGATTTTATAGAGGCATTTCATCCCTCATTGTAGGTCTCCCCATCCTTTAACACTAATCACATCTACTGGTGTATCTCTTGGCATCCTGGTAGAGAGTAGGCCAATAATATCCATCTTGCAAGGATTTCAAGTTTGTCCTCTCAACAACAAAAATATCTCCATAGGGACCATCATGATATGTTGAGAGGACGTCAAAGACCTCCTCTTCCCTAACACATCTCCTAAGAATTTGATCCAGACCCAATTTTCATAGAATGCCACTAATCCAAGTGAAAGGGGCACTTTTTCTTATAATTCTACTCTTTTCTTTGGATGAAAGGTTTGGAGGAAACCTCTCAGCAAATAGGTAGTTGGATATGTCAGAAAACCAAGGAGATACTATTGAGATAAAAAATAGGTGTTCATCTATAAGGTGTTCATCAACCATCCCTTCCTCATCTATAGATAAAGTTAGTCTAGATAAGAATTGTGCAACAACATTTTCTTTTCTCGACTTATCAACAATGGTCAAATAAAACTATTGCAACAATAATAACCATCTAATTATTCTATCATTGACATCAAGTTTATTCATTAAGTACTTGATTGATGCATGGTCAGTATGTAAAAAATTCTAATAACCAGTAATATATTGCCTGAATTTATTGAGGGAATAGAGAATAAGTAAGAGCTCATTTTCAATGACAATATTTTTTAGTTCAATGTTGGACATATTCTTGCTAATGAAATAAATGACATATGGTATTTTGTCTAGAAATTGTCCCAAGGCTGCCCCCACCACTACCTTGAAGTTTAGGGGTAGTGGTTAGTTTTTCCTTGATGATCTAAAAATCCTCCTGCCAAATATTAGACCAACAAAACTCAAAATCCTTGGAAAAAAATACGACTAATGGGGAATAAAATTTTCCAAAGTCCTTAATGAACCTCCTATAGTATCCAACCAAAACCAAGAAACTTCTAAAATCTATCTACTTTTGAGGAATAGGCACGCTTTTTATGATGGTTATTTTTTTTGGGTCTACCTGTAATCATGCTTGTGATATGGAGTGGCCTAGGATAATTCATGCCCTTTTAAAAAATTCACACTTTTCAGGACTCAGGAAGAGATTCATTTCAATGCATTTCTACAATACCTTACCCATATTGGAAAGAGACTCCTGGAAATCATACCCATAACGTGTCAAATATTCCATGTAAATCTCTACAGAATCATGGAAAATTTCAGAAAAAATGCTCAGGACTTCTCTCTAGAAAGTGGTAGGGGAATTGCACAGGCCAAAGGGAAGGATTATGTAAGTGAAGGTGCCCCAAGGACATGTGAATGTGGTCTTGCCCTGGTCCTCAGGGCTGATCTGAATTTGGTTATACCCACTGAATCCATATATAAAAGAGAAAAACATATTTTTTGAAAGACCATCCAGGACTTGATCAATCAAGGGAAAAGGGAAATGGTATTTCTTAGTGGCTTTGTTTAGTTCTTGGTAGTCAACATAGATTCGCCAATTCCAAATTTTCTTTGGGAGTAGAAAAAGAGGAGGCACCCACTCACTATCTGAGATAGGGTGTATGAACCCTGCATCCAACAAATTCTCCAATTCATCCTTTACTATTTCCTTTAAGGTTGGGTTGATCCTCCTTTAGGGCTAGAGCACAGACTTTCATCCCTCTTTAATATAGATATGATGTGTGCACACTAAGGGATTCACCCCATTCTTGTCCTTATAGTCCCAAGCAAAAACATATAATTTTTTCCTCAGGAGATGGCTCAACTGCTCTTCTTCTTTGGATGAGAGGCATGAGTTAATATTCAGAGATCTAGATGGTCCAAATTCCACAACCTTGATGGCCTGAGAGGTTGAGTCAACTAAGTGCATCTAAATCCAATGGTGGCTTCATATTCTGTCACTAGGTCATCGAGTGGAATGGTAGTGGGGGGCTAGATTTGAAGGATGTGGTCAATGAGATCATCCTCATCAGGTCCCCCACCCCCCCTAAGAAAAATATATATGGTACAAATGGGGTAGGGTGTGGTACTGTAAACCTCATCTTCTTCTTCTTCACCCTCCAACCATAAGGGTAGGTCATGATCAATGGAGGGATACGAAGGAGGATATAATACCAGTTGTTTGGACAAGGACCCATTCTTGATAGTCATGTTTCTAGCCCTACAACTGATATAACAATCATGTGCGGCCAACCAAGGTCTTCCTAAAACGATAGGATATCCATTAAACTTTGTTTTTGGCTGAAGGACCAGAAAGTATGTGGGATACTCCTAGGAGTCAATCGAGACCATAAAATCATCAACAACTCCTTCCAGAGCTACAATGGATATTTATACAAGTTATAGAATTGTGGTGGTCTTTCTCAAGGCTCCTTGTAGGTTGAGTTTAAGCATGGCTTCCCTAGTCATCACATTGATGGCAGCACCAAGATCAATCAAAGTGAGGGGGAAATTGACACCATCGATGTGTACATATACTATTGAACCCTAGGGTCTAGGTACTTCGGAAGATCACCCTTCCAAACATTAAGTCAAATAGATGTCCCACAACATTGATGGTGGGGGTGTATTTATTCTTTCTCCCAACATTTTTAAATCATTTTTCTTTGATGAGGCTATTGTAAATAGGAACATTAGTAATGACCTGTAGAAGGGGTATTTTTACACACAGGTTCTTTAGTTCTCCGAGAATTTCAGTCTCTTCTGGGGTGTGTTGAATAGAGTGGATTAGATTCTCAGGAAAAGGAGGTTGATAGGTATGAGGGTTTATTTCTTCCTTTTCCCCCTCAACCTCTACAGGTGAAGATGGAGGATGATTTTCTGGGAGCACTCTTCTAGACCTGAACCTCCAAAGCATAAGTTGGATAGGATGTTTCTCCACTATAAACCTGTTATGCTTGCTTCTTGTTAGGGTTCGAATTGGGTTGGGTAGGAATTTGAGGAAACCTAGGTGGAGCAGAATGAGTGAGTTGAGGTTGAGGTTGCGGTGGAGTTAATAAAGTAGTTGGTTGGCTAAATTGGGGCCTCCACCCCTGTGATGGGTTTCTCCATTGAGGTGGTTGAGGAAAATACTAATGGAAAGGTTGATTTAGAGGCTGAGGGTGATATGGAGGGGCATAAGGCCAAGTAGGAGGTGTAGTCCATGATGGACGAGTGGATGAATACCAAGGTTGCATTGGTGCATTATATTTTGCATGGTAGTAGAAGTAAGGTGCACCTTGCATGTGCTACTGATATGGTTAAATCCCTTATGTCCTTCTCTCATTTATGAAATGGAGTTGGTTTAGTCCTCCTTCCCCACCTTTATATACAAATTTGAGACCAGTTAAGGAGGGACATTTATCTATGTCATGATTCTCTTCATAGACTAAGAAAACATCTATGAAATTTAGTGAACATTCATTTTGAGGGTGTTTTCTGGTAAATCTAGGGAAAAATATAGCTAAGGCCCTCTTTGCTTCCTCTTGTTTCCTCTTGATTTGCATTGTGTCTATTTGCAAAGAAAAGGTGTCCAAAATCTCACTTTTGAAGTCCTCCAACATGTTTCCAATCTCATGCTTGATGGAGGTGGGAGAGGAAGGGGTGTTGGTCATGCTTTGGCTAGCTCTACCTTTCTTCCTAGCTGCACTAGAGTGGTTTATAAATATAGTCCTGATGTTCTCATAAGGTAGTTGGTATATATCTCCTCTAGACAACATATTAAGGGTCTCTCCCACCTCTTCCTTGATCCCTCGAAGAAGAACCAATTTGAGTGATCTGAGATCAACGGTGCAGTTGCCTCTTTTATAGTTTAGTTTGAATCTTTCTTCATAATCCTCCAAGGATTCGTCAAGTCCTAAGGTCATCCTAAATATCTACTCTTTGGTCTCCTTGGACCTGCAATATTCTATATATTTGTTGTTGAAGGATTCTTGCATCTATTTCGAGGTAGTGATACTGTTCCCAGATAAACCCACAAACCAGTGCAAGGTTGCATCCTTGAGGGTGGATGTGAACAATTTCATATTTTTCTCATCTTAAGCATAGTCATAAATCCTACAGACAACAACAAACTCGAACATGAAGGTGTCAGGATCCTCATAAGTAAGGCCATGGAAATGTCAAAGGGCTGAGGGACTGATGTTATTCATTCTATTTTATCCATTAGTTTCTATAATGGGAAAGAATCCTCGGTACCTACTTTCAGCCATTGCTTGAATTGGTGAAGCAGGTTCCTCGAGTGAAGCAAGTTCCTCTCCTTCCCCAATAGGTTCTTCGAAGTTTTCAAGTTGTTCACCTAGAGGGTGTTCTACCTCACAGTCACTGAAGAAGAGTGAAGGGTGACTGTGTGGGGATGTGGGGGTTTTTGCCAAGAATTTTCCTTGGTTGTCCCTACTCCTATGAAGCATGAAAGTCAATTTTTTTTTTTGTGTTTTTCAATACTTTTAAATTGAATGTCAAACATAAAGAAGAAAATAATTTTCAAGAAGAGACAAACATATACTTAGACACCTCCCTGACAATGATGCCAAAAAGTGGTGAGCCCTGGTATTAGACCAAGAGTGTTGTAACTCCTAGATGCTACTCAACTTTACTTTATCAACACGGGGTTGGTACAAACTTGGAGGTGATAGTGGTATATGCACAAAATATGACCTCTACTCATGCCATCGTCATCTTAGTTCTACAATGAGTTGCTAGAAAATAGGGTTATTCAAAAAAAGGAAGCCGTCACACTTCTAACTGCAACCTGAGAATGAAAATAGATTATAAGAATTACTCTATTGGAAAGAAAATAAACCACTCTAAATCACACTAATTCATCTAACTATTGTCTACTTTTGCAAGAAATAAAGATTCACACTTATGCTAGTACAAGAAAGGAAATTACGTTAAGTGGCATTCATTTTCTAGATTGTTGAATTGACTTGCATAAAAGGAACTATTCTATCCTTGCACACATTCTAAATCAATGAATAACTAACTACAATCAAATTCATGCTTAACTCTTGTGCTAATGATTCATTTTATGATGGAATAATCATGCCTGAAATTGCTCTTCTTTGCAGCAAAAGAAGAAGTCACTTGGGTGGTCTGAGTGTCCTTTGACCAAAGATTCAGGTTTTTAGGTATAATGGTGTCTTTTATAATCTTATGTGAGGTGGAGGAATGATATTGGGCTGAAGGAGAGGGTGTTTGGCATTGTTATGGAAGTTTCTAGAGGATTTCCTACAATGCTACAGGATGTCCTGAAAAGCTATAGGAAATGGGACAAGAGGGATTGGAGGCTGTAAATAATGGAAAGAAGGTTAGGGAAGGTGAGTTAAAGGTGGATCAATGTACATGGAGGATGAATAAGATTAGAGCTCTCAAAAGGCTTGTATTGCACCCAAAAGGCTGCTCTCGGTGAAGTGATGGTGACCTCAAAAATTGGGATACATGTGACTTGAATGGAAGGTATCTGATGGATGGTGGAAACTCAAGATGATGGTGCTAAAGGACTCCCCTCCTTCTCTATCCAAAATTGAAAACCATACATATACCCATGCATTAATCATCAAAAAAATTATCATAGAAATGGTGGAAAAGATGAGTTGAATTTGAATAAATCTACTTATGAATTTGAAACATAAATCTACCTCTGAACCTAAAAAATGTTCATGATAAGAAAAGTAAATACTATCCTAACTTTTCCAAGAAATAATAAACTGAAAATTTATTTGGTCTATGGTGGAAGACCTTCCCCCTCAAGCTCCAATGGAAGAGGTTAGAGAGGAACACTTAGCAACACAATTTTAATGTTGTATATGCTACCAACAATGCAATGGAAGAAATAAACTACTGAAACATAAAAGAAAGACACACATGTACATAATAGATATTGAAGGCAATTTATTTGGCTCTAACCCACAAGTTCAGCTCCCTGAAATCAACTCACTGGAAAGGAAACCAAATGCTCATCTGATTTCATAACCAATATTTTACATGAACAATGAAAGTAAAAAATATCTGATACAAAGGCAAGAGGTCTCTTCCTGCATATAAAATCCCAATCCTAATGAGCTCTTTCTCTTGTATATTTATGCTAGAGGGTAACTACCAACAACTCCCTAAAATTTAGGTCTTTGTTCCCTTGGAGCTCAAGAGAAGTCCGGCTTGGTTCCTTCTTATCATTCACTTGCTCAGCTACCTTTGAGTTTGAGTTATTGGAGGAGGATCTTGAAGATATATTGGTTGCTTTTAGGAGTTAAGAATGTGGTCAACCTCCCTGTGATTTCTCCTCTATGTCTACTCCAAGCCCTGATATGGAATATTTCTAAAAAATGGCATTATTCCCTTCATTTTCATGGATTTAAACCACATTAGGCCTCAAATCATGAAAACCCTTAATACACCATTCTCACTAAGCAAAATATGACAAAATGCAATTAAATATGAGAGAGAGAGAGAGTAATTAAACTAAAAAGGTGACATTTTAACTCAGAATATACCTAATGATGGTGCTCATCAAGCATCATTCAGATCCAATAATTCTCCAGAGTAAAAAAAGGTTCTCTAAATTATAGTTCTTTCATTTGAATAAGGGAAAACATTTTAGTGATAATATATCATTCGTTATGATTTTAAACAATCTATTGAATTATAATAACACTAATTGAATTATGGATGGTATAATTTTAATTTTTAATGAGTATCACTTGTTTATTATAGCATAATTAATAAATAAATATGGTTATGTTGAAAACAAATTTAGGTTGATAGGTATATTTATTTTGAATAGGGATTTTAGAAGTTTAATGTAATTATTGCAACAAAGTATGTTTATATAGATTAAGAACTTATATGGTAAAGTGGAGGCAAATCAATGTGAGATGTACTGTGAAATAAGTGTTTTGATGTTGATTATCAATTCATTCCTATTCCTGTTTACACACAACCATATAAATTAAATGGCTAGTAAACATTGACAGACACGACTACATCGTAAACATTGACAGACACGACTCCATCGTAAACATCAAAGAATAAATATATAAGTTAAGCATATACGCATCTAAAAAAACATGTAACAAAATTCTTCATCATGAAGATTAACCCCCATTTTACCATGGATATTCTTAAACTATAGTCTTTGTTATAATACCAAGGTTCAATGTCATGGCTTATCAATACCACATTCCAAAAGACCCACAATTCATTTCATCTTATACTTGTTTATATGGCATTTTTTTTTAATGAATCTAATTTCATTAAAATGGTAAAAAGAAAATAAACTACTTTGGAGATAATCTCAATATTTGATTTGTAAATATTAATCAGAATATCCTAGAATATTCTATAGAGTTTAAATATCTTCCTTCGACCTAACAATTATTGTCAAATAAATTAAATTTGTGGACGCTATGTTTTGTTGTTAATTAATTAAAATTATGGAAGCCCTATTTCAAAACAAACACACCTATCAGAATGATTAAGCCATGGTATTATCCCATGGTATTGTAAAAATTATTTGTTAATAATCTCCATGATAAATTGGCGATGTATCCATGGTTAAGAATGTTGTTACATATTTTTTAAATTTATATATATTGAGTTGATATATTATTTTTTTATATCAATAATAATAATCTAAAACAAAGCTTTAATTTAATTTATATGGCTATGATAGATTAAAAATTAATATGGAATAGATTGCAATGTTAATTTTATTATTATTTTATTATAAAATATAAATATGATACATAGATATACATAATCTATTGGGCCCATTGTTAAAAAAATGAGTGATAATATAGTGTTCGTTATATTTTTTAAACAATTTATTAGATTATAATACTTGAATTATCAATTCTGAACATAAGGAGGGGATTAATACGGGAGCTTTGATTACAATGTCTAGGGTTCGCGTAGGTTTCATGGTCGAGCTCCAAATCAAATCTATGGATTGTGACAAGGGGATCATAGGAGAGGTCCGAAAAATATTGGCGGCTTATTGTGGCAGGAATGATGCAGCCCTTTCCCCCTCTGATTTCATTAATCAATATTTGGTTACTGCTAATGGCGTTGGACAATGAGGTATATTCAAAAATCCCTTTGAATATGTTATGCACAGATGTAGTGGTAGTGCATTGGATACATACCCAAACATAGTCAAATATATGCACTTTTGATCTAAGGCTTTATACAAGGTGCCATTGTAACCACCCCTACCAACATTTATCATATTTTACAAGCTCCTAGGGTAAATGTGAGCCTGAGTGCTACTATCACTTGACATGACCTGCAAGTTCGAGTTATGGAAGTGGGACCTACAATCCAAATACTTATTGAAACCCATCAGGAGCACTAGATCACCCAAAATTTAGTCCACAACATCTGATGACTATTTCCAAATTTGGAACTGTCTTTTCACAATCATAACCCCCAACTACACACAAAAAAAGGCAAGAGTGCAATTATGAGGCCCCAACCATACACACAAGCCTGACTCCATGAAGTTATGACCTAAATCCTCTAGTTCTATGCATATGGTTATGGAATCTGAGCCCCTTTTCCATGTTAGGCTCCATACCAATGCCCATAAATACCTGTAACTTTCCAAAATTATGATTAAGGTGATAACAATGCAAAAAATTCAAACTTGAAGAAAGAACTTGAGCTATACTTCCTAGTACACATTATGCATTTCATCAAACACGTGGTAAAAATTTAAGTTAGAGGTCATGAATGTATATTTTCTCTTAAATATTTGAACTTCATCTTAGAATCACTAAGAAGGTCTAGTGCCCTATCAAGTAGATGCAACAACACTTTTTAGCCCATCCATTCTTCAACCATTCAAATACTTATCGAATCACGAATAAGAGCCATAACTAGAGCACATCATAGAACCATGCTTATAACCAGCATATAACCAAAATACTAACCATGACAAATACTCCA
This sequence comes from Pinus albicaulis, assembly GCA_034641835.2. NCBI lineage: Eukaryota > Viridiplantae > Streptophyta > Pinopsida > Pinales > Pinaceae > Pinus > Pinus albicaulis. The sequence goes on from CM076580.1 coordinate 1,067,273,119, forward strand.
TCAAATCAACTTAAGAACAAGTAAATGTGCTCATAGATCACAATAGGAAAATATCTCTTATTAACTTATGAAAAATCCAACCAAGCCAGGGACTTCCACGTACCACTGGACCATTTGTTGGGCTGAACCAAACCTTTCTTTCATCCAATAACCTTTTTTCCATATTTCAATCATGAATATGATATCTCATGGGATAAACCAAGAAATAATCAACCAGGGACTCGAGAGGTTAAACAACCTCCACCCTGAAGCTACCATGATCTCACCTAAATTGGTCTCGAGATCACAAAAACAAGCCAAGCTTGGATGCCTCAGAATTTCTTCACCATACCTTATGGAATTTTCCAGTCTCCAGCAACCTGTCAAGGGAATCCTGGAGAAAACCATCTCCACCCCCAACCCTTGGGAATTTTCCTAAGACCACTTTACCTAGCTTCAAAACCTTCTGGTAATCCAAATATAAACCAAGAATGAATCACATAACACCATGGGTATCCAAGAAATTGTAAGGCAAGGATGAAACCTGTATCACACCAAGAAAAACCCATGCCAAGGACAAAAAATGAACCAAATAAACAAATGAATGTACCATGCATTCAAATCCTAGCAAGGAAATCACACATGAAACTTATTAACTACAATATCTTGCTATTGAATTTGTTGATCCAACCTTCTCCTTCATTTCCTTCGCTTTCTTTTTCTTGTCCTTTTCCTTCCTTTTTTTTCTTTTCCAATTGCTTGTTCTATTTCCTTTGCTACACTTGCTCCAAGGATGGGAAAAGGTTTTGAACTAATTCTTCAATTCCTTTTTATTATTTTTGTTTCCTTTTTCTTCATTTTCCTTCATTTTTCCTCTAATTTTCCTTGCATGCAAATTTGTGTTTCTTCACCTCCCTTTTCCCCTATTTTCCTTTATTTTCATAATTAAATTCCAATTATCGTCTCTTTTCTTTTGCTAATGAATTTACCAATTTCCATAGTAATTATTGAACCACAAGTGATGCCCACTATAGTACATTCCCAACATTTATCTTGGAATACATGTCCCATGACCTTGGTCTTATTTTTCCTTTATTATCATTTATTACATGAAACTTTAACAGGATGTTGTTACAAACCCCTCCCCTTGAGGGAACATCATCCTTTTTTTTCTATGACAACTATGAAAAGAAAACCACTAAAACCTAAACATACTTCCTATGGAGCTTTATAACATATCTCAATGCAATATTTACAATGACAACTTCTAAAACAAAGAAAAATACTTTTTATGGAGCTTTATAAAACTAGTTTGATTTGATATTTACAATGATATACGCATACATATACTTATGGAAATATTATTCAACCAAAAAATAAGCATACTATCCATGGATATTTATAAATAAAATTGGACACATTATTTACAATAATATACACATATATACATACGCACATTTTCTTTAACCAACAAATAAATGGCTATGATGCTCGCATTTGCAACAAGGGAATCCACAGGCTCACACCTCCACCATCAAATTAATACCAAGGTTCACATCCTTCCCAGGAAGTCCATAATCCACTGCCCAACTCGAATTCTGCATCCATTTTCCAACACTACAATCCTTGCGCTAATTGTTCACTCAATGAATAATTAACGACTCATTGTTCCAAGGAACACTCCAAATGTGTTTATGATTCCATATGGCAATGTTAATGACCAAAAAAAATAATTCCTCAGCCTTTCTTTCTCTTCTACAAATGCCCTCAAGAAATATAGGCACCCCCTTCAATGCAATCACTTACCTTCCAATTTTCCTAATATTTCCTTCTCATATACACAATCCCTCGGGTGATCAATCCCTTGGAAAGGTTTCCTCACATCGAAAGTTCCAAAATCCAAGACATGTCTCTTCCTCAAAACCATCATACCAGTCATAAAATGCTCATGGAAATCAATGGAATCTATTGGGTACTGGTCCTCCACAATGGCCATGCTCCTGAATGATTTACAAACTTATTATGTCTTGTTCTAATCCTTTTGTTTCTGCTTCTAATTCTTGCAGTCAGTTTCAACCACCCAAACCAGGAATTTCCCTCCTTTCATGTACCAAGAAAATAATTTCCATTAGACGAAAAATGAATTGAAATAAATTTAAATCATACCTCGTTAATGGCTTGTCAATAAGGTATGCCTATAATTATGTTTACTTCTTGTCACAACAAGTCAAATTAGACTTTGATCAAATCATCTTGCATAAATATATCACATTTGGTTAGCTCAAAACGAAACTATCATAAATCGAAATCATAAACTATGTGTATAATTAAAAACTAAAATAAAATATTGATACTTATCTTTCAAATGGTTATTTTCTTCTGTCTCTATTATTTGTCCTTTCTGTACATGCACTGACGCAGTTGTCAAACCTAGAAACCACCCAGTGCCTTCTCTTCTCTTCAATCATGTACACACACTGAATCGATTTCCAAACCTGGAAAACAACTAATTCCTTCCCTTATCTTCAAAGAAACAAGGGAATCCAGTGACTATATTGCCTCCCCCCTCAATATTAGCAACAAGGGCATCCAAATACTAAACCGCATCTATGGTCCTCAACATCAACAACAAGGGCATCTAGAGAATAAATTGCCTCTACCATTATTATTAGCAACAAGGGCATCTAGAAACTAAACCCCCTATGCCCTCAATATTAGAAATAAGGGAATCTAGAGACTAAACCACCTCTACCCTCAATATCAACAACTCAATATTGATCTCATCCCAAGCATTATAGGGATCCAGGAACTAGTAACTCAACCCACAACCTTCTAGGGCTTCTTAGCATTTGTTCCAACCCACATCCATACAGAACCCAAGAACCAATCCCCTTCACAACACATACACATATGTAGTTTACAACACAACACATAAACCTACACCTGGTGTACAACATCACACTTAAACTTACACCAATTGTACAAAAAAAAACATATACACACACATAGTACAATACAATGAATACACATGTCACAATACAATGACTACACAATACTTATGACACAGTACCACATGTACACAACACAACATGTAAAGAATATACACAATAGTAGTAATGCACATCCAGAGGTCACACTCTCTCTACCAAGAAAGCGTGCCTCTAGTGTCCTTCCCACACCTTACTGTATGCATCCACAACCCAAATCCTAGGTTTGTGGTTTTTTCCACTATCCATGCTTATCCTAGCATGTCAAAATCACACTTCTTTCATTTTTCTCATGTATCCCTCATCATTTCCTTCCTTATCATAAACATATTCATAGTTATAAGCACATGATATCAAATCATATCCACATTATACTAACCTCATAAGTATTTCAGGGCTGCTCTGACCACTTGATTCCTTATATAGCTAGGAACCTTTTCATGCCATTCACCTTCATAAAACAATCATCCTTCCACAAGAATTATCCCTGACATCCCAGTCAGAAAATGTCATTCATTCATTCATATATATATATATATATATATATATATATATATATATATATATATATATATATAGATATGTATATGTATATGTATATGTATATGTATGTATGTATGTATGTATAGTCATGATCAAAATACAATTACCAATGGTCAAAAGTTCAAGGTTAAGGGAACTTCATTTATTTGTGAAAAGCATGCAAAACATTGAGAACAATAGCTCCTAACATAGCCAAGGAATCTAGCTCCTCAATCTCATTTACTTTACCTTCCCTAGTTACCTTTCTTATGACTTTATTACCACTATCCATTTACTCTGATGGACCCAAACAACCCAACCGACTATCATATTATTGCCTTCAACTACCATTACACATGCACCAAGATTTATCCTTGTCTTACATTACATTTTGGGTTTCATTCATCCCTCCCATAACTCCATTAACTTCCTCTTCCACAAACCAATTCCTAATACTCTCAAAACATAAAAGGAAAGAACATGAAGAAAAAAAGAAGAAAAACACGAAAACCCAATAAAAACATGACACCACAAAAAAATTAATAGACACCATGACTCAACCCTCATGGTTCTGAGTGTTTCCAAGGCAAACCTCAACCCGATCCTACTTCAAGATTTCATGGAATTCTCTTTTCATGCAATTCCATGCATCATACTACCATAGAGACACAACTGTCAGTGCATAAATAAATATAACAATATACCAATTACCTTACACTGTTGTACCCAACATGTTTCCTTGCAACTAAACACATGCACATATTATCTCTCAAGGCATTCCAATTCCCTTGATATATTCATCTATAACTGAAAACCAATTTTTATGCCTATGTTTGATCAACCGTCCACCATGTATGTTCCTTAGCCCAATGTGATTCCATGCACTTTACTTGATCTATTTCTTTGTTATGGAGCACAAGCTTGTTCTGCTACAAAATGCATTGAGGTTCTGGATGGTACTCTCCCTCTGGTTCCACTTCCACCTATTTTAGTGTCCTATGTCTAGGGATCTTGGTCAAGTTAGTCTTGCTATGTATTTAGAGTAAAAATGTAAATATTATTCATAATAACCTGACTATTATTTATGTCATGAGGTATAGGTCTATATTGTCAAGATTAGGTATCATGTAAAGCTCATGGAAAATTTTAGGGGCTATTATTCACAAGTGGGCTAATTTTCCATGATTTTCCCAAAAAAATATTTGCCAATTTGCATTTTTATAAAATTGATTCGCCCAAATTTTAAAATATAAAATTATTTTACCTTAAAAATCTCCAACATTCTATAGAGTGTATATGTAAAATCATTTTAAATTTGAATAATTTTACAAATATATCAATAAAAATTTATAGTTTGCATCTTATGGACTACTGAGATTCGTCAATATTTTTAAACTTCAAGATAATTTTACATCCTTCAAATTTTCCCTGGTAAAGCTTTTCATTGTGTTAAGAGTCTAATGTCTAAAATAATTGTTTTCTTTACAAATGGAAATCATGGAAAGTCTTTGGTCACTTGAAAAGGGTACAAAAATCATGTTTCAAGTCCTCGGTTACTATGAGTTGATTGGTCCCATTCTAAGTCATAGTTAGTAGGCCACCTAAGTCTAGGCCTAATGTCTACATCAAAGGGAATCATGAAATAGTTCCAGCATAGATTTGGAGGTTCTTTGATATCAGTGTATATGTTATTTCAAAAGGAAAATTTATGAGGTCAGCAGGGGAGAATGGTTAGAACAATAGTATTGTCTTTTTCAAATGTGCTGCGAATTCAGAAATGTACTACAAAATCATGATGTTATCTCCAAATAACGATCAACACTATTCATTCCCTCTCCAAACCATGCCAGGTGATTATTTGAACATTCCTCTTTATCCCTGATAACTCAACCTTTCACCATTTTCATCAGATATCTCAGGTGTTTCATTTGATTCATTGTGAAAGGGAGGCAAGGGCATTGTAAGTCCACACATTATTCAATTTATCATATGTCGATAGTCAAAATTCCCTCATAGGTGTAAATTCAGTTTAATATTCATCCTTCAGCCTTGAAATAATTTTGAAATTGTGTTTATAAGATAGCATAAATAATGTAGATCTTGCAAATGAGATAAAAAATGTATCGCTACATTTATGTAATTTGTTTCATTTTATCCTAATCCAACTTTTTTTTTTCATCCCAACCCACTATGAAACCACATAGTGGGATATTCCCATATTTTCTCATTTCTAATTTCCTTTTTATACTGTGTATGCCCTTTCATGGAGTTGTTTCCTTGGTCTAAGGATTGTAAAAAATATTTTTCCTTGAAATTTGTGCCCAAAGGTGTTTTAAAAGTCAATTTTCCTCTGCGCTACATTTCTGGCCTTGTGTGCTCTGACTGTCCCTAGTTTAATTTATTGCCAACAAATTACAAAATTATAATTTCTATCAGGTTTGCCTAAGAAAGTCTGCAGTTGGGAGTCTAGGTGTAATTCCTAGATTGTATCTTAAAACATTGCCACAAGCTTCAAACCAGAACACCTCCATTGTTTCCTAAACAAATTCTTCATAACCTTATCCAATTGATTGTTATAAAAGTGAAACTATGTCAACACTAGAGGAAAAAAAAACACAAAGGGGTAGCCAATGTACATTTTGAACCACAGGACATCAGAACCATCAATGCAGATCCAACCATCATGATGGATTTTGAACAAGTATGGTGTATGAGATTCCATGAAAGAATTCACGTATATCATTTGTAGTTGATAAAGGAATTTTCTAGGTGTTTTGATGGTGTGAAATAAAAGGTGGGGAGTATGAATTTTCCAGTCTCAACCCAATCAATAATGGTGGCCACTGAGATACTTTTGAGTGGAGAGTAATGGTTCAAATGAATGGATTTTTATTTGGTTTCTTTCAAGGAATTTCTCAAGATAGAACATAGGAAAGGGTATGGTTCATCTATTCCAAGGATTTACTTACAATATCATCATATAAAATTGTTGAAGTTCATCGAAAGGTACTTCACATGTGAGGGGATATTCAGTAGGGTGTATCACTATCACATTCGACTCTTAATGCAATTTATTGGAAATAAAACTATGAATATTCCCTATTATATGTCTAGGAGTCTATGTAAGATGGTTGAACGAGTTCAAAGAAAAGGAATTCAAGTTGAGGAAAATTTATTTCATTTTGCATTAAATAAATCATTGATAATTAAGGAGCTTGAAAATAAGGAGTAGACATAGCAAGAGTTCTTGGATTTTTCAGATTGGGCAGCACAATCTTCAAACAATCAAAATACTAAGAAAAACACTCCTTCAATTGTGGTTAAAGAAATTTCACCTGCAGTAGTAAGATTATTCAAGAAACATTTTACTAAAGGAAAATTAGATGGTAATAAAAGTGCTAAGAAGCTACAATTTTCCCTTGAGGTAGAAAATGAAGTAAGGGTGCCAGGAACAAGAGCTGCAACCAAGAGATTACTTATGGTTCCTCCATCATCACCTATTCAAGTCATGGAATTAGCGAGCACACAAAGAGAAGTGGAAATTGATGAAAAGGACCAGAAAATTAGGGAGTTACAAGATTAGTTGGACAAGTTCCATATGATAATAGCTTACTTGTAGCAGGAGAATAGGGAACTTAGACATAAAGTGTCTCAAGAAACTATCCAGCCTAGAAGAGAAGATCCATCAAAGGAAACATTTGCACATGTTTCCAAAGGAAAATGTAAAATGGTAATTGATATAGAAGAGATAAAAGATCCAGTTTAGTATTCAAGGATACCTAATACTAGGTTTTTTGCCAATTTGCAGATGAAATAAAAGGAGATTGTTCAGGCTATAGTTTTTTATGAGAAGAAGGAATTCGAGAAGCTACTGGAACAACTTGAAGTAGTAGAACATCAAGTAGACCAACTTGTAGAGAAAGATAATAGGGATAATATTGACTTGTTTAAATAGGTATAGGTTTCTATGGTAGTCCTTGACAGAGCTAGGTATAAACTGAAGTGGAACTTGTCTCTACATAGGCAAGTGAAAATTTTATGGGTATAAAACTTGGTTCTAAAAAGGAAATTGAGGTTGGTGAAGAAGAATCTTACTAAAGTCAAAGAAGCTGGACAGAATAGAAAGAGAGGTAAGTTGGACTTAATTGTATAGGCTATTAAAAAGGTGAATATCCAAGGGAAAACCTCAACCCAGCTCAAAAAAATTTTTTTTAGCTCAAGTAATCAGAAAAGGTAAAATTTTGATGAAACTTGCAAAAAGGGCAGCAAGGGGCTTGTTGCGCTTTTCACATATAAATTTGATAACTTTGGGATAGTGAAGTTAAAAAATTTCTATCATCAGGGATTTATATGAAGGTTCCAACATCCATTCTAAGGTTTAACATTTCAGATTGAGGAAAAAGTCACCATGTTTTCAGTTTTTGGAGGCACTACGAAAAAAGGCAGTGCACTGTGAAAGTGAGGAACATGTCAAAGGTATATATGTAGGTGTTTTGAAACTTATTTAGGAGTTCCAACACCATCACATGAGTATTTTAGGCATATTAATTTGCTTCATTTTGACAGATAGGGCCGCGACCATATAAAGCATGGAAGCCACTTCATTTTGCTGCGAAACTACCTAATGTGCTGCGAGTCTAGACATTAAACTCTATTCTGTTTCAAAATTCAGATTTTTGAATTATATTAGTGGTTTTGATTGTGTTAATAGGTGGAAAATTATCTTAGGTACTGTGTTTAATTTTCATTGGTCAATATTCTAAGCTAGTGATGTTTTATACTTGTATTTGTTCTAAGGAAAATTGTACCTATTTTTTAGTATATGCAATAGTTTTTGGATGTATCTAGTTAAAGTTGGTTTTGGTCAACAAATTTGACCACCTAGGGTAGAATATTGAATCTTTGATGATGCAAAAATATATAAAAATCATTGTAAGTGGTTCTATTGTATGAGGTTAGAGAAAAAGACCTTTGTGCACTATATTTTTGTGAAACAATTTGCCAGTGAATGATGGAAATAACAAGTGATTTGCAAGGATTCTTGTGTCAGAATTTTGGTGGTTTATGTTCCTTTGATATTGTAATTTATATTATGTGTTTACACCTATTTAATTTTCATCTTCCTTCTTAGAAAAAATATAAGTTTGATTTAGAATTAATTTTTAATGATGCTCTTTTTTAGTTCACCAAGTTATCAATATTTTAAGCTTTAAGAAGCACTTTAGAATTCATCCATGGTTTGATACTCTAATTTATTTTCCTTTCACCCTTTCTACATTCAATTCATACAACAATTTGATCTAAATCCACAATCAAAGATGCCTACCTTTCCCCTGTGGAGAAACCCTCTATTTTCCATCATCTCTCTAGACAAAATCAGATTTGAACATGACTCCATGTCGAATGGATTTTACCCTTTTATCATCAACAAACCTCTAAAACCAAAACCATTTTTGAGCTAACTACCTAGCCTAATGTAATATTCCAAATTTTTCCTTCAATAAATTGGAATATTAATTTATGCTATTTTCACTTAGAAGTTAAATTATTGGGTGAGAAGGCCCATTCATACTAAAAACATGGATAAAATCCCTCTAGTATGGAAAGGGATCAGCCTTGGAACTAGATTTCACACCCTCATGTGTGAAAGGAGACATTTGCAAAGAGGCTAGGTCAAGTTTGACCAAGTCAAATAGTGTAGAGGTATGAGGTGAAAAGCACCCTATGGGACAGCGCAGAGAAAGAAGAGGGGATATTACTTGAAGGAGGAAACCCTAATAGAGTGGGACCCATGGAGAGGGAGCTCTCATGTGTTTAAAAGGAGGGAAAGGAAGCCATTGTTTCTCATGCATATGATTATAGATTTCTTGTCTGTTTAGACTATTGGCATTCTCCAGTTGTTCAGCTGAGTTGTTGTGGTTCTTAGCACAAGGATTTCCTTCTTAGGAATCCTTCTCATTTCTTGAGAAGCATATTGAAGGAGTTGTACTAATTTTCCTCACATCTAGGCTTGAGGCCAAGCACCCTCCTCCGGGACAACGTTATTCCTGTAGCAGGATAATTTTGTGTTGCAGGGTGTTGCAGTGAGGGATTACAACACCTCTTCCATCTCTTGTTTTTCAGAGCAAGAATCTTTCTTCCCTTTGGAGGATCAGTTTGGAAGCCATTGGAGCTTATTACAGATCTTGGCATTGAGCCAACCCATTCCTTTACCCCTACAGCGCAATTTTCTTTAGTAGCTATGTTATTTTCATAGAGCACTTGCTGTGGGGTTTTGCAATGTTGATCTGAGGGTGAGATCTTCAGTGTAAGGATCAACCTTCCACTTGAGAGATCCATTAGAGGAGATAATGATATCAGATGCAGCATATTCAGTCTTCTCCATCTAGTTCCATTTTCTGAGTTGCAGCTACTACCCAGAAACTCCGATATTTTTTCCATTTTGTATATTTCAGACAATCCTTCTAAGGATTGTTGTATTATTGTTTCCAGGGGTTGAGAAATTTTCCCCCCTTATTTCTTGAGCTATATATTTTCATATATTTCTATTATGATGTAATATGGAGCATTACCTCTTATAGACTATGTCCTCTTAGCCTGTAGAAATACATGTGTAGAAGTGTTCTTCCATTCTCATGTACATGTCCCTTTTGAGGCTGCATTGTTTGCTTGAGTGACTCTTTCCTCAAGGATTTGTATATCATTTCTGCTATAATAACTATTTGTTGGATATTTTCATCTTTTTGTGCCTAGGATTAATAAAATAACGTTGTTGTTCTAGCTCTTGTTCAAGCATTGTTGCAGTCCCTTCACCGGGCACTTTTTGAGGACATCTAAGTGTGGGAGATCTGTTTAACCCACTTAGAAGGATTTATTTGAAGCCTCCTCTTGGATTTGGCACTTAGACACATTGTTCTAAGGGATCCAGGTCTTGGTTTCAATTCCTGTAGTAGCCATTACTAGAAAATGCATTTTCTAGTCATGCCTTGCTAGCTGTTCTAGATTTGGAATATTACAGTGGTATCAGAGCATCTTTCTTGGCTCAGCCTGTGAGTCTCAGCCCAAGAAGATAAAAGAAGATTAGAATGATGAAGAAGATGAGATTTCTCTCATCATTTTTTAGATCCAGAGAGAACCTCTCCAAGGAGGTCAAGAAGATTGAAGAAGAAGAAGAGGAAGGACCATGCACTTCCTATTCTCATCAAGAAGAAGACAAGCATGAAGGGCACTTAGATTATCAGATTCTAAGTGATTACCTTGTTGAGTATAGATATCAACCTAGAGCCCTCAAGGAGACTCTAGCTTTTCCACATTTCATCCAGTTGAAGGAAGAGAAGAGACCCTGCAGCAGAAAAGAAATCAATGGCAATAGATTTATGTTGTCTACCTTTGATGCGTTGTCTACCGCAAGAACTTGGGTGAGGAAGTTGGAGGCATTTTTCCTACTACATCCTGTAACAGGAGAAGAAGCTGTTGAAATCTCATCATTACACTTGAAGGGTGGAACTTATGTTTGGTGGTTCAACCACTTGAGCCATGCAAGGGTGAAAATTTTTGCAGAGTTCACTCAAAGGTTGATAAAAACCTTTGATGGAGAAAGAACAAAGGAAGAGAAGCTCACACCCCCATTTGAGGAGCCTTGTGATAATGCTGTCACACTCATGGGGGAGCAGCCACATGCATCAATAGTTGGGGTCACCAACACTTTGGAGGAAGGAACTCTTGCAGCCAGACAAGAAGTTCCCAAACATCATCAAGGTATAAAAAGATTTCCACAATCTATTGTTGCAGAAAATTCTTTTGATAATTGTGGAGATTTACTTTTACATGACCAAGGGTCAAATCCCACTGCTACTATAGAGCAGCTTGGTTGCACTGCACTGTGAAACATGGAAACATTCAAGGAGGAAGAAAACCATCATTCTCATGAGCCATTGTTGGATTGTACATCACATTTGAGGTTGGGGTTTAAAGACTTGAACAAAGATAGTAGACATCTTGGAGTGAGAAACCCTTTCTCCTTTCAAGATGAAACTTTCTCAATGAGCTCCTCTCAGATCAAAGAGGAACTTATACTTTCAGTAGATCCAATACTTCATTGGTTTTGGAAGACTATTGTTGAGAGGGAGGTCTCAAGGAGAGATCTCATTAGAGGTGCACTTCAACACACCATGGAGTGCAAAGATTTTCTTCCTTTCTCACAGGAGCAGATAGAAGATGGAGGACATCTTAGGATGGATAACATCTCTCATGATTGTGTTGGAAATTCCTTGAGCCATACACATCATGATGGGAGGTTTTTTCCTACCACCTATTTGGGTCCTTATAGGGTCTCATTGATCCTTGAGAAGATTGCATTTCAAAATCCCATGAAGTGCAAAGACAGAGAGTTGGTTTGGGAGGATGGTAACCCTCATGGGAGCAGTACCAAGATGAAGAGAAGGAGAAAGCATCCACAGGTGATTGATTGGATGTGGTTGATGAGCAAGGAGCTAGGAGGCTACTTGCAGATATATGACACCGGGCAACATCAGGCTTGGCTACGCTAGTTACTCTTGAAAGATTTTGGCCATCACTTGGCATACACTCTTCCTAAGAGTAGGAGGAAGGAGGAGAGATGGCAGGATACTTGCATCATTGGCCAACATAGAGTATGGATGCATGGTGTTGATATGATACTAATATCATTCATTGTGTCTTCATCACATGAGTTGTATGATGGAAGTACGGGGAGGCAGCAAAATATTTTGCTGCTTTTCTTGTTCTTGGGAGAGAAAGAGCAGATTTTATCTCACACTTTGCATGATGTTGCAGAAGGAGGAAATGGCATTATCTCCTTAGATTTTGATGATAGAGAGGTACTTCCCTCCTTGGAAGGAACTTCTTATGTGTTGCAGCATTATGGGAGATCACTTTGACAAGGAGCATGTCAAAGAACAAAGCATTGTATTGACAAGATATTATTTGCATAAGCTCACAACATTGTCACTTTGGAGCAGGGACTCATGGATGGATTTTCCCTAGGATCACTTCACATTGGATGCACTTGGTGAACCAGGAGGAGCATATGGACCATTCTTCTTCATAGAATGCCAAAACACTATGGAGGACTCACTGATGGATCCATGTACCATCTTACATCTAGCATATGGTAAGAAGTTTGTTTCTACATGTACTGAATTCCATACTCTTACCATTAATTTGCAGTGCATTGCTCCACAAGAGGGCAAGCTTTTCACATTTCTCCATGTTCATAGTTGGGCCAATCTATATGATGGAGGCAGCCATCTTTTATGTGGCCTCAGGAAAATGTTTTCACATTAAATGTGTGTTCAGTTTTTATGTCCAACTATTTGCCAGATGATGACATACATGCTTAACTATGTATCAAGAAACATTTTCCCATGTAATTTTCTAAAGCAGCAATTTGAAAAACTGCGCTGTCACTATTGAGGAATTTGTTGGTACCTTCTTGCACCACTTGAAAACTTCGACATTTTCTTCATTTTTTTGCCGATCATGAATTCATTTTCTGATATGGATCTGATTTGTATGGGAAGCATGATTATGAGAGAGGGACATGAGTTGGATGTGTCCTTGAGAGGGGAGAATTCCCACATTTTCTGCACTACATGTTATAATGGGAGCATGGGAGGAGATATGGCCACCACAGCCACATGTTTTTTCTCTTTTGAGGTGGGCCATGAGATTGATATTCATCCATTGTATAATCATGGGCAAGTATTTGATCATGTATTGATGACACATTTAGCCATTTACTATTCATTAGTAGATGAGCTGATTTTTGTACACTACTTGCCACACTATTTTTTGGAGTTGCAGTGGATGAGAATACGTTGTGTCCTATTGAGATATTATTTGTATCATGCATTATCATGTAAAACTTGAAGAAAAATTATCATTGGGATACTCTATGATGACCCTGTCCTATTCATCATGGATGGATTGTTTTGGGAAAGCTTGTTCTTCAATGTTGGAGAAGAAATATTTGGAGGATTATTCTTCACTTTTCCATTTGAGGGAAATACATTTTCAACCCAAGATCAGCACACACTTACACTACACTTATCATAAGTGGAGAGAAGGACAGCATGGGGTGAGCTACGATGCTCCCCATATTCAGATTTTCAGCCCACCTTCATTTCCGGAGCTTGAGGTGGAAGGAGATGTTCAGGAGTTGCCTTGTTGGGAGGTGGCTCATTTTGTTTGGATGATTGCTTGGGAAAGATTTTTTCCCAATAATTTTCAGTTTCCATGCCTCGGGGGACAACTCCTAAGTTATATCATTGTAGTTTCTTGTGGACAAGCAACATTTGGGAGAGGAGGACTGTAATATTCCAAATTTTTCCTTCAATAAATTGGAATATTAATTTCTTCTATTTTCACTTAGGAGTTAAATAATTGGGTGAAAAGGCCCATTCATAATAAAAACATGGATAAAATCCCTCTAGTATGGAAAGGGATCAGCCTTGGAACTAGATTTCACACCCTCATGTGTGAAAGGAGACATTTTCAAAGAGGCTAGGTCAAGTTTGACCAAGTCAAACAACGCAGAGGTATGAGGTGAAAAGCACCCTATGGGACAGCACAGAGAAAGAGGAGGGGATATTCCTTGAAGGAGGAAACCCCAATATAGTGGGACCCATGGAGAGGGAGCTCTCATGTGTTTAAAAGGACGGCAAGGCAACCATTGTTTCTCATGCATATGATTATAGATTTCTTGTCTGTTTAGACTATTAGCATTCTCCAGTTGTTCAGCTGAGTTGCTGTGCTAATTAGCACAAGGATTTCCTTCTTAGGAATCCTTCTGCTTTCTTGAGAAGCCTCTTGAAGGATTTGTACTTATTTTCCTTACATCTAGGCTTGAGGCCAAGCATCCTCCTCTGGGACAGCGTTATTCCTGTAGCAGGATAATTCTGTGTTGCAGGGTGTTGCAGTGAGCGATTACAACACCTCTTCCATCTCTTGTTTTTTAGAGGGAGAGTATTTATTCCCTCTGGAGGATTAGTTTGGAAGCCATTGGAGCTTATTACAGATCTTGGCATTGGGCCAAACCATTCCTTTTCCCCTACAGCGCAGTTTTCTTCAGTAATTGCGTTATTTTCATAGAGCAATTGTTGTGGGGTTTTGCAGTGTTGATCGAAGGGTGACATCTTCAGTGTAAGGATCAGCCTTCCACTTGAGAGATCCATTAGAGGAGATATTGATATAAAATGTAGCATCTTCAGTCTTCTCCATCCAGTTCCATTTTTTGAGTTGCAGCTACTACCCAGCAACTCCAACATTTTTTCCATTTTGTATATTTCAGTCAATCCTTCTCAGGATTGTTGTATTATTATTTCCAGGGGTTCAGAACTTGCTCCCCCTTATTTCTTGAGCTAAATATTGTCATATATTTCTATTATGATGTAATATAGATCATGTTATCACTCAGGCTTTCCTAGAAGTTGTGTAAGAGGAAAGTATACCCGAGGTAACCACAAACCAACCTTTTAGATGCAGAATCTAGCCAATCTGCATCCAGAGAGGGCTCTCTCTTTATGATTTATCTTTGCTTTTGAATGATTTTAGGCTAGTTATAGATTCGAAGTTTGTTTTGGGAAAATGGTGGAATCCATAAACTAAGGGCAAGGTTGAGGGTTTTCAGTCCATTGGGCTATGGAGTCAAAGGATGGCTTTACTGGATTTCTATTTTACGCACAAGATGGTATTACAGGGCAAGATAGCTAGACAGAGAACAATCCTTAAAATTTAAAGTGGATGGGATGATCTTGAAGGGATGAAAGGAAACTGAGAATCTTTCACCATATTCAAGAGAAAGAAGAGAAATGACTACAAGCAAAGAGCAATTAAGGGTTCTTTGTTATAGTAATCAACAATGATTAAATTAGCGAAGCAGGAGCATTTAAGAATTCATGCTTATAACTAATTCAGAAGAAAACATCAAGAATAATTACATTTGAAAACAGAGTACAATTAAGCAAATTCTGTTTCAATTCTTTATGTAAACTATTCAGAAACGGATATGATGATAGTATAAACTAATATAAAATTCAAACACAAGGGTTGGAAAACTTATTGAACTGTAGTCCAACACATGAATCCTGCAACAAGTCCAGTGCTTCAAAACGTCATCCAGTAAGCCACAAGTAAATTAGTCCAAAAGCTTTTTATTCTGAAAACCTCAATGTTACAGCAGAGTAATAGAATCCACCCTCAACACTCTCTTTGAGGGTTTATTTATACACAAAATAATTCGAAACAAACTTACACTATCCTAGCCCATATTTTGGGTGACTGCTGCATTATTTACAAAAAGTAGGGAGACAAATGGTCTCGTAGGATAGAATAATATGTGTGTAAGAAATCGATGTGTTGTTCTTCTTAGTGAACGTGGCCGGGAGGTAAGTGCTAAAATAAGGATCTCTGTACAAGCCTTTGCGTATTTCTTTTGCTTGTTGAACACTCTTTTCTTCTGCTTCGATACTTTAACCTTTTTCACCCGATACTTTTCTCATCTCGTTTTCCCGTTTTTACAATTTACTTGAGTAAAGACAATTCCTCATCCCCGAAAGCACCTTAAGGCATCAAATATTTCATGCCACCATTGATCATCTGGTATCATAGTTCTTCTGAGCTTTCTCAAAGTTTCATCTGCTTCAGTAAGTTTATAAAAAGTGGGATCGTTTGGAAACAAATACTTTATTTCATGCTCCAGATGAAATAAATTCCTCACTTTATCATAAATACTTTTCCCAGTTGGTAATGCAGGTTCTGATGAGCTAGTAGAACCTACAGCTGCATTTTTAGCGTGAGCCTTTATTCTCTTTTCATAGGTTTCCAAGTCTAATATTTGATCTTCTGTGAGCATGGGACTTGGTAACCCACTATCCAGTAGAGCTTGGAATTTTTCTCTGAAATTGTTGATGTCGACCAAAATGTCTGTACACTTTCTTTCTAAATTTTGCATGAAAGTCCTCTTGGTGAAAACTCTCTTTGCTTCCAAAACTGCACCTGTCCTGTCATCAATTCCTAACAATGCAAGTTGTTGTTTTGTTCTGGAATTCAAAAATTGAATGAGCTGCTGGGCCTGCTCAGGCCTGCCTCTTAATTCATGTCTGGTTTTATTTATTTCTTCTTGTGCTATCTTGACTAACTCATTTTGCTCAAAAATAGCTTGAATGGAGGGCCAGATATCTCTTATTAATTCAATGATGTTGCACCAAAGATTATCATTTATTTCGTTCAGAGGCTTTTCCAGTGAAAGATCTTTTTGCAAAGCCTCAACCAATTTTTCCAATCTTTTTATTTCCCTGAGGTTGTCAGCAGCTGTCTTTTTGGATGTGTCATATTTTTCCTCCAATTTTGTTAATTGCAATTTTGTTTCTTGGAGCTCTGTGACCCTTAGCTGCAAACTCTCCATCTGTTTAATTAAATCCTTAGAATTCAAATTAGAAATGTTCACCTGAGATGGTTGTTCCTGCTGTCCTGTAGTTGTAGTACCTGTTGTTGAAGTCTGCTTGATAATTTCCTGTTCCTGCAATGCTTTTTCCAACTCTTTCTCTGTTTCATTTAGTCGCTCTGTCATATTCAAGAGAAACTCCATCATTTCTTCCTGTGAATTTCCTTTTATAACTTCCTGTGTCTGAGGGTGCCTCGAGGCTGGTAGTTTCAGCTGTTTTCTGAGTGCTGCTATATCATCTTCTTTCTTTTTTACCAATGCCTCAATGCCTTTAATGTCTTTGGGATTGTGACCCAAACCAATGATGATCTCTTCTAGAGACTTTATTCTATTATCCTTGGCTTGTGAGGAGGCCCTCTCAATATTCAATTGTGCAGAAGTGTTATTTAAGGAATCTTGCAGCGTTAAAGCTGCCATGGCTTTGTTAGTGAGAGTAGAATAAACCATTTCCCCTGTTTGTCTATGAAGCTCTATCTGATCCAGGGGATGGATATCTTTTGCTAAAACTTCAAAATTTGATCTGATGTAATCTGCTGCTGAAGTTGGCTTTGGCACCTTTTCTTTGAAGTGGCTCATTAGCATTTTACCTTGTGAAAGATCAAATGTAGACATCAGCCTTTGCTGATTATGAGGAGCCATCTTCATATACTGATCGTATACCTTCATTTTCAATGGATCATTCTTTGTTTTGATATTAATGAAGGTTCCTTTTATGTCTCCAGTATCTGTCTTTGGCGGTCTGAAAGAAGATACTTCAGTGCTTAATTGCTTTTGTATCCCTTTCTGGCTCATGTTTGTTTCACTTGCTGTGCCTGTTTGCTGACTATCTTCCCTACCATCATCAAATACTTCATCTATAATTTCTACATCTGGAGGTGGATCAGACTTGTGTTTTTTAGCTTGATAAACTTGTGGGGCTCCTTTTGAAAGTGTGGTATCTGGAGCTAGCCTCTTTTTTCCTATTTCCACATTCAGTGGAGTTTGCATCTCTAGAACTTGGATTTGCTTTGCTGGTGTGGGAGAAGCCTGAGATGGTTCTGGTGTTTTGGAACTCTGTGGTTTTTCTGCCATGACCAAGGTTTCAATAACCTGAACTACAGGTTCTTTTCCTTTACCCTTGGGTTCTGCTGCTACTGATGGACTGTTTTCCTGTAACGCTTGCTGTAGAGTGGTTGCTGAAGATGTGCCAATGCATGGTACCTGCATTTGATCATATGTTTCTAGGTCAAAATTCTTCTCAACACCTTTCATAAGTTTATTCAATTTTTCAGCTCCACTTTCCTCTTCAACAAGAGTTCCTTCAACCCATTCATCTTGATTTGCATATTGTTCTAAACCAGGAATTTTGTGGTGTACATAGGGAGATGAATTATTCTTTAATCTTTTTTCACAAATGAAACCAAATGGGTCATAAGGGACCCAATGGAAAGATGTCTGGAACTTTCTCTCTAATAAAAGTTCTGCTTCTCTCTCAGCTTCCCTAGAATTGCAAATGAAAGGACCTAACTGGCTTTTGATCCTTAACTGTGCTTTCTTCTTTACATTGCAGAAATGGATCACATCTGAGTTATTCATCTGTCTAAAGTATTCCAAAGAAAAAATTCTCATTGGTACATATCTGGGTAACTTGAATGGACGTAATTCACATCCATAAATCCTGATGACTGTATGGTTTTGGTACAAGTACCAATCCCCAACTTTATAACTCTTTGATAATTGCAAGGTCTTTCTAATTTCAGTACTGAGTCTGGGGGGAGAAATTCCTGTTAACAGAGTTGTGGCAGGTTGTACAAACTGATCAATGAATTCTGAATAGGAGTAAGGAGAATCAGAGGAAAAATGAATGATGGGGGACCAAAAAAAGACAGACCTGGGATTACCCTTAGTATCAAGTTTCTGAACAGGGAAGGGGAACCTGTCTGACTGATAATAGATCATGAGATGATAGATAACTGAAGAGTACTTGAAAACTTTTTCAGTATCTAGCTTTAAGAATTGATCATGGATTTTGTTGGCAATGAAGGAAGCATAATCATACTTAATCTCAGGAGGCTGCCCAGGGGTAAAGATGGATTGCAAAGCCAAAGTTATCTGGTCTACATACTCACTGGTATTGAATCCTAGGACAAAAGATATTATGTTAACAACTAACCTTCCCAATGTATTGAAATAGTAAAAACCATAGGGGGGAGCCCCTTTTGGCTGATGCTCAGGTAGCATGAAATACTGACACATGGATTTTAATTTCTCTGGGGTTAACTGTCTGGTTTTCTCAATCAATCCCTCCATGGATAATGGTGCTAATTCTTGCTCTGGCTCAAAGTGTAACATAGCATTGATAGCTTGAGGTGTGATGGGAAATAGAACACTTTGATCAGGAGTTAAGACAACTCTCTGTGCAGGATCATAGTTTGCATGACAGTAATGAATGATTTCAGGGAAAATGAGGACTGAAGGAATAAGATACCTTGGGAGATTGGATTCCCATAACCCTATAAGATCTTGCCCTTTTGAGAATTCGTCTCTGCAGCGACAGAAGCTCAATCGGGGACTTTCATCAAAACACAGGTCTTTAATTTGGAAATCTTCATCTACCAGGGGTAAATAGTCTAATTCACGGTGAGGAGCATTCAAGGGAGTGATATTTAGAGCTGTGGGGACCTCCATTTTGGTTCTTGTGGATTCAAAATGGAGGTTTTCGTTTTCTTCACGAGCCGGGCGGGATTCTTGAAATGAAGGAAATTGGAACAATTTTACATTTTCTGGAAGCAATTTCACTGGTTTAACATTTTCAGGGAGGACTCAGCGATGATTTTTAACCACTTTTTCAGAGAAAAACAAAGGAAACTGAGTTTTATTTGGAATCGGGGCGTAAATGATAAATACCTGTTTTTAGACGGAAACTGGTTCTTTAATAGGTAATGATCAATGGCGGGGACGTTCTTCAACACGGGCGCAGCAGAATTTTGGGGCGAAATGGTCAATTACAGCGGAAATTTCGAAAATCGCAGCGGGAGCAACGTTCTTCTCAGAATAATGAAAAAGACTAAAAAACACGAAAAATGGCTTATTTACAAGTTTAAAAGGTTTTTTTGTTTTTTCGAGGTGTGACGTCATGGTAGTACGGGATGACGTGTAGAGTCGGGCGGTAAGTGGTAAGCGGGAATTCCCCGCACCGCTTTTGATCGCGGGTGGTATTGATCGCGGGGGGAGCGATTCCACAGAGCATTTGCCACGTGGATGTCTGACTTTTCAAAAACCACCCATCCCCCGCTGGTTAAGATGCTGGCAAGGGATGGGCAGCGGGATTAATAATGACCGTTGATCTATGAATGGGTGATCCGACGGCTGAAGGGATGGGGAACATGCGGAGGGTTCAAAGGTGGGCCCGTCGGGTTTTAAAAGGTTTTAACGCGTAATGTAATCACCCCGGGGAAATTTTAATAGGCGGAGAAGGTTGTTAATTAGTCCAGATGACTAATTAACCCCAGGTGTATAATGAACAGGGTTGCGGCGGAGTTGGCTAGGTGGAATGCCACGTGGACGAACCACGGTGGCGTAAGACTTTCACAAAGTTTTATTGATATGTTTTGGTATTAAACATACATATAGTATGTCTAAAGTTTTGATATATATTTTTATTATATGATGAATGAATTAATACAATTAATTCACCATAGGGGCGGGATTTATATTATAAAGGTATATTTAACCAAAGGATGTATAAAGCGGGGTTTTTATTTTCAATGTGCGGGAATATATACTTTGGTAAACATTATAATAAATGGGTTTTGGGGATATTTATAGAAAAGGGAGTTATATACTTAGGAAAAGGGATTTTACTAGGGATTTAATATAGTAGAATTAAATGTTAATATGGTAAAGGACAAGGAAAATCAAAACATCTTTGTACATCTAAGAAAGTGATAACTTATGAAGTTAATTGCAACATTTTATCTTCAACACTTAAACTTAGAATAACAAATTATTTTGAGGAATTTTTATGGAATTTTGCATCAGTTTCCTAAGTAAAATAGGATTTTACTTAGGAAAAGTTAAAGATGGAAGATAACAATGATGAATTATTTCAAGTTCTTAGGTCTTTTTGATCATTAGGCCGAGGGTCCGGTCCCTCCAGAAGTCAAGGAAATGCCTTGAGCCCCTTTGATCTCAAATTACCTTAGTACTTTTGGGGAAATTAGTAAAACTCTTGAGGGGGAAAATGATGAGGGAGGTTAATGAATTTGACTTTGATTGCTGTGATTTTCCATTGTATTTCCTGCTTCAGTACTTATGATGAAAGTAAAGGATCAAAAACATGTAGCAGCACCATTCATCAGATAACACTTTGCAGCACCATCTACCTACCCTATCTACTTAGCACTACCATTTTCTCTTCTTTATTAGGGTGCATTTAGACTTGCAAACCCTTTTCAATCTTTTCTTTTTTACATGATAAATCTATCTATTTCTACCCTTATTACATCCAAGGGCTCAGATTAAACTGTTGAGCACCTTTATTCACTCTACCTAGCTACTTATCTGCCAAGATTAAACTTTTGGCTAGATATTTATTCTCTAATCTATAACATGAAATTGAAATATGACTAAGTCAAGTTTAAACAGTTTGACTTATTCATGAATTGTGGCAAAAATTTCACAAGCCGCACACAATTGATTTATTACAATAGAGTAAAAAGTAGTGGCATTTGGATTTGCACACTTTCCTTGGTCTATTTTTTGCTTGGGGTTCATTTCTTTCTCTTTTTGACCATTTTTATTCTTTTTACCCTTTGATATTTCTTTTAGGGTATACCCTCTTTACATTTTTTAAATTTTTTGATTTTTTTGGTTTTCAAGAATATGGAACACCTTTGCTCAAGTAAGAAGGTTTGAACATATTCCATACTTCCATCAATACAATCATGAAAGATGAAACCTATTGATATAGGAGGCTAACACTGGCTCCACTTGGGGATGGCTTTTCCTTGTGAAAAGTCAAGAACAGCAGGTCAGATGCCTCAAAATGTCTTCAAACTGAAAGTATGAAATCTTCCTCCTTCTGGTAACTTTATTTTACATATGATAGTGAAACTTTTGGAACTTAGGGCCTTCACTTCGGGCTTCAATTCCAATAAGTCACCATCCAATCCAAACTGCATTAACAAAAATAAAACAAGAAAACAATATATTATGTACAAGTTAGAAACATTAAAACATTCTAGTAAATTGGATCAAAATAATGCTTAAGCATTCGACCATTGACTGGTCCTTTTTCAACTTCTGAATTGTCCAAGTCCTTCAAAAAGTAAGTGTTATTTCCCTGCAAGGCATGAATGATATAAGGCCCTTTCCACAAGAAATCAAACTTTCCATGTTTCCCTTTTTCTTCTCTTCTAGAATCCCATCTTAGGACCTTGTCTCCTAATTGAAAATCCTCTGCTTTAGTCCTTTTATCAAACATTTTCTTTAGCTTTTCCTGTAAGACTTGTGATCTTTGGTATACCTCTTCTCCGGTTTGTTGCAGGTGGATTGTTTGATTAATTCTTCTTTGAATGTCATTTGGCTCCACTTGAGCCTCCTGAAGTAATTTCATGACAGGGATTCCTAAAGATGATGGGAATCTTGCTTCCAGACCATAAACTAACTCATATGGACTAGTCCCAATGGATTTCTTGGTTGTAAGTCTGTCTTCCCATAATGCATTGGTCAGTTTCTTATGCCAGTTCTTTTTATTTTCCTCCAACAATTTCTTAATGATATTGATCAAACTCTTATTAGAGGATTCTGCTAGTCCATTACCCTGGGGGTAATAGGCTGTTGAATGGCCTAAAGTAATATGATATTTATGGCAGAAACTAATCATTTTCTTTGATTTAAATGCAGCAGCATTGTCTGTTATAATCTTTTCTGGACAGCCAAATCTTGAAAGTATGTTGGTTTCTAGAAACCCTATGATTATAGAATCATTGGACTGTCTACATGGGATGGCTTCAATCCATTTGGTAAAATAGTCTATAGCAGTTAAAATCCATCTATGTTGCCCTCAAGAAGGGGGGTGAATTTCTCCAATAAAATCTAATCCCCATTGTTGAAAGGGTCTTTCTGTGGAAACTGGTTTTAAAGGCAGAGGTAACAACTTTCTTTTACCCTCAAATATCTGACATTTGTGACAACTTGTTACAAATTTATTTACATCAGAAAATAATGTTGGCCAGTAAAAGCCAGCCCTTAAGATCTTGTCTGCAGTAGATTTCCAGTAGAGATGTCCTCCACAATCTCCTGCATGAAATTCATTAAGCACTTTATCAGCTTCATCTTTTAAGAGACAATTCAACAAGATTCCTTCATGATTTTTCCAAAATAAAGTACTGCCTAAAATACAATATTTCAAAGATGTCATTTTTAAAAATCTTTGCTTGGTTCTGGACAACCCTGGAGGAGCTTGCAGGTTTAATAAAACATGAATTATATCAGTGTACCAGGGTGAATCTAAAAAAGCTTGACTGATCTGAGGAGTCGCCATCTCCTGCTCGTTATCCAGTTCATTGATGTCTAAGGCTTGGCAATTGGTTTCTGTCATAAGTTGTGCTAAACCTTGGCCTTTTATCAGTTTGGTTGGCTTAATCTCAATATCATATTCCAAAATGGTAGCTATCCACTTACCTCATTTACCTTCAATGCCATCTTGAGTCAAAATATCTTTAACTACTGCATTAGGCACATATGCTATCACATGAGAATATAATATGTAAACTCTGAAATCTTTGATTGCTTTTACCAATGCAAAAGCCCGTTTTTCCATAATATTGTATTTTAGAGATGCATCCCTCAGTGCTTTACTAAAAAATGCTATTGGCTTTTCACACCCTTGGTCATCTTTTTGAAGTAAAACAGCTGCAACAGTATGTTCAGAAGCAAATGAAAAAATAATAAAGTCTCTATCAAATTTAGGACTGGTCAGAACTGGTGTTTTTGTTAAAGCCATTTTAATTTCCTCGAATGATTGTTTGGCTTCTACAGTCCAGTCAATGCTTGAATCTTTCCTCAACATGTTAGTTAGTAATCTAAGTAACTCTGCTAGACTAGAAATAAATCTTCTCAAGAAGTTGATTTTTCCTATAAATGCTTGCAATTCTTTTATGTTTCTGGGGTGGGGTATTTGCAAAATTGCTTGAATTCTTTCTCGATCAATCCTAATGCCATATTTAGAAATGATATGCCCTAAAAGCTTTCCTTCTTCCAAACCAAACAATGACTTCTTAGGGTTTAAAGAAATTCCATATTTTCTGCACTTTATAAATACTTGCCTTAGGTGATCTAAATGTTCTTGATCTGTTTTAGAAAAAACAGTCAAATCATCTAAGTAAATAACCAGAAAATCATGTATCTCTTTAGAAAAAGCAATGTCCATTGCTCTTTGAAATGTAGCTCCTGCATTCTTGAGCCCAAATGGCATTTTGACATATTTAAACGTACCCCATGGTGTTGTAAATGCTGTTTTATCCTGATCATCAGGATGAACCAGAATCTGGTTGTACCCTGAAAATCCATCCAGTAGTGATATTCTCGAAGATCCCACTACCCTTTACAGAATGTGGTCCATTTTCGGCAGAGGATAGTTGTCTTTTAAAGAAACTTTATTCAAATTTCTTAAGTCGACACACAGTCTAATTTCTCCTGTCTTTTTTCTTGTTGGTACCAGGTTAGAAACCCATTCTGAGAATCTGATAGGAGCTATAATCCCTGCTTCAAACATCCTTTTGATTTCCTTTTCAATTGAGGGTAATAAAACAGGATTTATTCTCCTAAGCTTTTGTTTAAAAGGTTTCTGGTCTGGTTTCAAAGGTATAGTATGTTGAATGATGGATGTATCATAAGATTTAAGGTCTTCATAACTCCAGGCAAAGACATCCTGGAATTGTTTTAATAGTTCAACATATTTCACCTTTTGTTCTATTGGGAGGGATTTGGACAACTTAACTATTTTGGGATGTTCTGGTGTTCCTAAGTTGCATTCTTCCATATCAGTCTTAACAGGTTCCATTTTAGGTCTGAATGGAATATCATTTGAGTCGAATAGATCTTCCAAAGGTGTTAATCCTTTGGGTAATTGATTATCTTTTAAATTGATGATTTCTGTTTCATCTATGATCTCATCAAATTCCATTTGTTTCAAATTTCGCATGTCTCTTTCAGTAAATGTAGTTGGATGCAGCATATGAATTGCATTTTCTCTTGAAATTTCATCTTTTTGTTCTTTTTCTTGATTAGATTCATCAATAGTTATATCCTCATCTATATTACAGTTAGAAAACTCACTTTGAAGTGTCAAAAAATTATTGATTTGATTGTTATTCACAAATACTTGCCAATTCAAAAGATTGTCTGGTATTGCAGGCCTGTGCCTAATCTCAGCTGAAAACTGATGATTAGGATCAAAAGGAAACTTGCATGTACTAGCAAACATTGCTAAACTGTGAGCATGCAAGTTTTGTTTCCTGGGAATCTTGGCAAGTTGGGCTTGTAAAAATGTGTTGAGAATCTCTACAACTGTCTCTCGGTATTGTTTCAATCTCATGTCTTTTGTTGCACATTCTCCTTTAATCTGTTGGATGATTAGTTCAGAGTCACCTATGATTGATACCCTAATGCCTCCTAACTTCTTGACATGTTTAAGCCCCAATAAAAGAGCTTCATACTCTGCCATGTTGTTAGTGCATTTGAAATTTAACCTATAAGCATGACCCTCTGCATGATTGTTCTCCACATTGTGTAACCAAATCCCAGCTCCTGCCCCTAGTCTGTTTACTGAGCCATCAAACTCCAAATGCCATAGAATTTCATGTTCATAATCTTCATCAATTGTTTTAACATATTTTTTGACAGGAGCTAGTTGTTTAGTTTTTTCAGGTATTTCTTGGTCATCTGGTGTTTCTTTGTTTTCAGAGATTTCTTCAATTTTAACAGTGGTTTTGTTTATGATTTCTATTTCTGGAGCTTCTATTTCAGTAGGAATATCTGACTCAGCATTGTATAAAATAAAAGAATCCATGTCAGAATGTACAGAATAAACAGGGAAGTTTCCAGGCTTCTCATGGCTACTCACTAAGTACTTCATCAAAGTTTCTCTATATAATCTTTTAGGCTGACCAAATACTGAAATAGTTGCATAAGACATGTCTAATTGAATAGATCCTCCAAGTTTAGCACCCCAAGATCTAGACAATAACATACCATATTTAGGTGGAATATCAGCAACTACTATGTCCATTAAAACAGACTTAGCAGGGTATTGTACCAAAGTGACACACAGATCTTTAATCAAACCTAAACATTTTACCTGACTTGAATCAAATGAAAACAAATCTTTGTATGGTCTGGTAATATCTAGATTCAATCTTTCCATTACTGCTTTTGGCATCAAATTGTGAGATGCTCCAGAATCAAGCATTGCATTATGGAGTATCTTGTCGTGAACATTCAGGCTTACATAAAATGGAGGAGTGCCTCCACTTTCTGGTTTTCCATTAACCTCAGGGCCAAAAAGAAGTTTGGGTTGATCATCAAGAATGTTTACTGAATCATCCAATCCAGTAATGTTAATGTTTAAAGACTTGGAAATATGACTCCTATAGACATCATGTTTAGCCAATTCTGATAAAGGAACAACTATCTTGAGTTTGCCTATTTCAGCCTCTAGATTAAAAGGTTTTTCTGTTTGAGCTTTAGTGTTTTGCACAATTGGGTTTTCTCTGTTTATTGGGTCTTCAATGTTTTTCTCTTTTTCATGAATGAAGTTTTGTTTTGAAGATGTTTCAGGACTAACTTCTACTGTTTCTTCTACAGTTCCTACATGAGGAGATGTATTGGATTGTTGTTTGTTGATTGGTTGGTTGTCAGAGACATCTTCGATTATTGGATTTGAAAAACTGGGAGTTATCCTCGGCAAAATTTGTATTTGGGGAATGTTTTGTACAGGGGGAATATTTTGTACAGGAGGAATGTTTTGTTTACCTTTGACATTTTGTTTTGTGGTTTTCTGTTTATTTTTCTCTGGTACATCTATCCGTCTACTTCTCAAGTTGTACTGTTTATGAACCTCGTAGATTGATGTGTCATAGCCTTCTTTGAAATCAAAAGTCTCACCTGAACGAGTTTGGAATGTTTCAAGGATATGATTCTCTTGATCATCCTGGGATAGGAAGACTTCTGGTTCATCTTTGTCCTCATTGACATTGTTTATTTCTACATCTTCTGTAGGTTCTTCCGAGGTTGAACCTTCAACAAAGTTTTCTTGGAAAGGTGGTCTAATGTTTTGATCAGGGACATTCTTTCCATCATTATCTGCCCTTCTCAAAGTTAGTTTCATACATCTTGCCACATCAGTAAGTCTCCATGATACCTACTGCCTAATTCTGCTTAATACTGCCACCTCACTCCTTCAAAGAAGGCCTTTGCCTGTATGACCTTCTTCATCACAGCTTTCCAGGTCGTTTTTCCAGTCGATTTTGCTCACACCACCACTATATGTTTGTGGTTCTCTGAGGCCAGGAGGCTCTTCCCAGTGAGCTGTCGAGACCAGAGCTGCAAACTGCCTCAGTTTGGCCACAGCCTATTAGGTAGAAAGGCCCCACTCCGAGAGGCAGATCCCATTATACATCTGGTCAACTCATGATAATACAGGCCATTACCTGGCCTCTGACTTTAAATCCAAAGGATCTGAGATCCTTTTTCTCCCATCTGTTCAAAAATGCTCTATATAAAGATTCTAGATCAGCAATACTGTTTGGGGTAAGAGCCCTAAACCAAGTTCTAACTTCTCGAGTAAGACTCTGTACGAAAATTCTCATACGGATATTATCAGTATCAATCTCATAAAACTCAAAGTAATCTGTCATCCTTTTGGTGTGTTGTTGAGCCGTGTAGGTACCTGATCCGTCAAAAGGTGTGATCTTACTTTGGTAGTCCTGAGGTAAAGCTGGAGGGTTGGCTGGTAACTGTAAAGGGGCATATCGATTAGCCATTGGAAGATAAAGTGGAGTGACAGGAGTAGCCGGTCTAGTAGGAGGAGAAGGTGGTCTCACAGGAGGAGATGGAGGTCTAACAGGAGGAGATGGAGGTCTAACAGGTGTTTGAAAAGTGACTGAGCTCGGAGATGCTTCAGTTATCACAGAAATGTTTGAGCTTTCTTCAAAGGTTTGCTCAAACTGAATGGAGTTATGCAATTCTCTGTCAAGATGATGTGAAACAAATCTGTATTGCAAATCTTCAAAGAACAAAGGATCTGGAATTAATCTAGATAATTCAGTCTCAGAAAAATTCACAAATAAAGATGTTTCAAATCGTGCATCAAAAGGAATGTCATCAATATAAATAATTTTCACAGGACAAGATGCAGATCTAGAGAGTGGTCTAGAACTACCTGTACTTTCCTGACTTCCTCTTTCAGAACTTTCTTGACTTCCTTGTCTTCTAAGAATCCTAGGGATCAGGTTTGGATTTTCAAAAATTGGTGGTGGATTTGGGTCAGGGTTTGACCTAGTATGTCGAATCCTTTCTGAAGCCAGTTTTCTTAGAATATGTGTTTTTAGATTTTGGGTTTTAATTGAAAAATAAATACAACTTCTACAAATTCTTTAAGAAATAATGATATGTGATTAAGATTTCCTCAAAGATCTGTTTAAACTAGAGAATCTGATTGAAAAATTTGAAACTAAGATTCAATTTATAAGCTAAATCAGAGATAGACTGAAACAGCATTTATTTACTTTTGCATTTGCAGAGCAAAAGCAATTTCAAAGGCTACCTGGCTGATCTTCAGACTCTGTCTATAGCTTATATTTGAACAATACTAACAAGTAAAATTGATTCAGGTCCCCAGTATGGTCGCCACTATGTTATCACTCAGGTTTTCCTAGAAGTTGTGTAAGAGGAAAGTATACCCGAGGCAACCACAAACCAACCTTTTAGATGTAGAATCTAGCCAATCTGCATCCAGAGAGGGCTCTCTCTTTATGATTTATCTTTGCTCTTGGAAGGTTTTAGGCTAGTTATAGATTCAAAGTTTGTTTTGGGAAAATGGTGGAATCCACAAACTAAGGGCAAGGTTGAGGGTTTTCAGTCCATTGGGCTATGGATTCAAAGGATGGCTTTACTGGATTTCTATTCTACGCACAAGATGGTATTACAGGGCAAGATAGCTAGACAGAGAACAATCCTTAAAATTTAAAGTGGATGGGATGATCTTGAAGGGATGAAAGGCAACTAAGAATCTTTCACCATATTCAAGAGAAAGAAGAGAAATGACTACAAGCAAAGAGCAATGAAGGGTTCTTTGTTATAGTAATCAACAATGATTAAATTAGCGAAGCAGAAGCATTTAAGAATTCATGCTTATAACTAATTCAGAAGAAAACATCAAGAATAATTACATTTGAAAACAGAGTACAATTAAGCAAATTCTGTTTCAATCCTTTATGTAAACTATTCAGAAACGGATATGATGATAGTATAAACTAATATAAAATTCAAACCAAGGGTTGGAAAACTTATTGAACTGTAGTCCAACACATGAATCCTGCAACAAGTCCAGTGCTTCAAAACGTCATCCAGTAAGCCACAAGTAAATTTGTCCAAAAGCTTTTTATTCCGAAAACCTCAATGTTACAGCAGAGTAATAGAATCCACCCTCAACACTCTCTTTGAGGGTTTATTTATACAAAAAATAATTCGAAACAAACTTACACTATCCTAGCCCATATTTTGGGTGACTAAGGCATTATTTACAAAAAAGTAGGAGACAAATGGTCTTGTAGATAGAATAATATGTAACTGTCGATGTGCTTTTCCTTTCTTAGTGGACGTGCTGGAGGTAAGTGCTAAAATAAGGCTCTGTGCTGTCCCTTGCGTATTTCTTTTGCTTGTTGAACACTCTTTCTTCTCACGGATACTCTTTAACCTTTTCACCTGATACTCTTTCATCTGTTTTCCTGTTTTTACAATTTACTTGAGTAAAGATAAATTCTCATCCTGAAAGTAACCTTTACAGAATTTCCAACATTTCATGCCACCATTGATCATCTGGTATCATAGTTCTTCTGAGCTTTCTCAAAGTTTCATCTGCTTCAGTAAGTTTATAAAAAGTGGGATCATTCGGAAATAGATACTTTATTTCATGCTCCAGATGAAATAAATCCCTCACCTTATCATAAATACTCTTCCCAGTTGGTACTGCAGGTTCTGATGAGCTAGTAGAACCTACAACTGTATTTTTAGCATGAGCCTTTATTCTCTTCTCATAGGTTTCCAAGTCTACTATTTGATCTTCTGTGAGCATGGGACTTGGTAACCCATTATCTAGCAGAGCTTGGAATTTTTCTCTGAAATTGTTGATGTCAACCAAAATGTCTGTACACTTTCTTTCCAAATTTTGCATGAAAGTCCTCTTGGTGAAAACTCTCTTTGCTTCCAAAACTACCCCTGTCCTGTCATCAATTCCTAACAATGCAAGTTGTTGTTTTGTTCTAGAATTCAAAAATTGAATGAGCTGCTGGGCCTGCTCAGGCCTGCCTCTTAACTCATGTCTGGTTCTATTTATTTCCTCTTGTGCTATCTTGACTAACTCATTTTGCTCAAAAATAGCTTGAATCGAGGGCCAAATACCCTTTATTAATTCAATGATGTTGCACCAAAGAATATCATTTATTTCGTTCAGAGGCTTTTCCAGTGAAAGATCTTTTTGCAAAGCCTCAACCAATTTTTCCAATCTTTTTATGTCCCTGAGGTTGTCAGCAGCTGTCTTTTTGGATGTGTCATATTTTTCCTCCAATTTTGTTAATTGCAATTTTGTTTCCTGGAGCTCTGTGACCCTTAGCTGCAAACTCTCCATCTGTTTAATTAAATCCTCAGAATTCAAATTAGAAATGTTCACCTGAGATGGTTGTTCCTGCTGTCATGTAGTTGTAGTACCTGTTGTTGAAGTTTGCTTGATAATTTCCTGTTCTTGCAATGCTTTTTCCAACTCTTTCTCTGTTTCATTTAGTCGCTCCGTCATATTCAAGAGCAACTCCATCATTTCTTCCTGTGAATTTCCTTTTATAACTTCCTGTGTCTGAGGGTGCCTCGAGGCTGGTAGTTTCAGCTGTTTTCTGAGTGAAGCTATATCATCCTCTTTCTTTTTTACCAATGCCTCAATACCTTTAATGTCTTTGGGATTGTGACCCAAACCAATGATGATCTCTTCTAGAGACTTTATTCTATTATCCTTGGCCTGTGAGGAGGCCCTCTCAATCTTCAATTGTGCAGTAGTATTATTCAAGGAATCTTGCAGCGTTAAAGCTTCCATGGCTTTGTTGGTGAGAGTAGAATAAACCATTTCCCCTGTTTGTCTATGAAGCTCTATCTGATCCAAGGGATGGATATCTTTTGCTAAAACTTCAAAATTTGTTCTGATGTAATCTGTTGCTGAAGTTGGCTTTGGCACATTTGCTTTGAAGTGGCTCATTTGCATTTTACCTTGTGACAGATCAAATGCTGACATCAACCTTTGCTGATTGTGAGGAGCCATCTTCATATACTGATCGTATACCTTCATTTTCTATGGTTCATTCTTTGTTTTGATATTAATGAAGGTTTTCTTAATGTCTCCAGTATCTGTCTTTGGCGGTCTGAAAGAAGATACTTCAGTGCTTAATTGCTTTTGTATCCCTTTCTGGCTTATGTTTGTTTCACTTGCTGTACCTGTTTTCTGACTATCTTCCCTACCATCATCAAATACTTCATCTATAATCTCTACATCTGGAGGTGGATCAGACTTGTGTTTTTTAGCTTGATAAACTTGTGGGGCTCCTTTTGAATGTGTGGTATCTGGAGCTAGCCTCTTTTTCCCTATTTCCACATTCAGTGGAGTTTGCATCTCTGGAACTTGGATTTGCTTTGCTGGTGTGGGAGAAGCCTGAGATGGTTGTGGTGTTTTGGAACTCTGTGGTTTTTCTGCCATGACCAAGGTTTCAATAACCTGAACTACAGGTTATTTTCCTTTACCCTTGGGTTCTGCTGCTACTGATGGACTGTTTTCCTGTAACGCTTGCTGTAGAGTGGTTGCTGAAGATGTGCCAATGTAGGGTACCTGCATTTGATCATATGTTTCTAGGTCAAAATTCTTCTCAACATCTTTCTTAAGTTTATTCAATTTGTCAGCTCCACTTTCCTCTTCAACAAGAGTTCCTTCAACCCATTCATCTTGATTTGCATATTGTTCTAAACCAGGAATTTTGTGGTGTATATAGGGAGATGACTTATTCTTTAATCTTTTTTCACAAATGAAACCAAAAGGGTCATAAGGGACCCAACGGAAAGATGTCTGGAACTTTTTCTCTAATAAAAGTTCTGCTTCTCTCTCAGCTTCCCTAGAATTGCAAATGAAAGGACCTAACTGGCTTTTGATCCTTAACTGTGCTTTCTTCTTTACATTGCAGAAATGGATTACATCTGAATTATTCATCCGTCTAAAGTATTCCAAAGCAAAAATTCTCATTGGTACATATCTGGGTAACTTGAATGGACTTAATTCACATCCATAAATCCTGATGGCTGTATGGTTTTGGTACAAGTACCAATCCCCAACTTTATAACTCTTTGATAATTGCAAGGTCTTTCTAATTTCAGTACTGAGTCTGGGGGGAGAAATTCCTGTTAACAGAGTTGTGGCAGGTTGTACAAATTGATCAATGAATTCTGAATAGGAGTAAGGAGAATCAGAGGAAAAATGAATGATGGGGGACCAAAAAATGACAGACCTGGGATTACCCTTAGCATCAAGTTTCTGAACAGGGAAGGGGAACCTGTCTGACTGATAATAGATCATGAGATGATAGATAACTGAGGAGTACTTGAAAACTTTTTTAGTATCTAGCTTTAAGAATTGATCATGGATTTTGTTGGCAATGAAGGAAGCATAATCATACTTAATCTCAGGAGGCTGCCCAGGGGTAAAGATGGATAGAAAAGCCAAAGTTATCTCGTCTACATACTCACTGGTATTGAATCCTAGGACAAAGGATATTATGTTAACAACTAGCCTTCCCAATGTATTGAAATAGTAAAAACCATAGGGGGGAGCCCCTTTTGGCTGATGCTCAGGTAGCATGAAATACTGACACATGGATTTTAATTTCTCTGGGGTTAATTGTTTGGTTTTCTCAATCAATCCCTCCATGGATAATGGTGCTAATTCTTGTTCTGGCTCAAAGTGTAACATAGCATTGATAGCCTGAGGTGTGATAGGAAATAGAACACTTTGATCAGGAGTTAAGACGGCTCTCTGTGCAGGATCATAGTTTGCATGACAGTAATGAATGATTTCAGGGAAAATGTGGACTGAAGGAATAAGATACCTTGGGAGATTGGATTCCCATAACCCTATAGGGTCTTGCCCTTTTGAGAATTCGTCTCTGCAGCGACAGAAGCTCAATCGGGGACTTTCATCGAAACCCAGGTCTTTTATTTGGAAATCTTCATCTATCAGAGGTAGATAGTCCAATTCCCGATGAGGAGCATTCAAGGGAGTGATATTCAGAGCTGTGGGGACCTCCATTTTGGTTCTTGTGGATTCAAAATGGAGGTTTTCGTTTTACTTACAGACCGGACGGGATTTCTGAAAATGGAGGAAATTGAAACAATTTGCAGGTTTGGGAAGCAAATTCACAGGTTTAAAATCTTCAGGGAGGGCTCAGCGATGCTTTTTTAACTACTTTTTCAAAGAAAAAACAAAGGAAACTAAGCTTGACTTGCAGTCGGGGCGTAAAATGATAAATACCTGTATTTTAGACGGAAACTTGTTCTTTAACAGGTAATGAGAAATGGCGGGGACGTCTTCAACACGGGCGTAGCAGAATTTTGGGGCGAAATGGTTAATTACAGCAGAAATTTCGAAAATCGCAGCGGGAGCAACGTTCTTCTCTGAATAGTGAAAATGACTAAAAAACACGAAAAAAATGGTTTATTTACAAGTTAAAAGGCTTTTTGTTTTTTTCGAGGTGTGACGTCATGGTGGTACGGGATGACGTGTGTCGAGTCAGGCGGTAAGTGGTAAGCGGGAAATGCCCGCACCACTTTTGGTCGAGGGCGGTATTAATCGCGGGGGGAGCGATTCCACAGAGCAGTTGCCACGTGGAAGTCTGACTTTTCAAAAACCGCCCATCCCCCGCTGGTTAACATGCTGGCAAGGGATGGGCAGCGGGATTAACGATAACCGTTGATCAACGAATGGGCGATCCAACGGCTGAAGGGATGGGGAACATGCGGCGATTTCAAAGGTGGGCCCGCCGGGTTTTTAAAAGGTTTTAATGCGAAATCTAATCACCCCGGGGAAATGTTAATAGGCGGAGAAGGTTGTTAATTAGTCCAAATGAGTAATTAATCCCAGGTATATAATGAAATAGGTTGCGGCGTAGTTGGCTAGGTGGAATGCCACGTGGACGGACCACGGTGGCACAAGGCTTTTCGCAAAGTTTATTGATATGTTTTGGTATTAAACATACTTATAGTATGTCTAAAGTTTTTATATATATTTTTATTATATGATGAATGAATTAATACAATTATTCATCATAGGGGCGGGATTTATGTATAATGCTATAGTTTTAACCAAAGGGCTTTTAAAGCGGGGTGTTTATTTTTAATGTATGAATATATACTTTACAAACATTATAACAAATGGGTTTTGTGATATTTATAGAAAAGTGAGTTATATACTTAGGAAAAGGATTTCACTAGGGATACTCAGTCATAGTAGAATTAAA
Source organism: Pinus albicaulis (assembly GCA_034641835.2). Taxonomy (NCBI): domain Eukaryota; kingdom Viridiplantae; phylum Streptophyta; class Pinopsida; order Pinales; family Pinaceae; genus Pinus; species Pinus albicaulis. The sequence continues at coordinate 1,067,307,894 of CM076580.1, forward strand.
AGGTTAATATGGTAAAGGACAAGGAAAATCAAAACACCTTTGTACATCCAAGAAAGTGATAACTTATGAAGTAAATTGTCACATCTTATCTTCAACACTTTAACTTAGAATAACAAGTTATTTTGAGGAATTTTTATGAATTTTTGCATCAGTTTCCTAAGTAAAATAGGATTTTACTTAGGAAAAAGTTAAAGATGGAAGATAATAGTGATGAATTATTTCAAGTACTTAGGCCTTTTTGATCAGTAGGCCGAGGGTCCGGTCCCTCCAGAAGTCAAGGAAATGCCTTGAGCCCTTTTGATCTCCAAATACCTTAGTACTTTGGGGGGAAATTAGTAAAACTCTTGAGGGGAAGGTGATGAGGGAGGTTAATGAGTTTGATTTTGCTTGCTGTGATTTTCCAGTGTATTTCTTGCTTTAGTACTTGTGATGAGAGTAAAGGATCAACCAACATATAGCAGCACCATTCATCAGATAACACTTTGTAGCACCATCTACCTACCCTATCTACTTAACACTACCATTTTATCTTCTTTATTAGGGTGCATTTAGACTTGCAAACCCTTTTCAATCTTTTTCTCTTTACATGATAAATCTATCTATTTCTACCCTTATTACATCCAAGGGCTCAAATTAAACTGTTGAGCACCTCTAATTTACTTTACCTATCTACTTATCTGCCAAGATTAAACTGTTTGGCTAGATATTTATTCTCTAATCTACAACATGAAATTGAAATATGACTAAGCCAAGTTTTAAGTGTATTGACTGGGTTTATATCTGTGGTGCAAAATTTTCTTCAAGTCAGACATAATTATTTGCCACAATAGAGGTGCAGGTCTATCGGATTTGCACACTTTCCTTTGTCTATTTTTTGCTTGGGGTTCATTTCTTTCACTTTTTTGACCATTTTATTCTTTTTACCCTTTGATCTTTCTTTTAGGGTATACCCTCTTTACATTTTTTAAATTTTTTGATTTTTTTGGTTTTCAAGAATATGGAACACCTTTGCTCAAGTAAGAAGGTTTGAACATATTCCATACTTCCATCAATACAATCATGAAAGATGAAACCTATTGATATAGGAGGCTAACAGATCAGTACCTCTTATAGACTGCGTCCTCTTAGCCTGCATAAATACATGTGTAGCAGTGTTCTTCCATTCTCATGTACATGTCCCTTTTGAGGCTGCATTGTTTGCTTGAGTGACTCTTTACTCAAGGATTTGTATGTCATTGATGCTATAATACGTATTTTTTGGCTATCTAGATCTTTATGTGCCTAGGCTTAATACAATAATATTGTTTTTCCAGCTCTTGTTCAAACATTGTTGCAGTCCCTTCACCGGGCACTTTTTGAGGACATTTAAGTGTGGGAGATCTATTTAACCCACTTAGAAGGATTTCCTTGGAGCCTCATATTGGATTGGAACTTAGACACATTGTTCTAAGGGATCTAGGTCTTGGTTTAAATTCTTGTAGCAGCCATTACTGGAAAATGCGTTTTCCAGTCATGCCTTGCTAGTTGTTCCAGATTTGGAATATTACACCTAATATCCTATTTTTTGAGAAAACCTAGTGAGAGAGGCCTCTCCAGGATATAAAGGCTATATTTTTGCCTAAAATGGTTTATGCCTACCTCTGGGATTCCTTTTTATATCCTAGGGAAATCATAGAGTACTAATAACCTCAATGATGGATGCCTGATGATATTCCTAACTATTATATGTTTTTGCATAGATATGGGAAATCCTCTAATCTACATCCCCAACTGTGTGTGCCTCCTATGAATTGTAGATTTGATGCCTACCACCTATCCACTATGCACTCTGATACAAAGGGAAATTATTCCTATGATGATACCCATCTCGGGTTCAGTACTAAAATTGTTCTGCATATTCTGACATCAAACTCATCCCAAATTAGCTCCTCATACCATATGCCTCTAACATGCTTAACACCTTCCCATCCGATGTATTATTTTCCTTTGACACTAAACGTAGCTATCTTGGCTTTCATGTATTCTACTAAAAAATCATCCTTCTCACACATCCTATAAGTATGCTGGTGGTAATGGTGATGATGCCTATTAGAACCAAAGCTAGAATGAAATCCATAAGCACCACTCCTCTAGTCAAGTGTATAGAAATATATTCCACCTCTGACTATATCATCATTTTCCAACCTGTATCTTGATCAATGACTATTGTGATATGCCCCATTAGTCTTCTCCTCCTATCCATGATTGGTCCCCATATTTATCTGCTTCTACAAATCTAAAATAATTTTAAGGATTGATGCATTATTTTTTTCTTTCTTTTCTTGATATCTTGCAAGTATTTCCTATTCCTAAATCAATATGTTATTGTTTTTCTTGCAACTTCTGATCTTTTCCCTCGGAATCCTCAGTGTATTGGCTAGATTAGGAGAATACTCTTCTCCTTACTTCTCAAATGACCTTTCCCATTCCACTAAATTCACATAAGGCCTGTAATAGGAGTCATGTTAACCGTAATCCACTACTCTCCTCTTCATATTTTATCTTCTATTATTCTGCAACATAATATGTTAGATAAACCAAATAGAATGCATATCACACCTTAGTGTATCTCAGAGGATTCTATCACATATACACAAGTGATTCTAGATTAGAATGATACATAATAGCATCAAGAACTTAATTATCATGCAAGCAATCACCATGAAAATAATCCTCATCCATACAACCACAATACATATAATAAAAAGTTACTATCATGCATGACTAACTAATACATATGCATATGACCACACTAATCAACTAGAATCTACCATTCATGTAATCACAATAGCAATAGAATGACATGCATGAATATAACAACCATTAACCATCATACTTGGATGTCAACATATAATGCATGTATCCTGATCTTCTTTTACCCCGAGGTTCAGTGCTACAACCTAGCTCTGATACCACCCTGTAATAACCTCTCCCAACATTTACCCACTTTTAAACACTCCTAGGGTAAATGCAAGTTTGGGTACTAGTATGATATGACCTGAAATCCAAGTTCCAGTTATGTAAGTGGGACCTACAATCCAAAAAATTATTGATACCCCTCAAGAGAACTAGATCACCCAGAAGTTATTCCATAAATTCTAATGACCAAATCCTAAGCTGGAACTCCCTTTTCACATTCCTAACCCCCAACCGCACACACAAAAAGGAAAGAGTGTGGTTATGAGTCCCCAACTGCATGCACAAACTTGCTTCCATGTGGTTATGGCCTAAATCCTCCGATTTTGTGAAATGGGTTCCAAGATCTGAGCCACTTTTCTAGGCTAGCGTCCAGAACAATACCTAGAACTACCAATAACTTTTCAGAATAATGATTAAGGTCATAAAAATGCCAAACATTCAAACTTGAAGCAAGAACTTGACCTAAACTTTCTAACACGCATTAGGCATTTCTTCAAACATATGGTAAACATGTAAGTTACAGGTCATGAATACATATCTAATCTTAAATATTTCAACTTCATCTAAGAATCACCAAGAAGGTATGATTCCCTCTCAAGTAGATACAACAACAATTGTCATCCCATGCATTTATCAACCATTCAAATAATTATCAAATCATGAACAAGATCCATATCTAAAGAACATCATAGAACCATGCTTATAACCATCATATAACCATAATATTAACCATGAAAAATAAGCCATAAAATCAACATAATAACAAGAACAAGTGCTCATAGATCATAATAGGAAAATATCTCTCACTTAACTTATCCAAAAGCCAACCAAGTTCGGTATTTCCACATACCACCTAACCATAGATTGGGATGAACCAAATATTTCTTTCAACTAATCACCCCCATGCCATATTCCAAGCACGAGTGTGGGATCTCATGGGATAAATCAAGATATAATTAACCAAGGACTCCAAAGGTTTAACTACCTCCACCCTCAAGCTACCATGATCTTGACTAAATGGGTCTCGAGATCACAAAACCAAGCCAAGATTGGATGTTGTTATCACAAATAACATTTCATTTTTTATTGATAGGGTTATTAGTATAGGTGTCATTTGTCTCATAAAATTGGTTCATGAAATTGATCATGATCCTAAGTTTAGAAAGTCCATTTTCCATGCCCATCACAGTCAAATCTATCAAAATCCACCTTAGGTTCACATGCATTGGTTTAAATTTTTGTAGTGGCCACTTGTCTAATTTTTTCGAAGTCTGCAACAAATATAACTGCAAATAGGTTTTTTTCACTACAAACTCACATAACCATTCTGTAGCAAATCTGCCAATTTTATAACTAAAACTGCGTCGGAATCATTTTTTTCTGCACCAATAAATGGGATGATGAGTTGTCGATTTTTTAGAGGTTTAGGGTGAATGTGAGGTCATGTGATCGGTTATTACAATCATCCAAGCATCTATAATCATAAGTGCCTTTCATCATTACACTTAACTCCTATCATTTGTCATTATCACTCCCATATTCAAATTTCACCTTTTAAGCTCACCTCCAAATTTCCTCTCTGTCATCTGCCCTTCGAATTTTGCATGTCTCAGTTTATTATCATCCTTGAAGAGTCGAACACCATCGCAAGCAGCTTGCTATTCAATTTGTTTCTTTGCATGTGTCAGTGTTTCAAGAAGGCAACGTGGTATAAAGGAAGATGGCCATGAAGAAGAAAAAAAACAAAGGAGGCTCATGTGTAAGATATGAACCTATGGATCTCAAGTTACTCAATTAAGACCCCATATTTTCAAAAGATTTCAACAACGTTGGATGCATGAAATTCTGCCAAAAACTTCAACATTTTCATGCCTAGGTACCAAAATATTTTGCAATGAATCTCATAGGTAAAACTTAAAAGGTGGGGGTGATAAGTTTTGTAGTGTCACTTGAAACAATTTCTCAAGCCACATAGATACCAAGGGAGGGTGAAGAGTGGTTCAAAGTCACTAAGTTCAACATGAATAATTGTGATGAATTTACAAAACTTGAACACATTGGAGCATATATGAATTCTAGAATTCCAAGGAGCTACATTAAAAATAACTACTCCAAATTGATGTTTGTAATTCAAAATCACTTTACTTGTGAGGAGAGATTTCATTTGGTTTATCTGTACCATTTCAGGCTCTTGTTTCACTTCATTAGTAATCAGTCTCTTGATCTTCCCTTTTTCTTGTTTAGGAGCTTAGGGAAGATTTTAGACAAGGTTCAGGCTAGGACAAAAAACAGTGAGACCTCAATTTTCCATCATGGGTTGATCAAACTCCTAGTACTAGAGGAGTTGAAAAAACTAAACAGAGACTGAGCTACCCTTATTTCTCTCAGTGGTTATGAGTTTGATTCAGTAACACCCAAGAAAACTCCAAATTCATAAGCCACTGCTTCAAGCAAGAGTGACAAACCTACAGCTCAGACAAAGGCTGTGAATGAGGAATATATGGAGCCCATTATAGAGCCAATGGATATTGAAATAGAGCCTGCACAAGAGATGTAAACTCCACAACCTACACCTGGAAGCAAAAAATAAAAGGTCAGCAAGAAAATCCATAGAAGTATAACGAGAAGTCAAACAATTGGGCAGGGAAATATTGAAGATATTATTGAAGCTATAGACATTGAGGATACTCTAGCAGTCAGAGCTAAATATATTAAAGGTGAAGAGAAGAAAAATAAAGGTATGACTACTAAGAATCTTGATTTCGTAGGAGAAGATGCAGGGTTTATATTTCAGCCTAGAAAACCACTCACTGGGCTCCAAATTGCAAAAGGTGTTATGGAGAACAAAAGGACAAAGGTTACTGACAAAGGAAAATAGCCTATCAGAGAGGAGATCATCGATTTGTCTCCAGAAATAGAGGATATCATTATGCAAAGTAAGGGTAAAGAGAAAATGGTTGAGAAAACAGAAGTGTAGATGTTAAAAGCGAAGTTAAGAGACTCTAGATAAGAGGTTTTTGAGACCAAAATGGAGTTGCCTGAAGCCAAGGTAGATAGGAAGTTGATGGAATATTTCAAAGAAAAGGTAAATGAGCAACTAAATCTATATGGTGAGTCATTGATAATGCCAAAAACTGTTGAAAAGGACGCTTCCTTTGCGAAGGGTAATTAAGCACACAAGAAACATAAATTTATGGTTGCAATTTGAAAGAAAGAAAATCAAAGGCTAGGTCAAAGAGCTAGAGGAGAAAATGGAGATGATACAATCATATTTAATGAAAAGAGGCCTTAAAATGTAATGTCCCAAATGAGGGATTTTCTACTCCATTGGGAATATCTTAAGATATTCCAAAATTCCTTCTATAGAAAGACCACAAGTCCATTCCAGAGATTTACTATTGGGGCATTCACTAGATATGTCACCTTCATAAGGAAGTGTGAGATATAGAAGCTATTTGGCCCTTCACAGACTCTGTCTATGGATATGCAATATTTACATTTCGATAATTCCTGCTACAGGGTCCTTGAGGACGTTGTATAAGGAAGTCACTGCACAAATAAAGAAAAAAACTGCTGGGATGCCCTAGAACATACCTAATACAACTCCCTTGCAGAAAATGAGCTCAAATAAATGATTCTATATGGGTTATACAGACCTCCCTAAACTAGATCTCTAAAACAAGGCTCCATGAGAGAGCTTACATCAATATATGAACATTGACGTTAACTGTGACATTAACATTAATGCAGCCATAATTATATTATTATGTCAGCAACAATAAACAGAAATATCACGAGGAATGAACCCCTTATGCAATGGGAATCAATCTCCAATGATTACACCCTGAAATACATATGTTACTGCAACTACAAAAAATGCCGGAGGAAAATGCCTGCATAGTCATTATGAGAGTAGCAGCTGCTGAATGTGTAAAAAATGATAATTATGGTGAAGGATACAAAGAAAAATCCCAATAACAAGGAAATGGGCTGAAATACATGATCTCTAGCAAATCTAGGAGAGATTGCTAGAAATGCCAGAAAATACAAAATGTGACAATTGGGTTGTCACTGCAACTGAAAAAAGATGAGAATGAGGCGGTGGTTGATCTGAAATATGGTTGCCCTCCTCTGATAATGTCTTCAAGCAAAGGGTCTGATCCCTTTTATCTCAAAAACACTCCTCCTTATGAGCTCAAGAACCCCTCTCTCACTGCCTCCTCTGAAATAATGTAGTTTCTGCTATGGAATGCGCAGTGGGAGATGATGGAATGTTTTCCAAGTGCCAAATATGTGTGATGAAGCCCAAGAATCCTCCTTGCAGCTTCTCCAATGAGTAGATCACTCCTCCACTGAAGAAAACAAGTCAAGAACGACTCCATGAGTTCCTCTCTTGCTGCACCCAGCAACACAATGTCCTCTTTGTTGCAGAGCTAATGTTGTAGGTGATGAATTTAGTTGTGTCCAATGTCGTATTGAGTAAAATGAAGCTCAATCCTCTCCTTACTTGAGGAAGAGGTAGGGATTCCCGACCGGGAACACCCTAGTGCCCGAGGGCACGACCACCCTGCTAAACAGCCTAGGGATGCAAGCCATTGCAGACCCAATTCAAAATTGTAAACTCAAACATAATAAAAATGGGTTGCAATCTCCTCCTTATAAAGAAAGGGAACTCTTTTCCACCATGGTCCCACAAATTAGGGTTTACACCCTCATGTGAATGTCCTCCCTCTAAAACTGCACAGCTTCTCTAGCAAGCTTCTCCTCTATAGGCAGTGCCATTGACTTTAGTCAAACAGGACTAAATCAAGTGATCTGAGTTCCATTCACACCCTTAGGTTCTTTAATCTAGCCGCTTATTCATCTCCTTTTCACATAAGGAGTGTTATTTCTCCAGTAAAAAGGGGCTAAGGTGTCTCCTTCCCCATTTTATGTAACAAAATAAAATTATGTAAACTATAATGTTCCATTTAGCTTGAAGCTAAAAATTGGGAATGTTACAGTCCTCCCCTCCCACATGTTTCTTGTCCTCAAGAAACTACATAGAGAAAACAAAATCCCCCCCCCCCCCCCCCCCCCCCCTTCTTCTCTTGTGGCCTCCTCATCAATGATCTCCACCACTGCTCAAACATCTTGCAATAAATCTATCCTCCAATGCTTCCTCCCAAGTATGTAGACCGGAATGGAAAGATAGAAGGTGCAGATGGAATCCTTCTTGCTGGAATGTGGCCTCCTCAAGGTAGGAGTGATGATATGCATGGGATAATTTCTCCCCCAATGATGATCCTCTCATCCATGCAATCATCCAAATAAAAATCTCAACCCGTGGTTTTTGCAATGTGCTGGGGCTGAATGGAGAGTTGTGCTTATGCTTCTCAAGGTGGTCCTCTCTCCATTTGAAGTGTCCATGGGGCTGCCTCTGTCCTTGGGCTGAAATGGTATGGCCTCCAAGAATGGCGCAAGCTACCCCATCAAGAAAATCAGCCATGAAATGCCTCCTCAAATTCTCCAAGTGGTTCCTCCCACAAGTAGAGACAAGTAGCAATGTGGCAATCATTGTTTGCCCATGGTGTCTCCTGCAAGATAAGACATGTATAATGGGGAGAATCATGCTCCCAATGGGCTGTACATCCAATACTCTCCAAATAATTCTCCTCATGAGTGTACAAACATTATAAATACAAGGAGCAATACACAATAAAATAAAGTTATCAAATGAAAACCGGAGAGTGGTTCAAAGTCCCACTCATGGAACCTGCATAGTGCCTCATGGCTTGCCTCAAAATCACAAATAACAAGTGCTTTACTAGCCAATTTTTTTCTGCCACAAACTCCTCACAAGATGGAATCATAAAAATACAAATTGGTGCCAATGGTGTACACCAAGAAACATGTGGCTTCCTCCACAAACCACTATAAGAATGGCCAATTCCACTACTGCAAATGGATGCAAGTGAATCCTCATGTAAAATTCAAGAAGGAACAAGTCTCCTTGATACATCATGCTTCTCAATCAATGAAAAGAAGTACAATACAAAATATGAAATTATAACTCCTCAATCATGCACTAGAGCTCTTGAGCTGAAATGGCTTAACTGAAAATTTCCCCTCACCTCCAATGAGTAGGTAAGTGGCTGTGATGTTCTCTCCACCATCTATCAGGCTATGCATCTCTCCATATGCTAATATATTTCATGCTGAAAGCCCTCCCAAGTGAACTCCTCTAGCTAGGAAAAGTATGCATCCAAGTGCATAACTAGAAGGTCCTGCTCTATCCTCCTCATAAACAACGTTGGTGATCTGCAATATGGTTCTCCATTCATGTTGTTTCCTACTGATTTGACATAATCCATGCTAAATTCATCCTCCAAGTTTTTTCCATGCCCACCATGTAGCTGCTCATGCTCAAATGGAAATGATGATTTCTGAAAATGAGTCTTCCATGAGAAACTATCACCTCCAAAGAATATCTCGATCCTAGCCAATGTAAGCATGAGTGGCCTCCATATACTCCAATGCATAAAAGAGTCCTTCCTTGAAGGAACTATCCTCTCACTCACCAAATCTATGGAGCAGTAATCCTACATCATGAAGATGCTATCCTCCATCCCTGTAACAAACTCTATCAGCGCAAAGTAACTGATGAGAGTGGGTGATACTAAAAATGAGAGAGTGTATCCCTCCTCCTTGAGTTTATCCCAAAATATCTGCACTATGTTGGACTCCTATAATGTCTCCACCTCCCCAGAATCCAAGACTGGTGAACCAAATAGCATGATGCCTCTCATCAACTCTAAATCAGGTGGCCTCCTAGGTGGAATGCCTCCAAAAAGTGAGACATCAAGATAGGAAGTGGGCTGTATATATGAGAGGAATGAATGGTCCCTCTCTCTACTGCGCAGTGTATCCCCTCTCCTATGTGAATAAACCTTCCTCAAAATAGGAGGGTGAATGCTCATTCCCTCCGAATGTTGATCCTTTCCCTTTTTCTTCTCCATCCATCTCACAATCCTCCAATGCTACTGCATGCTGCTCCAGAATTTTGACTAAGCCTCCCATGTGGTACCTCTTGGGATCCCTTGCATAGACACAAGGACTCCTCCAATGGAAGCAAAGGCTCCCCTCTCACCTCCATGTGGTGATGGATCTCGCTCCAATGATACAGCGTTGTGGGTCCTTCTATGCACATACTCTCCTCCAATATATGAGTATGCCTCCTCTTCAATGAGAGACCTTGGGTTTTGGTATTCCTTTGAAATAAGGATCCCCATAACATCATGAGTGGAAGAGTGCCCTTCATACAATGGGGGTTTTTCCTCTAGAAAATCATCCTCTTGATTTTCTCCCCCTCTATAAAGATGGAATAGAATTTGTTCCATGGTTCCCTCCCATGCATGCAAAGTGTTTGAGTTTTTGACACATGAGGGTTCACATTGGTTTTCATAAAATCTCTTTTCCAAACCCTTTGTGACTCCATCATATTCTTCTACATTTGCATCAAAACATGAAATAGAATTCTGAAACCATTTTTCATGAGCCATACCTTTGAGTTGCAGCGTTGCTCCCCCAATGGCCTCATTTCCTTCCTCCCTTCTGTCTGTAGTGCAAGTGGGAAATGTATTGCGTTGTGGACCTGCATGGGTGACTGAATGCTCACACCAAATGTGGTAACCTCTAGGGCTTGATCCATCCACAAACCATCTAAGAAAATTTCTCCATTTTTCCTTTTTTATCTCATCAAGATCTTCAATAATCTCCTCAATGGTCTGGAAAAGAAGAAGGGAGACCTCCTCTTCCGTCATTCCTATTTTTCCCTTGCTTCCTCTGTAAATCCCCTCTCCTTGGATAGAAGCTCCTCTTTCTGATGGAATTAAATCTTGAGCACAGGCTAAGCCAAGATTGATGCTCCGATACCACTGTAATGTCCCAAATGAGGGATTTTCTGCTCCATCGGGAATGTCTTAAGATATTCCAAAATTCCTTCTATAGAAAGACCACAAGTCCATTCCAGAGATTTAATGTTGGGGCATTCACCGGATATGTCATCTTCACAATGAAGTGTGAGATCCAGAAGCTATCTGGCCCTTCACAGACTCTGTCTATGGATAGGAAATATTTCCACTTCGGGAATTCCTACTACACGGTCCTTCAGGACGTTGTATAAGGAAGTCACTAGATAAATAAGGAAAACCACTATTAGGACACCCTATAAAATACCTAATACAACTCCCTTGCAGAAAATGAGCTCAAAGAAATGATTCTAGATGGGTTATACAGACCTCCCCAAACTAGATCTCTAAAACAAGGCTTAATGAGAGAGCTTACAGCAATATATGAACATTGACATTAACTCTGCAACTCTAAATAAATAATAAGAGGGAAAATTCTGCAGCCATCATTATATTATTATATCAGCAACAATAAACAGAAATATCATGAGGAATGAACCCCTTTATGCAAAGGGAATCAATCTCCAGTGATTACACCCTGAAATACATATGTTACTACAACTACACAAAATGTCGGAGGACAATGCCTGCGCAGTCATTATGAGAGTAGAAGCTAATGAATGTGTAAAAAATGATAATGATGCTGAAGGATACAAATAAAAATCCCAATAACAAGGAAATGGGCTGAAATACAGGATTTCTAGCCAATCTAGGAGAGATTGCTAGAAATGCCGGAAAATACAAAATGTCACAACTGAGTTGTCACTGCAACTGAAAAAAGATGATAATGAGGTTGTGGCTGATCTGAAATATGGTTACCCTCCTCTGATAATGTCTTCAAGCAAAGGGCTGATCCATTTTATCTGAAAAACACTCCTCCTTATGAGCTCAAGAACCCCTCTCTCACTGCCTCCTCTGAAATAATGCAGTTTCTGCTATGGACTGCTTAGTGGGACATGATGGAATGTTGGACAAGTTCCAAATATGTGTGATGAAGCCCGAGAATCCTCCTTTCAGCTTCTCCAATTATTATATCACTCTTCCACTGAAGAAAACAAGTCAAGAATAACTCCATGAGTTCCTCTCTTGCTGCACCCAGCAACACAACGTCCTCTCTGCTGCAGAGCTAACATTGTAGGTGATGGATGTAGCTGTGTCCAATGATGGATTGAGGAAAATGAAGCTCAATCCTCTCCTTCCTTGAGGAATAGGTAGGGATTGCTGACCTGGAACACCCTAGTGCCCGAGGGCACCACCACCCTGCTAAATAGCCCGGGGATACAAGCCTTTGCAAACCCAATTCGAAATTCTAAACTCAAACATAATACAAATGGGCTGCCATCTCCTCCTTATAAAGAAAGGGAACTCTTCTCCACCATGGTCCCACCAATTAGGGTTTCCACCCTCATGTGAATGTCCTCCCTCTAAAACTACGTAGCTTCTCTAGCAAGCTTCTCCTCTATAGGCAGCGTTGTTGACTTTAGTCAAAGAGGACTAAATCAAGTGATCTGGGTTCCATTCACACCCTTAGGTGCTTTAATCCAGCTGCTTATTCATCTTCTTTTCACATAAGGAGTGTTATTTCTCCAATAAAAAGGGGCTAAGGTGTCTCCTTCCCCATTTTATTTAACAACATAAAATTATGTAAACTATAACGTTCCATTTAGCTTGAAGCTAAAAATTAGGAACATTACATAAAATCACAGTCATAAATGAACTTGAAGAGATTCAGCCTCCTTCTGCCAAAGGTGAAGTTTCCAAAGCTTGAAGAGTAGACCAAATACCTTTTTGACAGTTTTTCATCATTTATAAATCAGCATTTGCAAATCCAGAGGAAAAAATTTAAAGAAGAAAGGAAATTTTTTGAGTTTTCTACCAATTAGGAAATTTCACAGCAAATCACAAGCTTGAAGCAAAAATTTCACTACGAACTTGATGTAGGTGTCATTTTGTTTAAAATCATGGATATAGTAAAAATCAAGATGGGAAAAAATTTTCATTTAGCTCATTTGACTCAACAAACATTTCCAAATCAGTAAAGAGGGCTAACAGGTGGCATAGATTAGTGAAATTGGTTTGCTATGAAATTTCGCTATGAAATTTCCTTGGCTCCCCTATTTTTGCAGCGAGCAAGTTTTTGTAGCAATTTTGAGTTTTAATGGTTCATTGGAGGTCAACCAACCACAAGGAAATATTAAAGAGTATCAAAGAAATATATTGTTGGAGGCATGGCCTTCGACAAGGTTGTCCAGCTCACCAGCTCATCATGAAGACAATCAACATTTATCATGACATCACCTCTTTAAAAGTAGGAGGATTAGTTTCCTAATTTAGTAGGGACATTAATTTCTTGGTCATGGTCAGTGCCACCTAGGCACATGACTATCTTCGATGTAAATATGCAGTCTTTTTAGTTAGTTGATGTAATAAATAAGTGGAAGGGCCCTAGTAGGTCTCTAATTAATAAAGTTAGTAGATGTCAGTTTCATTTCCATGTATTTTTCTTATTGTTAAGATAGGTGTCAGCAAAGGAGTTCGATATGATCTAGCCATGTAGGTAAATCCAATATAAAGAGACTGAAGCCTATTAATAAGCAAAATTTTGAATAATAGAGGGTTGAATGATGTTATTTTACATTACTCATATTGTAAATATTTTCTTATCAGTAATATACAATGGCTGTTAGTTCTGTCTTCACCTAAGATTCATCTAATGTTTTCATGAGTACTTGTCCCATGTATCTTGCTATTTTTCTTCAAGTATTTTAGTGTTTGATTACTCAGAATTCATGTACATCATGCTCAGACTTCCTTCAATAATTACACTATTGTATATCTGTGTGTGTTGTCCTTTCATTAAAACATCTATATGCCTTAGCTTCCACAAGAATAAGCATGTCACTAAGTTTCTTATCACTGAATCCATAAGCCCAATGGTAGTAATTCTATACATTTTTCACCTGCATACAAATACACTCAAAACACTATTGCAGAGTTAGCCATATGATTGAATTTTATTTGAAAAAATTGTATTTTCCTTTGAGATAGCCCTCTCAGGTTGAAAAGGCTAATTTTCAACTAGAAGTTGGTTTGAAATAGTTACTCTAGGTTTTCTGGTGGAGCACCTCATTTGTACCAACTTAGTGATAACAGATGCCTCAAATTTTCTTCATTGAACCTTAAGGAATTTTCCTATCCCCACCCGCATGTCGGGGGATTCCTCTAGAAAAAAATATCGACCCTAAACCCTTGGGAACTTTCCTGATACCACCTCACCCAATTCCAAAAATTTCCAACAATCCAAAGCTCAACCAAGAATGAATCCCATCACACCATGGTTATCCAGGAAATGGTAAGGCAAGGTTGAAACCACTGTCACTCTAGGAAAAACGCATGCTAATCAAAACAAATGAACCAAATAAACAAATGCATGTACCATGAATTCAAATCCTAGTAATGAAATCATACATGCAACCTATTACCTGCAATATATTCTTGTTGAAGCTATTGATCCAACCTTCTCTTTGCTTTCTTTCGCTTTATTTTTCTTTTCCTTTTCCTTCCATTTCTTTCTTTTCCAAGTGCTTGTTCTATTTCCTTTCCGAAAATTCCTCCAAGGATGGGAAAAAGATGTAAACTAATTCTCTAATGTGATTTTATTATTGATGTCTCATTTTCATTCATTTTCCTAAAATTTACCTCTAATTTCCATTGAAAGAAAATTTGTGTCTCTTCACCTCCCTCTTCTCCTACTTCCCTCCACTTTCATAATTAAATTCCAGTTATTTCCTCTTTTTCTTTTCCAATGCCTTTGCCAATTTCCATAGCCATTATTGAACCACAAGTGATTCCCACTATAGTGCTTTCCTAACATTCAAATTGGAATACGTGTCCCATGAACTTGGTCATATTTTTCCTTTATTATCCTTTATTACCTGAAAATTTAACTCGAGGTTGTTACATACATTTTTTCTCCTCTCTTAATGAAGCTAGGGTATGGTTATGCCCATGCCTATAGTTAGCAAATGGATCAAAAAGACAAAGTATGAATAAAATATTCCCCCAATATAATACAATAGCCCTTCTTCAGGGCAGAGTCACGATATCAGGGTTTCAAATCTAGAATGTGAAGAAGGTCTTCAATTTTTTCTAAAAACCTTAAATAAAAAATCAATCCTTATAGGGACTTGGCCAATGGAGCTAGTTTCAAATATGAAAAAGAGGGTGCAGGAAAAAATGGACTACCGTAAATGTCCAGAACCTAATTTATGAGGGTAAATTATTATGACATGTCAACAATATGAAATATCATGGTATCAAATGAAATTCTAAAATTATTAAAAAATTGAGATTATGGGGTGGAGTCCTAGGAGTGAGCTCTCCGCCTTGATCAGCTTCTGCAGTTAAGGGTCCAATTTCATTTAAGGATGTGGTGAGAGGGAAAGAGGCCAAACCATACAAAAAAAAACTCCAATCTAACAATTCGAGGTCCTTACCTTTCTTAGAAGATGGAGAAAGATCCATATATGTCAGTAAAATTTCCATAAGTGAGTGAGATATTTTCATTCCTTCAATCTGAAGCCCTGATCTACCAATTTAATGGATTTTGGACCAAGTTAGAATATCTAAACCAATGGATCTATCTCAATTAGTCCAATAATTGTGATATCTACCTGTGTGAAAAGGGTTATTTTGTGGTTCAATTCGAAAATAAAAAGATATATATTATGTCATAAATGAAGGACCATAGTTTTGGGGAAGGGAGGGTATATTCATCACCCCATGGTTTCCATATTTTGATGCCACAATAATGGTGGTTATAAATATTTCGGTATGGGTAATGATACATAACCTCCCACTTCCTTTTTGGCACCACCGAGTTTTAGAAGGCATTGGAAATTCTTTGGGGAGATTTCTAAATATAGATTGGGAAAGAATGGATAACAATATATTTACCTCTGCCCACATATGTGTGGAGATAGACACAAGTAAAGGTATTCTAGATTACATTCATATGACTCATCAAGACTTCAAGTGGACACAAGAAATACACTTTGAAAACAATGCTTTTAGATGACTAATCTGCCATCAGAAAGGGCACCTACAGAATGCATGCCCACTATCAAGAAAAAAGGACAAAAAGAAATCTCAAAATCCTAAGGGATGAAAATCACTGGATCCTCCTTCATTGAATGATGAATATGAAGAAATGGATGAGTGTATACAACAACAAGAAGCATAAAATCAACAAGGATCCCAAGTAGTGGAGTGAGAAGAGAAACCGAGGGGTCCTACTGAGAAAGCCATTAAGTTAGCAGTAATCCAACCTTCTGGAAGTCGACATGAGGAAATTGGAAACAACCAAGTAGCCACTATAATAAAATGAACACATGCCTCTAAGAGTTTAGACTCAATAAGGAAGTTCATGCAAAATTAGAAGGATACAAATTGGCAGTTGTAATGGCCACTCCAAATTGTAGGGTTTGACACAAAGTTCAAAGGAAAAAATATAAAAATTGGGAACCTCGTTTATCTCAGTAAATGTAAATTTCTTGGTAGCTAGTCTATGATAAGTACTCCAAGCACCTTCCATGGGTATCTATGGATAGTAAACAAATTCACTTATGCATGTACTAATGTAACTTTTTATTTTTATTAATAGAAAGTTGTGATTTTTCTGCAGAATATATATATATATATATATATATATATATATATATATATATATATATATATATATATATATACTTGAATTATCGATTCTGAAATTTTAATCGCTATTATTTATTATTAAAATATGTAAAAATAAATTAAAAATGTTGTATTGAAAAAAAATTATAACTTAATATAGAATATATTCTAAGTTCAATTAGATATATTTTCGGTGGCTAGGGGGAATGATTGTTATCTTCCTAGCCCAAGTTCAATTTTGACAAGTGATATGATGAGCTCATATAATTATATGGTCTTGGATATTTTAATCTAACACATGGGCTCCGAGGGGTGCTTTGTTAATTTTTTTCTATTTTACTAGAAATTAAAAATACGAGCCTTTTTGTTGAATAACCTTGACACTTGTTGGAGCAGGGTCCCCTGGGGTACATTTTTGAGAAACTTTTTGTATGTAAATTTTGCATATGAGCAGTGTGCGGAAAGGTCAAGGATCTTTGGGGTGCGTCAAAGTCTCTCTTTTATGTAAATGGGTTGTAAGGGTAAATTCTGGGTCTCAAACCATGGTTTGAGATCATAGTATCTGTGCGCTAAGATTAGTATAAATATAGATATATCGAGCCTAATAAAGTAAGTAATTTGATGCTTATGTTGATGAATGTTTTGTAAGGATTTTAGTCTATGTCTGGATTTATGGATAGAAGACTCCTACTGGCTATGCGTGCAGAGACCTAGTCCTTGTTTTGTGCACTGAAGGGTAACTGTAAGGGGAAATTATGTTATACTAAACTATTTTGATCTAATACAAAGACTGGTTTTGCCGAAGCACTGTGTTATCTGTTTACTATTATTACTTTGAGATCACTTTACTTCTGTTATATCTACGTGAGTAAATATTTTATTTATGCATGATTATATGTACTTGATGGTTGAATACATGAATAAATTTTCTTAAGTTATTGTGCATTGCGAAGAACTTGTTATATTATTATATATCTGCAACAAATTTGAGCTTTGATTCATTTGTATATGCATTATCTGTGTCTCTAACAACCAATTTGATATTTATTGTTATGTATATGTGCGCATATTTTTCTGATCTGCGACGCATTCTGTTATAAAACTGTTTAGGCCTAGCACATTAATCTCTTCCTCAAGGTGCAAAAACCTAGTTCCAACACCCTCCCATATTGCTTCAGGTGAGACTTTGATCTCTGCAAGCATGTCATTGTCGAAAGGGCCGGTAGTTAGAGGGTTTGTTGGTTGTTTGATAAACTCTGAACTTGGGTCAGGACCCCTCAAGCCAATAAATGGTTATGTTGTTGGGACCAGGATCATTTTGAGGGAGATTTAATGTTGTGGCACCCTACACAGAATGAATTGCAAGATTGGCTGGATAGAAAGATCCTTGAATTCGCGATCCAAGAGAATCGAAGTTCTAAAATATTTGCTAAAAAGTGGGTTCACAAGTACATCTATATAGAAGTTCACGAGATATTCGTTTGCTCCTTTGCAACTAATTTGCATGAGTGGTTGTCACGATTGACTGAATTTAATACATGTGCAAAGGACTACGTACTCACTAAGTGGACTCCTAAATTAAACAACAATTAGAAAAGATGAGAAATAAGATCACCCACACAATAGATCATTAGATCGATCGTGTCTTGGGAGGATTTGTGATTGAATTTTCCATTGATCAATTTGTGTCAAATTATGAAGTAGAAAAAAGATTCTTGAAGGGTCCTATAGGTAATTTCATGCGCTCTTTGAAGTTATTAATAAATATTATATTATGTGAACAGGGCTCTCTATGCCAACATATGGTGTGAATGTCCCGAAGATGCCCGAATATGCACAGTGGAATAATTTACCGCACAAACCTAGAAGAATTATTTGTTTACATTCCTCTCAAGGGTAGATTTGATAGTGAGGATGAGCTAGAAACTAGTAGCTCTAGTGAATCTGCGTGCTCTGAAGAAGAGGAAGTCTCTTGAGAATTATTTTCACCAAATCATAACAATATGGGCACCTTTACCATATTTGAGATCCCATCCACTCCACTTCTACACTCATCTCACAAATTGTCCACTCCACCTCCACCTCCACCTCCCGCAGGTGTATATATGACCACATCTATGAAGCTACTTACTTTCAGAGGAATTGGAAATGAAGATACTGAGCAGTTTTGGTTTATGACTGTTGTTGTATGGAGAGAACAACATGTTAATAACAATGATGTTAAGAAAGCACATTTAGCCACTACTTTATAAGATTTTGCATTGGATTGGTATATCAAATATGTACAAGAAAACCCTAATGCCACTCTGGATGAGTTGAAAGATGCCCTAAAGGAACAATTCAATAATCCTAAATCATATGCATATTTGGTTACAAAATTGAAAGATATTCACCAGGAGATAAATGAATCTATGTGGGAGGCATATCAGAGGCTGAAGCACACTATTAGAGATGGTGGATTCACTATCGATGATACCCAAAGCAAGGAGTGGTTTATTTCTATTTTTTCCCCACATCTGTGCTAACCATTAGGTCAATAGAAGATTTCCATGCAGCCTAAGGCTATGGATATTGCGATGAAATTATAAGCTACAGAAACACCTGTTACACTTGGAACTTATAAAATTCAAAGTCAGTTATAATCTGTGCAAGGATAAGGGCAAGGAGGTGTGCATAGAAGTCTGGTGCATACAATGTAAAGATGTTGGGCATCATAAGGATCAATGTCCTCTTTTCAATTATTATCCGAATGTTGGAGGACCTAGCCCATTAAAGAGCGCATCTGGGCCAGTATGGTGTAGGATCTATCAAGTTATGGGTCTGCATACAAAAAATTTATGTCCAAGGGTTGGAAAGTATCAGCTGAGTTGAAGGAGTTGTTTTGTAGATTTTGTTCGTCGCTAGGGCATGATGAGTAGCACTATCGCACTTTTGAAATGATGTTGGACAATGCTAAAATATATAGAATTCAAGCCAAACCTACCTCACCAGCATCCCCCTCTAGGCGTGGTGGATTTCAGAATAGAAGAAGAGGAAGAGGAGGTGGATGAGCTGGTCGAGGAATGGGGTGGGTTATTTGATACAACTATGGAGATGTTGGTCACTATGCATGTGACTATCCAAATGTGGCATGGAAATCATGTAGGTATTGTAGAAAGTTTGACCATGTAATAGAAGATTGTCCTGTTTAAATTGCTAAGATGCAGGAGAAAAAGAATCAAAATCCGACGTAGAATATTTAGATGGTCAAAGCAGAAAACCATAAGGAAGATCCTAACATGAATGTAGTCACTAGGAGCTGTGTAGGCACTAATGAGGATAAGGGATTAAATACATATACTGACCCTTGGATTCGTAAGGCATCTAAGAGCAAAGGTGGATTTGACTTACAACGTGTAAAGGAGACTATCGTTGATGCGTGAAAGGGGTTTGTAGAGGGAAGCGCATTGACATCAGGTAAACCCATGAAGGAGGCAGGGGTAGATGAAGAAATCAATCCCTTTTTACAAGCTTGTATTAAGTTACTATGCGACAAAAAAGTGGTAGAGAACCTTCATGCCCTGATAGATAATTGCGCAAAAAAGGAACAACCGCTGATAGAACAGAAAGTTGTCAACAAAATCTACAAGAATAAGAAGAGGATGGGGTGAGAGATTTGTATGACCACACAGATCGATGCTTATGAGATGGATCATCTTATTCTATATCTGGGGTCCGATGAATATGTACTACCTAAGAAAACTTGGAAGCGCATGGGAGAACCCAAGCTAGAATGGTCTACCATTCAACTGCGGATGGAAAATCAGTAGAAAATCATTCCACTAGGAAGTTTTTCATAGATCATAGCCAATATTGAAGGTGCTAACGTGCTCACATATTTCAAATTTATACAAATTATAGATGATACTAATCCTTATCTTGCATTGTTGGGATTGGAATAGGCTATTTATATTGATGGTATCATAAAGTTGAAGAAGAGAAGAATGGAGTTTGAAAAAAATGGAACGAGAGTCATCGTTCCACTAGATCATGCATAAGGAGAGAGATACATAGAACCTATGCATGTTGATGATGATATTGACCGTATCTATAAGCTGAATTTGTGAGATGAAGATTGGATCAGCCCAACGGCTGATGGAAGTATTAATTGGGAAAAGGACATCTCTTTCATCTCAGATTATGATGAAGAATTGGAGAACTGGCAGAACTGGTTGCATGAATTATTTGTGCTACCCTTCAATCGAGTGACTAGATCTCTTCGATGCATAACATCCAAGGTATGTGAATTATCACATTATGATGTTTTAATTGATGTAAATATGTTTTTAGGAGAAATTGAAAGAAATATCCCAGAAGGAAAAAGGTTCCATGCCTTTGATCTCATACTATGCGCTACTCCATCATGATGGTGGGAGACTCATAAAGAAAACATGGGCAACATGGATGAATGCACGTGAATGATGAGATTACACTTTGAATATCAAACTACCAAAATGGAATAATTCTACTCTAAAAAGGATGATCTGCGGAAACATTTGGCTAAATGACGTCAGTTATGGGGCATAGAACTGAGACCTGAATGGATCCACATGTTCATTCATGCATTGGGGAAGGTACCTACTGATCAGTATCTAGAGACAGATCTATGCCGAGGTACTAGTGAATGGTCTGCGTTGACAGAGAGTTTCATTCTAACATTCAGCTTTGAGAGTGGGTTTGTCAAGTTTGGTAAATCATTGCATAGTATTCAATATTTTATCTTTAGCACAACAAAGCCAAAGGTAGAGTGTGCTTCGCGAGCATGGGTGTAATATCCCCAAAAGGGATTTCTCAGCAAGACATGATTGAAAAATGCATTTTTTAGGGATGTGTTCTTTATCTATCATAAAATGTCTTTAAAAACACACTACAACCAATTTCAAGTACTGCAGCAACCTTTACTCAACTTTTGTTCTCAAAAAGGTGAGGAAAAGCAGCTTTTCATGCCATAAAATGACTGTATTCAGAAATATGAGTAAAAATAAGGTTCATGGCTCTGGTATACGTTATATTAGGTCAAGAGGGATTCACATACAGAATTTCAACATTAAAAAATCTGTTTTTCTATGTTAAATAGATCCTCCATTCCGGACTAGGCTTAAAATTGTTGATTTCCCATGACTTGGAGTATGCAAAAGTTTACTGAAGCATAGGGAGTGTATTTTATGAAGGGTTTGGTGATTTTATGCAGAGATAATAGTATGAAAATCTGAGAATATGATTCAAATATTTTACATTAGAAAATACAAATGTGTACTTGAAGAAAAGGCCTCAAAACCAAGCTTTATGACTCAAGAAGTAGAGGATGAACCATAAAGTGTAATATTCAGAAATATGAAGTAGTGTTTCATTAAGTTTCAAAAATATAATAGATCAGAATACAAAAGGATAGATCTAAATGGGATCTATATGCAAAAATGACTTTTAAGTACATTCCCCTTAGGGATCTCATATGAAAATGAGGGACACTGAATAGATCTGAGATCTACACCATGGATCTGTAGCAAACTTCAGAAATTTCTGAAGAATATATTACACAGCAGATTAGATCTGAAATAGGACATGGATTGGTTGGCCAATCCACAGATCACCTCAGTGAAGGAAATGATCCCTTTCACCGGAGATCTCTCCTCCAAACTGCTAGCAAATCAACACTGCCACTCTTCCTGAAAAATGACATAGTTTATAAAGCTAACTGTGCAGATGAAGTGATGAACACTTTGGCCTCATGCCAATATAATAATTTGAAGCTCAAAACAACTATTTCACTCTCGCCAATGATTTATATGACTTCCCCACTGAGAAGATGCAATAGAACTCTTTAGATCTGAATAGATCTGATTCCACTTGCTGAAAATCTCTAAACAGTGAAACCCTAATCAAGATTTATGCTGTCAATGGAGGTGAATCTTGGCCAATGCCAGATAGTGGACCAATGCAGCACAAACTTTTCCAAGAGACCCTCAAGGAAGGAGGAGGAATTCCTAAACAGGAAATTCTTCTCTCTAGCTAAACAACCAAGAGAGTTTGAGTTGCTCAAGCAATCTCAAAATCAAATTATCATCAACTACTTTTCCTTGTGGCCTTCCTCTTCATTTTATAAAATTAGGGCTTAGAAAACCCTAAACCACCTCCAATGAGTAAACCCTTTTCACATGAAGGGTCTCCATCTAAGACTGCGCTTATCAATAAGGAGGTTCAATGCATCTAGACACTGCTGAGATTTGGTCCTGTTGACCCAAGAAATCTTCTTAATTCCTCTTCACACCTAAGTGTATTTTATTGAAATGGCCTAGATTTTTCCATTTTCACATTGGGCATTGATTTATTTTTCTGATTAGGAGTTTTAGAGTTCCTCCTTTACACTTTTATTCATGAGTTAAGCAAATTGAAAATAAAATGAAATATTCCCATTAGCTGCAAAAATTGGGAATATTTCAGTCTCCCCAAGAAAAATGTTGCTTGCCCTCAAATAACTCTTATTGTAGATGCAATCCATCTATTCCCCTCCAAATGGCATCCACATAAGGAAGGCTTCCTCAATTTACTGCAATAGGTTATGTATGTTTGGTTCCATAGTTGTCTTCCACAAATACATGAGATGACTTCCAACTGTAAGGTTAGAGGTCCTCTTCCTATCATGAAGTACAAGATGAAAATTACATGATGTCCAACACCATCATAAGCACATGAGAGAAATAAAATATAGTATCTCCTTCCATAAAGGGGAAGCTTCATCATGAAAAACATTCCTCCATCCCATGTCTCATGGATTTGATTAAGCATTTTTATGCACTCATTGTTAGCCCTGTTGGCTTCCTTGGATCCAAACTCCATCATTCCAGCGTTAGGAAAAACAAGAAGGTAAGGAGTAATATGGGTAAACAAAGATGTCAAACCATATTCTCCTAATAATAACCACCGGAACAAGGCCCTTTGTTGCCATCCTCTATCTCCTCCATGTAAGATGTATAAGCCAAGCTTTCCAAAAGATGATGTACATGCCCTCCTTTGCTGCAATTTATCTTTAATACATAGGGCATGAATTAGAAAATTATGAGCTATGGGGTGGTCACCATACTCATTTAAAAGCAACCAAAGCAACAAGAGGTCTTGCTACCTTCTTTCCTCCTCATGTGCATCATGAAACCAAACCATACTAATGGACATATGATATGTCACGTCAACCCAATACAAAGTATCATCATCAATGCACATCATGAGATCAATATGCCAAATTTCACACAATGAAAAACACATAGACATAGGAGATGTCATGTGGTGGCCATACTCTCCCAAGTGAGTCAAAATTGTACATGCCTTCTCTTGGTTCAACATAACATTGAAATCCAAGGCATGATTTAGAAAATCATGAGTGATTGGGTAGTAATCATACTCACCCAGAAGCAGCCATAGCAATAAGGACCTTTGCAGCCCTCTTGCCTTATCAACATGTGGATCATGGAGCAATAACATAATGATGAACATGTGAAATGTATCATCAACATAGTACAAGCAAGCTCCCTCATACCACATCATGTGGGAGTCATCCCTCATCCCAAACCAGATTTCATGCATGAAACATCCCTCCAACAGAAATACATGTGGATAAATGAGACATATTTCAAACATGGGTGAATACATGGACATGAGATTTAACATGCAGTGATGTCCAAGCTCTCCTTTTAACAACCACATCAACCATGCTTCCTTTTCATATACTCTATCAATGATGCATAAAGCATGAGATGAGAGATGAGAATCTTTGGGTAGTGATCATGCTTACCCCAAAGCAACCAGCATTGCCATGCCTCCTTATTCATTTCATGACCATTCTTCAAGGCATAGATCAAAGAAATAGGTGCCTTTGGAGAGTGATAGGAGTCTCCCAAGGGAAACCAGCGTAACCAAGCTTGTTGGTTCATATATGTCTGCAAGTGATCATGTGATCTCTTGCTCATCATCCTCATCCACTCACTCCAATATGGAAGATGAGTGATGTGTTGCATAATCATGGCATCCTCCCTTTGTAGAATACCATCTCCTTTGAACCAATGAAGAGCCTTGCATCTCATGAAATATTGAAATGCACTTCTCTTGAGATCTCTTAGTGAGACCTTTCTTCCATCTATGGCCTTCCAAAACCAGTGAGGCTTTGAATCTACTGTAAGTAGAAGTCTCTCTTTGAGCTGTAGCGTGCTCATTGAGAGAGTGTCATCTAGAGGGGAGAAAATGTTACTCATCTCAAGATGTCTACTCTTCATCTTATTCTTCTCCATTGCTTCAAGGTTGAATCTACCTCTGGAATGCTCCAAGAGAGCTGAAGCCTCTTTGTCACAGTCACTAAGTGACAGCGCTATAGATCTTCAAAGCGATGCATGCACTGTCTCAAAGCAAGTCACATGTCTGATCTCACAATCAGCCATTGAACATAGGATAGTACTAATCCCCCTTTTTGAAAATCTACATCTCAACTCAAGAGGTTGAATGTGCCTCAACAATGATGCATAGGGATAGCTTCCAATCTCCTCCTTGATTAGATCAAGGGTCCTCTGCGTTGTGACATGTCTTTGCTTCAAATCAGCATTTTGATTTAATCCTTGGCTATGCATTAATCTTGAAACAATATGTGCTGAAATTTCATGCATACCTTGGATCAACTGATATGTGGGAACCTCTTGGTAGAACACAAGAGTTCCTCCACCCAGATCAATGATGCCTCCAACTGCTGGCAAGAATGATGGTCTCCTTTCTTCAAGCATACCAACACTGGTATCTTCCTTCTCCTCCTCATGCATCTCCTGATTCATGCATGGCACTCCATATGTTAAGAGCTCAATACTACCTTGCAAAGATGCAAGTGCCTTTTCTCTAGATGAAATCACCTTAGCAGCAGATGGTGAAAATGGAGATCTCTTTCCCAAAGTGACAAGATTGAAATTCTCCTTTGTTTCCTTGGGAGATGTCTCTTTGCAGCTCATATTTTCCCTCTCCTCATCAAACTCCCTGAGATTTTATTCGAAACTCTTCAATGTTTGAAAAATAAGTAGTGATATATCTTCTTCAGTCATTCTCCCTGCTTTGTGATGATAGGAAGTGTATAGTTCTTCCTCTTCATCTTGAAACCCTTTAGGATTTTCTTTGCATCTCTTTTCTTCATTGCTATACCTCTCACCTTCTTCAAAGAAAGTGGGCATAGTGGATCTATGAGGAGATCCAGGATTCTTCGGTATTTTGCTTTGCTGATAGGAAGTGTTGGGGCTTCCTTCTTCTTCTTGAAACCTCATGCAAATTTTACTACAGCTTGTTTCTTCTTGAAACCCTCTGGGAGTCTCGGTGCATCTTCTTTCTCTCTTCTGATTTACCTCTTTGGAGAGGCCCTCCTTAGATATGAACACTGATGAGAGTAATCTCATCCTCTCCATAATTATGATCTCTATTTCTTCTCTTTACTTCTGTGATAGCTTGATCTCACAGGCTGTGTCAGAGATCATGCTCTGATACCACTATAATATCCCCAAAAGGGATTGCTCAGCAAGACATTCCTGAAAAATTCATTTTTCATGGATGTGTGCCTCATCTATCATAAAATGTGTTTAAAAACACTCATCAACCAATTCAAAGTACTGCAGCAACCTTTACTCAACTTGTGTTCTCAAAAAGGTGAGGAAAATCAACTTTTCATGCCCTAAAATAACTGTATTAAAAAATATGCATAAAAATAAGGGTCATGGCTTTGGGATACGTTATATTAGGTAAATAGGGATTCACATGCATAATTTCAGCAAAAAAAAATGTGTTTTTCTATGTTAAACAGATCCTCCATTCCCGACCAGGCTTAAAATTGTTGATTTCCCATGACTTGGAGTATGCAGAAATTTACTGAAGCATAGGGAGCGTATTTTCTAAAGGTTTTGGTGATTTTATCCAGATATAATAATATGACAAGCTGAGAATATGATTCAAATATTTTACATTAGAAAATACAGATCTATACTTGAAGAAAAGGCCTCAAAACCAAGTTTTATGACTCAAGAAGTAGAGGATGAACCAAAAAGCGTAATATTCAGAAATATGAAGCAGTGTTTCATTAAGTTTCAGATATATAACAGATCAGAGTACAAAAGGATATATCTAAATGGGATATATATGAAAAAATGACTTTTAAGTATATTCCCCTTGGGGATCTCACATGAAAATGAGCGACACTGAATAGATCTGAGATCTACACCATGGATCTACAGTAAACTTCAGAAATTTCTGAAGAATATATTACACATTAGATCAGATCTAAAATAGGACATGGATTGGTTGGCCAATCCATAGATCACCTCAGTGAAGGAAAGGAGCCCTTTCACCGGAGATCTCTCCTCCAAGCTGCTAGCAAATAAACACTGCCACTCTGCCTGCAAAATGACGCAGTTTCTAAAGCTAAATATGCATATGAATTGATGCACACTTTGGCCTCATGCCAAGATAAGAATTTGAAGCTCAAAACAGCTATTGCACTCCTACCAACGATTTAGATGACTTCCCCACTGAGAAGATGCAATAAAACTCTTCAGATCTGAATAGATCTGATTCCACTTGCTGCAACTCTCTAAACATTGAAACCCTAATCATGATTTACACTGTCAAGGGAGGTGAAGCTTGGAAAATGCTAGGTAGTGGACCAATGCAGCACAATCTCCTCCAAGAGACCCTGAAGGAAGGAGGAGGAATTCCTAAACAGGAAATTCCTTTCTCTAGCTAAACAGCCCAGAGAGTTTGAGTTGCTCAAGCAATCTCAAAATGGAATTATCATCAACTAATTTTCCTTGTGGACTTCCTCTTCATTTTATAACATTAGGGCTTAGAAAAACCTAAACCACCTCCAATGAGTTAACCCTTTTCACATGAAGGGTCTCCATCTAAGACTGCCCTGATCAATAAGGAGGTTCAATGCATGTAGACGCTGTTGAGATTTGGCCATGTTGACCCAATCAATCTTCTTAATTCCTCTTCACACCTAAGTGTATTTTATTGAAATGGCCTAGATTTGTCCATGTTCACATCGGGCATTGATTTATTTTGCTTATTAGGAGTTTTAGAGTTCCTCCTTTACACTTTTATTCATGAGTTAAGCAAACTAAAAATAAAATGAAATATTCCCATTAGCTGCAATGAATATTACAATGGGAATATTACAATGGGATGTGTAGATGAAATATATTGTGAATTTCATAAATTTGATGATTGAAGAAAATGAAGAAGATCCACGGAATATCATAATTTTGGAATCTAAGGGACAGGGCACAGTTGTTGGGCCCTTGATCACTTCACTAGATGTCACAAAACCTCTAAAGATTTGGCAGTTGAATATTGGGTCTAAAGAGAAACCAAAGTTGGCAAATATTGGAGACTATTGGGATGATGACACAGTAGGAAAGGTTGTTGAGCTGCTGACAGAGTATCAGGACTTATTCCATACAAATTTCTTATAATTGAAAGGAATAATTGGAGAGCTTGGAGTCATGAAGATCACTTTGAAACCTGATGCGCGCTTGGTGAAGCAGTCCCCATACAGATTGAATCCAAAATATAAGCAGAAGGTAAAGGAAGAGTTGGGTAATATGGTTTTTGCAAGCATCATAGAGCCAATTAGTCCCATGGTATTGCAAGACAAGAAGACAAAAGGAGAAATCAGGATTTGTGTAGACCTACGCAAGTTGAATGATGCATGTGTGCATGATCCATTCCCAACTCCATTCTCTAATGAGATATTGGAAAATGTTGGGGAAAAGAAGCTTCTTAATTCATAGAACATTTTCTCAAGGTATCATTAGGTTAGGATTGTGCCAGAAGATCACACTAAGAATACCTTTGCAACAAAATGGGGATCTTTCCAGCATACAGTCATGCCCTTTGGCTTGAAGAAGGTGCCTTCCATATTTTCATGCGTAGTAGTAGCTTCCTTCAAGGAGTTTATCCATAAGTTCCTGGAAGTATAATTTGATGATTCGATTGTTTTTGGGCTATTCAAAAATCATTTTTCAAATCTACTCTTAATGTTGGATACATGTTGAAAATATCAAATCTCACTGAACTTGACGAAATGTGTATTCTCTGTGCCATTCGGGATACTGCTGGGACACATTGTCTGCCAACAAGGGTTGATGGTAGATCCTGAAAATATTGCAGTAATTGTTAATTTGGAGATACCTGTGAATGTCAAACAACTTCACTCAATATTGGGGCACACTGGGTATTATCAGAATTTCATTGAGGGTTATGCACTGAAAAGCGCCCATGGAGAAATTACTCAAGAAGGATGAAACATTATAATGGGATGAGGAATGTCAGAAGAGTCTTTAATTGTTGAAGGAAAATATGGTCACTACACCCATATTGATCTTCCTATATTGGTATAAGGTGTTTCATGTGCATGATGATGACTCATGTGTTGTGCTCAGAGCTATTTTAGCATAGCCAGGAGCTAGAGAGATTGATCACCCTATTTCCTATGCCAGTCAGAAGCTCTCAAGTGTAGAACTGAATTATTCAACCACAGAAAGAGAAGGATTAACGATGTTGTATGTGTTGCAGAAATTATGCCAGTACCTTCTAGGAGTAAATTTCAAGATGTTTACTCATCACTTTGCTTTGAAGTACCTGATCAATAAGCCTGCGTTGGGGAGGAATATCTGTAGATGGTTGTTACTATTCCAGGATTATGACTTTGATATCACTGTGAAACCAATAAGAATAAATGTTGTTGCTGACCATTTGTCATGCATTAAGACTGGTGAAGAACCTACGAACTTGGAGGATGGGCTTCCAGATGTGCAGTTTTTTGCGATCAAGTTAGTTGATGATAATTTCCCTGATATTATTTAGTTCCTAACTACTGGATGCATGCTTAAGGAATATACTGTAAAACAGAAGAAAGAGCTAATGGAACGTGCTACAGACTTCACTATTTTTGTTGGCTAGTCGTACAAGATGGGTGCAGATGAAGTTCTGTGCAGGTATGTTTGGGAGTAGGAAAGGCGTGAAATATTGGATGAAGTTCATGGGGGATTTTCGGTGGTCACTATGCAAGGAAGGCAACCACGCAAAATATTTTCCAAGCTAGGTTATGGTGGCCCACATTGCACAACGATGCCTATGTGCATTTTTGTTCATATGATGTATGCCAGAGGACCGGAAAGCCATCGCGTAGAGATGAGATGCCCCATGCATCCAAAAGTGGCACTAAAAGCATTTGAGAAATGGACCATAGACTTTATCAGACCTACTAACCCTCGAGGTAAGAAAAGTGGTGCATGTTATATAATCACTGTGACTGACTATGTAACTAGATGGGTTGAAGCTAAGCCTGTGAAGGATTGTACTCTAGATACAACTGCAAAGTTCATCTTCGAGAATATTTTGACTCACTTTAGATGCCCTAAGATTCTAGTAAGTGCTCAAGGTACGCACTTTTTGAATAAAACCATTGAAGCATTGACAGATGAATTTTAGATTCATCATAAGAAAAGCACTATTTATCACCCACAAGTGAATGGTGTGGTGGAAGAATTCAACAAGATATTGGAGACTACAGTTACCAAGCTTTGCGATTCTAACCAGATAGATTGGGATAAGCGCGTACCGGCAATCCTCTGGGCATATTGGACCACATGTAAGAAGTTGACTAGAAAGACATAGTTTCCGATGGTCTATGGGCAAGAAGTTGTGTTGAAAATGGAGTACATTTTTCCCAGCCTCCGTATTGCCGCATTCACAAATATGGCAGAAGTAGATATTATGGAGGAACGGTTGCCATAGTTGGTCGCACTTGAAGAAAGTTGCTTTATTGCAAATTTCCATTAGTAAGTTCAAAAGGCGCGTGAAAAGGCATGGCATGATAGGCACATCAGGGAAAAGGTGTTTAAGGAAGATGATTTGGTCTTGTTGTATGAAAAAAAATTTGCGTGCCACCCAGGCAAGTTGAAAATTCATTGGCTAGGGTCATATATTGTTAAATAAATAAAAAATGAACGTGCAGTGTGCCAAGCCACACTGAGCATATAATATCTTCTTGGATATGTCAATGGAAGTCGATTGAAGCCATACAAGGATGACCCTTTCTCTGTGTGCACCAAATGACTATATGGCTGGAGTATTGGATCTGTGTAGAAGGGATGGTGGATGCACAAAAAGGTGTGATGTGTGCATGGTAGCTGTGCGAGGAGGTTAACTGGGTCGTAGAGGTGCCCAAATCTAGCCATTGGAATAGTAAATCTGGAAAAGACAACTTTATGACCGTTTATGGGAGCATCTAGGTTGCATTTAATGAGGGGATATTTCCAGATTTGGAACCGTTTTGTCATTTATGGAGACACATTAATGCATAAGGGACCATTGAGGATGCGCAAAAACTATAAATATGGCCTAAGTGGTCTCAATAGTTCCCTTTGATTTCTATGTGAATTGATGACCTTGAGCTCTCTAATTTATGCATATTATTCATTGTCTATGTCTGGTATGGATCCGAGATTTGAGGAGGAGTTGCATCGTAGGGGTCTTGGTTAAGTTATCTCACTAAGCATGATAACTATGTGCATAGAAGACGATCATGTTACGTCGGTTGCTGAGACACATGCGCCTGCGAAGATGAAGAAGCATCAGATGTCGGGGACTGCTAGGGAGAAGACTCCAAAGCCATGCTCCACTGTGCTTGAGTGCCAAAAGATACCCATTACAGAGCTCCCTGAGACCATCATGGAGGAGGACGAGGATGTGGTCGAAGTGGCCCCATTCTCACGGTTTTTGACCTATGTCACACTGTGCAAGGTGTCTATCAAGGTCTCAAAGGATATTGACAAGGTTAGGTATTACATTAACATGCCCTTAATTCCATATAATGTATCGCTTGAAGTAGATATATTCACTAAAGTTCTGCAGTTGAGGATGGAGAATTGGGACCTCGCGGATGTTGATAAGTTCCCTGAGCTTGCGCCTGAGCACTATCTAGACCATGTACCATATGAGGGGGGGTTTGTGCGTGTGGGGCCACAAAGATGGGTGTTGGGCCTGCACAAGGCTAGCCTTTTGAAATTACTTCAAGTCCCACATTTCAAGAGTAGCCTGATAAATGATATCTACATGTGAAAATTGCTCACACTCGTGCATTATTAAGCTCTATGGCTGGGTGAGTGCATACCCATTGATGCAACATTGATCCATTGAATCACCAACCTGCTTGACCAAGGCACAAATCCCATGGCTGACTTTGGAGGAAAGGCACAAGAAAAGAAGGTGGCAGACAAAATCAAAATGACCTATCAGGTGTCACTCCAGAGCAGAGTATTTGTGGTCCGAGAAATCAACAACCTGACTGGTCAATTTGGGACACTCATCTTGGCCTGCAAGATGATGTGGAAGTGTAGACCTAAGGAGGTTCCTACATAATTCATTGCACTTGCAGGACAGTGTGAAAAATGATTAATCTATAATTGGGCTCAATATTTATGAAAATGATTCTTGGAGAACATGCATGAAAAACAGGAGGAGGGAAAGCACTTATGTTATTCTACACTCCTGCTGCTGATAGCCCTCATTAGATGGAAGACCCCATAGGAAACATTGTTTCCTGATATAGAGCCACAAATGTGCAAACCTGTGTAGTACACCACACTATGGAATTCCTCTACCCTCGCACGCATTATGGAAAATAAAATATTTTGGGTCTTGTTCAATACTTCTATCTTTCAGGAAATGTAATCACCTTCAAGGCTCTCTCCGACTTTGTACGAGTAGTACAAGTTGATCACAGATTTTAAGGCCATCTTCCACAACATTCACATCTACGCGAAGGGTGTAGTTGAAGGAGTTTGGTATGAATTTCATTATCTCATCACTGAGGATGCTTTACTACACGTCACTACAGAGTGACCGCCATCTAGGATGGAGCTTCACACTATGGAAGGTGCATCTACCTCTATTCCAATTATGCCTACCAAGCCTCATACTAGTATGTAAATGACTGAAAATACCACAGAAAAAGAGCCCATGTCTACTACAGCTAGAAAAATGATCGATCTGGAAATGGACACTGCACTGGAGAAGAATGGTGTCGTGCCTAAAGAAACAGAGGAGAAAGTGGAATTTTAGAATTCCAAGGGCATAAATCATGGTTCTTAGGCCGCGAGAGGATCTAGGAAGAAAAAAAAGGGCTCTAAGGCCACTGGAGAGGAAGAGCTGACACTGACCGAATATGACTTCAACGAAGTAGCCAACACAATCACTACAAGAATAGAATATATGTGGACGGACATAGAGGCGCAGTACAAGGTTGCGTTCATGGGGTGTAGGTTGGTATTCAATAGCTCAAAGTTCAAGCGAGACCAATTCAGGCGAGCGTTGCATAAGCAAGCCAGATACAAGCGAGCTTGCATGAAACAGATAGGTAGCCACTCAATACAGTCCTACCTACAACTGCAGACAATCATCTTATTCAAATCCCTGAGTCGACCATCCATGTAGAATCAACCAGCCGACTAACACAGCTACAAGGTTGTGGTGATATAAATGTTAACTTATATGTTTTTCCTATAGGGAAATTTTATCTAGTCCATAATATGATTGTCTATGAGCTCTAGTTCCGTGAAGCCCATGCACACATCAATGTAGTAGAGTCATAGTAGCAGGCTGCCGACGCTCACCAAAAACAACAGAATGCAGAGGAAGCATGTCATGTCGCAGAGGCTCAGCATGCTCTGCTAGAGGACAAGATCAATCAAGTGTACAACAATGTGCCAACAGTCCTTTCCACAATTTCCCCAGCAGAGAAGTTAGAAGGGTTGGTCGCTGCATTAAAGGCCTCGCGCGACAAAGTTAAAATTGTGCAGGCTGAATTTGAACACCATATTTCTGAATTACAGTTAAATTTTCATCCAGAGACCCTGCCAGAAGTTAGAGCAAAGAGGGTTGTTGAAGTAAAACAGGCTACAAATAGCATTGTTGTTGCGGTCACACAATGCGGCCAGCTCTTGGATGAGGCCATGGGTGTCTGGACTTTAGCTTAGAATGACCTAATGGTATATTAGCTACGCAATGAGTTTCACATAAATGAGCAACAATTTATTCATATTCGAATGGTGTTTCCCAACCCTGTAATTGCACAGCGCCTCGCCCACCTACAGGAGGGTCGGGTGATCAAGACCGAAATCGAGGACCTAAGCTGATGAGAATAGTTTCTTGAGACAAGGATGTAGTCATGGGCCAAGGAGGCTCTACAACTGTCACAAACATTTAATGGTACGTTGAATACCCTTCAACAGATGTAGAGAAGCATTGATTTTGCCAATGAAGGGCCAACTATACAAAAACTAGTCATTGAAGCATAGGGAGTTGTTCTGCAAAGTCTTGAGGTGTTGTTTCCACTGAAAACTTCTATCGTTGCACTCAATTCAAAGATGAAGGAGAATACCCCATAGTGACTCAATACGAGTCACAGGCTTGTGTTGGGGGCCTATTGGAGTAGGGTCCCCTTGGGTACATTTTTTATTAACTTTTTGTATGTAATTTTTAATATACACACTACGAGGAAAGGTCAAGAGGCTTTGGGGTGGGTCAAAATCCCTCTTTTATGCAAATCGGTTGTAAGGGTAAATTGTGGGCCTAAAACCATGGTTTGAGAACATAGTATCTGTTATCACTCTCCCCAACTTCCCAAGGTTGAAAATAGGATTAGAGAAAGGTAACCACAGACCAGGCTTTAGGTCAGGTAGCTAGCCCTACCACGACAAGAGAGGGATATATCATTGTCACTTTAACAATCAAAGGAATGACTGAGTATCTAATAATATTAGGCTAGGTAAATAAGCTCAGTAAATAGGTTTTTTTTTTATGTTTTTAGTATTAGATAGAAAAGTCAGTGAGCAGACTCTGTATAAGGTTTTTAGGTCTGAACTCCAAGGTGAACCTGCAAAGATATGTGATGCAAGATAGTTATTTTGAGATAATTTTAATAATTAATAGAGTATAGCATGAAATGGAGGAGATTTTGAATGAGCATTGAGGTGAATTCATTCAATTTAGAAGCAAATAAACATATTATGATTAACCTTGTCTAAAACAGGGCATGTATAAACATGATTTATGCTCATAAAATTTCAAGAAAAACATATATGAAGAAGAATAAATGGTATTAAGCATGAAATGATAAACATACATGATAAAAAAATATGCTCCAAAGCATACCACAAGTATCTCAACACAATTCCTACAAATCTGTAATTGATTTCATTCCAAAAGTTGATTACAAGATCTCTACTGCAATATGAGACTATCCAACCCGAAAAAAGACTAAAGAGAGTCTACTTATATAAAATATGGACTATGACACCTCATAAGGTATAAATCCCATCCAAAATGGATCATAAATACAAAATATGAGTCATTTCCTACTTTCTAGGGAGGTTAGAAAACATTCCCTGAATTTTAGATATAAACTAGGAGTGCTTGTCCCTTATATTAATGACATATTCCTTCATGATAGGAAGAAAAAACCAACCCAATAACTCTAATGAAAACTCATAGGATAGAATTGCCTCAAATTTGTGACCATTTCTGAGCTTGACAAGTTTCCTGAGGAATCTAATGTCGATTTTTGAAATTTCTGACATAAAAGTAAAAAGAATTTGTAGAAGCGTAACAAAACATTGGAGGCACTTTTGAGGCACTTTTATGAGTCCAAATAAACTAGCCTTGTGTTTCTATTTTCCATAACATCTTTATTTTTTGTAAAATGGACCACGAAAAGGCCTTCAAAAATCGATTCTCCCAAGGTTACTCCAAAAGCATAACAAAGGGTCCAAAAAAGAGGCAGAAACATGAAAAATGAGTAGTTTTTTAAGATTTTTCTCCCAAATTACAACTTGTCATGCCACAGGGGTTCCTGATCTGTGATGTACTCATCAAAATACATCCATCCATGTAAATAAATAATCATTTGGATTCCCCCAAAATAAGAGTAATAAAAGTTCGTTACCCTTCTACAATGAGAAATTTCCAAAATTATGCAAAAATCATATAAAATACCAAAATTGATAAAAAATTCTCAAAATTGGTTCTATGCCACCTGTGAGAGATGGGATATGTAGATAGATAAGCTAAAGCCAATAATTCCAAGCTACCCTTCTCTTTGAGCTTTATTTGTGCCTCTTTAAACCTTTTCTTCACTTGTTTCGGCCTTATTTGAGAAATGGTGTTCCTGGTGCAATAATGGTTTGCCATGTGTCTTTGTAGCTTGTTATCCCTTTTAAAATTATTCAAAATATTCTCCAAATTTTCATTAACTCTTGACAACCAAAGCTCTCTGTCCTCATTGATCTCCATGGAAATAAGCTCATCAAAGGTTAACTCTTCAGATTGATGAGTTGAATTTCTTTCTCGCTCCAGCACCTTTTTGAGGCCTCTCGTTCTTTCTCTTCTTGTTTTTGTTTCAGCCTCCATGTCCTGCATTTGGTCAAAAACAATAATATTCTTTCCTTTACCTTTTTTTTCCTCCATGTCTTATTTTTACTTGCTTTGTAGGAGTTGATTCAGTTTCAATTGAAAATTTTCATGTTGAAGGAAAGTAATTTTAGACTTGGAAATGGAGAAGGCCTCTTTCAATTGTGATACATCTTTATCTTTCTCCCTGATGATCTCTTAAAATGATATGGCCTCCACATGTTGTGCTACCTTAACCTCCACTAGCATTGACTCACTATGCTGATGCAAAAGATGTTGCTCCTCTATCTCACATTGTTCAACAATGGTGTCAAGTGTAAGAACACTCTTGGCAGACTTAGGCACAAATACTTGTTTCTTCCCCTTCTCATATGTGTGAGAAAATTCCACAACCCTGGGAATATATGAAGGCTGAGTAGGCATGCTAGAAGATCCAACCTCCATTGGCTGTGTTGATGATGTAATAGGAAAGATAGAAAGGCTGATGGTAAGCGCTCCTGACAATCTCTCCAAGAATTTTTCCCAAGTCATGTTTATGGAAGAAAAGTGATGCAATAAAATGAGCTTGATTAGGCCATGATGAAAAATACTAGTGTGATGATCTTATCTTCTACGCTAAACCTTCTTATCCATCTTAATCAAACTCCTATACAAATAGTGTGGAAAATCAAGTGTTTTGACAAAGGTAAAATGCATCAAAAGCCCAATGTGATACCTATACAAGCTGGAGAATATTCCTTCACATGTGAAGTACTTCATTATGAACATCATCAGAGGAACGTACTTGTTTCTGAGGTGCCTGAAAGGAATAATATATTCTCGCTGCTCTCTAGCATGAGGCTTGAGAATTTTCTTGTAGTTTTCAATATCTAACACCATGCCCTTGAATCAGTTCTCTCCATGAGAAGGGATATCTGTAGCTGAAGAAATTAGGTCAAATGATAGGCTTATATCCATACCTACAAGATTTACCTTTCCCATATTGTAGCTTGTTGCAAATAGGTTGGACAATTGGAGATGACACCCCTCTTCCTTTAGCCTTTCACAAAATCTCAAACACTGAGCTCTCTCAAAGAACCTTCTAGCAAATGGCGAAGAATTAACTTCATGCATGGTGAAGGTTTCTAGTCTAAGGTGGTGCCATCCCTTGAAGCTCTTCTTGTCACTTTCCATTGTGTTTTTCACTGGAATGATGAAAACCCTAGGGTGTAAATGAAATGAGTGAATGAATGGAAATCTGGAAAAACAAAGTGTAGGAAAGTGTGAGTTTGGTGGATGAAATGAAGGGACTTGAAGCTGAGAAAAATTATAGAAAAATTTTAGTAGCTTGTGTTATGTGTTAGCTTCAAGTTGTAGGTGGAATTAGGGAAAATTAGTGTGAGGAAGGTGTCAAAATTCCTAAAACACAGGAAATTCCCAATTTTGACTATGATAATAGCTAGTGTAGTGGTAGTATAAGTTGGTAAGATGAAATGAGGGTCATGGAGTTAAGTAAAAATTCAAAGAAAAATTAATTGGATAGGGATGTCTCTAAAATCCACAGTGAAAGTGGAATGAAGAGAAATGGGTAAGTGTATGGTGATAAAAATCTTAAAACACAGGAAATTCTCAATTTAGACTCTGATAATAACTAGTGTAAAAGTGTTTGTAGGTTAAGAAGATCAAATAAGTGCCATGAAGATACTAAAAAATTATAATAAAAATTCAATGAAGAGTATCAAATCTTAGCACCACATTTAAAGTGGAATGAGGAAAAATGGATGAGTTTAGGGTAGCAAAGTCTAGTAAACACAATAATTTCTGAAGGTTTTCACTGTGAGAATAGCTAGAATTAGCCTATTTGTTTGCATTTGACATGTTAGGGGTAGTGGTTTAGATGATAGAAGTGTGGTGATCAAGAATATGGGATGTATTGGTTATGGTTCATATGGTGGGGTTAGGGTTTAGGTCAATGGGTAGGTTAGGTTTTTTCACAATTGAAATTTTTGCATGTGTGGACAATGACAATATGGAGACAAGAAAATGAGAATGACAAGTTTCAAATATTCAAAATTTGACCAAACACCAAGATGAGAATGGATACTTACCTTGTATGGAGGCTACACAAAGTAATGGAGCATGATATTTTGGTTTTTTGGAGGTTATCTGAGCTTAAAACATGAAAGTTGCTTCTTTACAGAAGCGTAACACGCAGCTACAAGAGCATAACAATTGGAGGTAGAAGCGTAACAATGTTGCTATGCAACACTTGCGCAGGGCTCCAAAAGGGTAACAAAGGTTGCACAACGTCTCCCAAAAGCGTAAAAACATGCCCAGAAGCATAGAATTTTGGTCTAAAAGCATAACAAGGGTGATTTGAAGGATGGAAATTCGATTTTTAGTGGAATTTGAATGTTGTGCTTTGGAGTTTAGACCACCATGGAGGGAAAATGAAGTAGATAGATGCTCTCACACACATGAAAGGGTAATAATAAGTGGAATAAAGTTTTCCTTTTCTGTTTTATAAACTTAAGATGACATTTACCTTTTGACACTTTGACACTTATAAATGACCTTTGAA
This sequence comes from Pinus albicaulis, assembly GCA_034641835.2. Classification (NCBI taxonomy): domain Eukaryota; kingdom Viridiplantae; phylum Streptophyta; class Pinopsida; order Pinales; family Pinaceae; genus Pinus; species Pinus albicaulis. Next base: position 1,067,346,573 of record CM076580.1, read on the forward strand.
ATTTTGCACTTGAAAATAACCTTTTTCTCCTTTAAATGAGATAAGAGGACAAAACAAACCTATTTTTCACTTTTGACACTTGAAGTGACTTTATGGACTTTTGAAATGAGATGCCAAGACAAATTTGACCTTCCTTTATGAGACAAAACTTCTCCTTTCAAATGAGCCAGTAAGACCACTTTTTTAAACTTTTGAACCTTTCACATTTGAATATGACCATTTCAAAATAAGATAAGGTGTCTTTAAAAACTAGAAATGACCACTTTTGTATTTGACTATAACGGTAGATCAAAATTGACCTTATTTTAAGATTTTCCACTTGAAACAACCTTTTGGTCCTTTTAATGAGACAATGAGACAATATTTGTTTTTTTCATGAGACAGTGAGACAAAATGGAATTTCTTTGATTTTTTTTTTTTTTGTTTAGATTTGAACCATATGAAACTAGATAGGTTATTTTTATTTCATCTCATAAAAATGCTAGCTCCTTAGGGTTTTATGAGTGAAATGGAGGGTTGTTTCTTGTTTTAAGTGAAAATTTGAATATTTTTCAAAGGCAGAGATGGACCTAGACAGTGAATTATATGAGGTGGAGTGACATAACCCTAGACCCTTTAAATGATGATGATGGAGATGGAGACCTTGAAACTGATTATGATGGAGATGACCTTGACAATGATGGTGGCGATGAATGAAATGGAGCAACATACTTGACCTAGACCTCTTTAGTGACCAAAATTATTTTCTGAGAACTTGTTTGAAAAAGTAAAATATTTCAACCTATGACTTTATGGAAAATAACTGAAAGAGTTATTTTTTATCACTAGCATACCTAAGCTAACAATATGTGCACAATAATATTGGTATAAATATAGATAGACTGAGTCTATTAAATTAAGTAATCTGATGCTTATTTTGATGAACATTTTGTAAGTATTCCAGTCTAAGTCTGGGTTTTTGGGTAGAAGGCTCATGCTAGCTATGTGCGCAGATACCTAGTCTCGGCTGTATGGGGAATTCGCTGGCTGTGTGCACTAAAGGGTAATTGTAAGGGGAAATTCTGTTATACTGAACTGCTTTGATATAATACAAATATTGGTTTTTGCGAAGCATTGTGTTATATGTTTACTTTTATTACTTTGAGTTTTCTTTACTTATGTTATATCTGTGTGAGTAAATCTATTCTTTATGCATGAATATATGTTGATGTTTGAATACATGAATACAAATATTGGTTTTGGCGAAGCATTGTGTTATATGTTTACTATTATTACTTTGAGATTGCTTTACTTCTGTTATATATGTGTGATTAAAACTATTCTTTATGCAAAGACCTAGTTCTGTCATATATATCTGCGACAAAGTTGGTTAGCGATTCATCTGCATATGAATTATATGTGTTTGTGACAATCCGATTTGATAATTATTGTTCTGTATATGTGCGTATCTATTTCTGATCTACGACACATTCTGTTATAAACTTGTTTAGAGTACCACATTAATTTCTTCCTCAGGGTGAAAAAACTTGGTTCTAGTACCCCCCCCATCCTGCTTTGGGTCAGACTTTGATCTACACAAGCAGGTCATTACTGACAGGGCAAGCAGTTGGAGGGTTTTTTGGTTGCGCGATAATCTATGAACCTAGGTCAGGACACCTCAAGCCAACAACCCTAGTAGTCAAAGTTTTAAACTAGGTCATCCAAAAAAGAAAACTAGGTCATGTGACAAAGCATGAGGGAGCACTCTATGTTATACCTAGTACACATGACAAACAAATTTCATAGATATACCTAATATGCATAGAAAACACTTTTCATAAGATGAAATAACCAAGCATGAGAGAGCACTCTAGCATGGAAAATTTCAATGGCTAATATTCTCAGGTGGGGTAATTTTCTATAATTTTTCCAAAAACAATATTCGCCAATTTCCATTTTTTCTACAAATAATTCATCCAAGTTTTATAGTATGAAATTATTTTATCTTAAAAATTTCCACAATATTATATAGAGTAATATAATATAATTATTAATTTCAATATTTTTACAAAAATACATCAAACATTTTACATTTTTTCTATTAGAGATTACGAACATTCGTCAAGGTTTTAAAATTTCAAATAGATATCTATCCTTAAAATTTTCCCTGCACTCTAGGTCATCTGACAAAACATGAGGGAGAATTATATGCTATACCTAATATGCATGACAAACACATGTAATAAGACAAAATAACCAAGTATGAGAGAGCATTATAGTTATACCTAGCATGTATGACAAGCACATGTCGTAGGTATACCTAGTATAATGAGAAACACATGTTATAAGAAAAAATAACAAAGCAAGAGAGAAAATTATTTGGTATACCTAGTATGCATGACAAAAAAATATAATAGTTATACCTCGTATTCATGGAAAACACATGTCATAAGTAAAAATAACAATATAAAATTGATAGGAAAACTAGGTTGACCTAGTCCAAAAAGAGAAAATGTATTAAGAGTAACCCATAAATGATTATATGAAATCCCACCGTAATTAAAATATGATAATTTGAGAACTATAAATTTCATATGGACTTTCAGAGAGGGAAACTAGGTCAACCTATTTGAAAATAAGGTAATTTATTAATATTGTTCCATAAAAGATTATATAAAATACCACCATAAATAAAAATGAAGCATTTGAGAAATATAAACTTGACAATAAGTGTAGAGAAGAAAAATACTATATAAAGGAATTTTCATGAATAATGTGGAAATGGGGCCCATCAGGAGCATGTGTTCACAAAAATGCATTCACTTCTGAAGAACACATGTGAATTATGGGGAATCGAGGTTCGGTAAGGCTTGAGCTTCCAACTACGATGTTATCCAAGTTGTTAGCTAAACATGGTTTGGGAACACTATAACATCGCCCCTTACTCAGTAGCCAGAGTAAGAGGTGGTCACTATGCATACCGAATATTTAAGGTGCCATTATGAAAATGGGATATAAAAATTTATATTTTTTTCCAAACTTCTCTAAACTCAGAATAACTATCACCATTGTGTTTGCCTCATCGAAATGAATTTTGTGATATAAAATGTTTCCTCAATTTGATATTTGGGTTGAGAGATATTCCCTCTCAGAGATAGGCCTCATTATTCCCTACCACGTCATCTAACTGCCATGTGGCATATTTCTATTATCCCATCTGGTAGTCATATTCTTGCACGAAATATACTAGCTCTACATCACCCAGATCCTTATATCCCGATTTGTTTCCCTTGAGACCTTCGGGCCTATGTGGTTGGTGGGTCTCACATGCATGCACTCCTAATGTCTGGTCGGATCAACTAGATATATAGCCATACCATCCCATAAAAATCCTTTCATCTCTCCCTTGGCTACACCCTTTCATTCTTCCAGGTTCGATATGTCAAGATAACTCAATACATAGGGACACTTCATAGCTAACAACATGGTTATCATGCTCTCATCATCCATTTGGCTCGTTTTATGCTTCACCTCAACAATTCCTTCGTGTGATCCATTGTACCCGTCGGGGCCTCATCTTTGGGCTTATGTCAGAGGTGGGGTCACACAACCTCCTCCTATAGGTCTACTACTCCACCATCGACTAACACCATGGCCCCTGCCACATCACCTCGAGACATTTTTCCAAGGGTTCCTCTGCCTACTACTCCAGGCAATAATTTTCTCCTCCCAAGATGTCTAGGGCTCTGAGGACTACCATCTCAACCCACAGCCTCAAGTAACCCAAGTTGTTATAGGGTTTTAGAGATTCCAATTTCAACTCACAACCTCCAAGGTACCCAAGCTATTGCAAGGCTCCAAATATTCCTATTTCAACACACAACTTCTAGGTTACCCAAGTTTTTATAAGGCCCCAAAAATTTCTATCTCTAGGGATAAGATATAATACCTATAGATTAGGAATTCAAGATCTTTATCAATGGTAAATGGTTAAACCACCTTAGAATATTATGGAAGGAGAATACTCTTAAATGTTTTTTAATTTTTCCTACAATTCTAGAACCATCACACCTGCAAAGAAGAGAAACTTGCGCTGGTTAGTGCAGGTGCTCAATTATGCAATTTGTAACCATTGCAGGTGGACTAAAGTGCAAGGTGCATTGGGGCCAATAAAATAGTTTTTGAGTTGATTAACCCATAAAACTAGCTTTTTTTGGAGAGGTAATGCTTAGGTACTTGTAGAGGGATAATGAAAAAGTGTTAAGGATGTTGATTGATCCAGTTTTCATGAATTTTAAGTGATTGCGACAAAATGACTTGTAATAGAGTTCCCCCTAAAGTACAAAGTAAGAAGTAGCAGCTCGGGATGGAAGGGACCTACTTCATTCCAAGTTAGGATAAAGAATAGATTGGTCTAGATCATCATTTGTTACAATACATATTATCAACGTGATATAATTGTTGAGGGAGGCATAGGCATACTCAACATATAACCATTAAACATGTATGATGATCAAGAAGTATCGTCCACTTATGACTGAGTGTAGACCCACGCTTATATGACTCTCTGAATGATCATAGCCATCACACATTGTAAACTTGTATGGACCTTGAAATCACAACCTAGATGGATGGAACTAGATCTAGGGTCTTCTACCTCGTCACTCAATAGTACGAGCCTATTCATTTGAATAAATGAATTGTAGTCAAACATGGTAGACACCATCTAATTATCAGTCGATGAATTAATTCGTTAACAGATGCAAGAAGAACCACTGAAAATGAGAATGACGTTAAAGGTACGATAGTAAAATCCATGAGGTGTGAAAAAATGAGTTGAAGTCAAACACCACACAGAATCTCTTAGTCATAGGCCAATGATGAAAACATGTCACCGAATGTAAGGAAACTTTCCATTAGTATATGCAAGCTCCAATGTTCCATAAGGAGTTTCTAGGTAAACTTCTTAGATAATGATTTGACTTCGACAAGAAGCAACACATCACAGGAGGGCCTTGATGCATCCCTTATCAACGACAAAAAATGGATATCAAGATTTGAGACAAAATGATGTTGATGCAAAGCTGGTTTAGGAACGTCACATATGAAATAAGGCTCAAGATGTTTTAGCAGATGTCAATTGAGGGATTTCTGTTAAACATATCTGCAACACTTTATGGAGTTCGAAACATTGACTCAGAACGAGTTATGAAGGATTTTGATATTGTGTGATTAACCAAAGAGTAAAGCATATTTCCCAACCCAATATTCATGGAGATGAAGTGAAATAATGTCATGTTAAAGAGTGAATCACTACCATTAATAGTTAAAATACCCTCTTTTCCCAATTTTCCAACCATTTTTGGCCAATACCTCTTTATTTTTGACAAGCTTGAGGAGGATAACATATGCTTGATCTATAAGTTCATCATTTAGATGAATACTTCTAAGTATTTTTAATGTACCCTAAGGAGTGGTTCATTCTTGTCATGTTTGATGAGTCCAATGATGTTTTATTATTTTACGAGTCAGGAGAACATGTAACTCAACTTATTTTTTATGTTTATATAGTTTAAAAAAGAGGTGAAAAAGAAAACTCCATAGGTTCCTTTTCATAAATTTAGTCTCCAAATTCTGAAAAGGCATAGAAAATTCTCAGAAGAACCTTTTATTCAATGTGTTCGACTAAATTATTCATTTTTCGTAAATAATCTATCCTAGTCTAGGAAATGGATAAAATTATGCTGGGTAGACATATTTTCATTTACTTTAATGAGTTAAAAAGACAAGTTATTGACAATATTTTCATGTTTTAGGAGTCTGAAAAGAGCTCAAAGAGGACTCTTCCTAGAGGAACGAGTTGTATAAAGGGTAGAAAATAGTTTCGGTCATGATGGAAATGATAAAAACACATAGAGAGAAAGAGGCATACTACTAAGACCACTCATCGCAGTGGTTCCTCAAGAAAGGTTAAAAAACCAAGTGAAAGTGTTTGATTAGCCAAGAAGTTCGTGACGATGGAATACGAAAACCATGGATCATATTGCAAAAATATATTGATAAAAAATGGCAATCATGAGGGATAAAGTATGAGTGGTTTCATTTTTACACAATATTGAAACAAATAAAAAACTATGCTTGAGATAAATTTTCACGCCCCCAATATAATAATGTGATTCTAGGCACATGCCACTCGAGATTCATTTGATTCACCTCATTAGACTACTGGTTACTAATAGATAGATGGAATGAAGGTTCATTTACAAGATCAAATGAAAGACTCAGCTTGACATTTACGAGATATAATCATAGACTCAAATTGGAGGGGATTTATTTCATTTTTTAATGAGACCGACATAATAAAGAACTATGCTCAAAGGACCCTATTCCATTTTTTTAATGAGCTTGACATAAGACAAGGAACTCTTCTCATAACACCATGTTTCATTTTTTAATGATCTTGACACAATAAAAGGAATTATGCTCATAAAACCTTGATCGTGGCCTGCAGGAGGCCATGGCTTCCAAGAGGTTCTCACCAGATCGAAGAACTATGCCCTAGAACTAATACATGTCAATTGGCATGGCCTCTTCTCATAATTCACCTAGTGAATGGAGACGAATCCCTCAGGTTTATTAGAAACCTTGTGGGGGGATTTTAATTCTTGGTGAGCAATATCCAAGATAGGACAATATGGGTTGGGCTACTCACATTTGTATCCCACTTTGATAAAGATTGTTTTGATAATTAGGATAACCCATACGAGGTTGTCCAGTCCTATGAAAGACTTGATAGTGATGCAAAGGTTGACCTTTAAAATATTGGCTTAGATAAGGTTTTTTCATTATTGTTGTCTAGCCAATAGGAGCTTGGTTTATTCCTTATAAAGGTTTCCTTGACATGATTTGTGTCATTTGTGGACCAAGTTGGCTAATTTTTGTCAACATCATACTGTATATAGGTTTCCTTACTTACACCGGTTGAATATTATGACCAAGTTGGTTGGATGAAAGTGGTGATTTACCCTAGACAGGCTGAGCGAACGGGATTTGAGAAGCTCCCTCATTAATAATAGGATAAATCTCCCCTTGTTCGATAGGATTTGAATAAATAAGAAGAACCTGAGTAGTCTGTACCTCACTCTCAATGGGAAAAGTGTGATCACATGAAGGTGGAATCGATTCAACCATTTTCTCAACCAGTGGTTGGTTTGGAATGGACTCATGGGATTCACATTCAAAAAGAGAGGGATTGGTTGAATATGGATTAGGATCAATCACTTTGTCAACTAGTAGAGGATTGGGGGAAATATTTTGGTAACAAATTGGAAGTTGTTTATGAGGAATAGTAAGATTCTCCAACACCTTGGATGCTTCATCCATATAAGGGTAAAGGTGAATGGGATGATTCATTTCACATAACCTACAAGGAAAATTTACTTTACCCTTCCTTCAAAGAACCTTATTATCACTAGATGATGGTTTTTCACCAACATGATCGCCAGAGGCTAACAACAAAGAATGATCTGAGCTTATGGACCACACTTCTAATACCTATGGAATACCAGGGAAATATATATGAAGGTGATCACCCTTACAAATAATTCATGGTAATTTAAATTTATGGGGCTTGTTGGAAGGTTTATCAATGTTGGTTGCATCCATAAAAATGTTTTCTGGGTTTCCACCCTACTTATTTTGCTTCTTCTTCTTCTTCCTTGATTCCTAGTTACTAGCACTGGGACTTTCACCAAGCGATTAGGAAGAAAGGGAGGAAGAAACAATAGGTGAAGAATGAAAAGTGTTAAATTTAGGAACCAATTGAGGTTGAGGTTGTTCAGATGGAGGACTACTTGTTTGAGAATAATTTTGATATTCGAGAGTAATGAGGTCAAAAAAAACCAAACTGGTAAACCACTGTTAAATCTGGGAAGGGAAAATATCGACATATAAGGAGAACCAATATTTCCAAAAGGAGGAAAAGGAATATGATTCTCGTCCGAGGGGTTTCCTTGACTGGTAGACTTAGGAACTATTGCCTTTAGTCTCAACCTAAGATCTACTAAGGAGTTGTTCCACGGTGAGGATGTTGTTCCATGATTAATTAATTGATTTTAGAAATTAAATAAAAAGGGTAACTAGGCACATAAGGATTACCAAGCCACTATGAAATACAATATACCATTGTCAATACATGCATGTAATCTCCTTGAATGTTTTGTTTGGTGTGTCACTATTAACAAGGCGGGTGACTTGTTTATCTGTGGTTGGATAGTAACTTACTGCGAACTTCCAAAATATACCAAAAGGTATGTGAAAGCACAATCCACAGTAGTGTTTTCTAATGTGTTGTGTATAATAGGAATTATTCCAATATACTTTTCATATGTGGAGCACTATATAATATATGCAAGGGTATGTGGAGAACAATCTTATATACTTATGTATGTGGAATATACCGACTAGCCCCAGAATGTAAGGTAGAAAAATAATGACAACTCCTACATTTAAGGATTCCCAAACACCTCTCTAACCTAGATCTCTATGTGTTTCATTAATGTTCCAAATTCTCCTTTGGTTAATTGAATAAATTTCAAATTTTATCTTCAATTAAGTTTCAATTTCAAGGCTCATAGTACAAATTCACCTAAAATTCTTATGATGCAACTAGCATGATGGAAAAAAAATATTTTTTTCGATGAAGATATATCTATGGGAAGAAAGAAACAAACAACGATGCAGAAAACAAACGAATTTCTAACTATTTATTTTAGTTTCACTATTCGAATTCGATTCAAATTCCTAGATGATACCAGACCATGCAATGTAAATTATACACAATTCCCTTGAAAATTATGCAAATGTAATATATGCACAATTTCCTTTCCTATTGTGAAAATGAGAATTATAGCTATGAAAATGTAATATATGCAAGAGAATTATTCAAAACAAGCACAATATGATTCTAAATCAGTGAAAGAACAATGTACAAAGACTACTTATGAACAACAATACCTTCCTTCATAAATGCAATCAATCAAGTGTAAGTAAAAAAAATTCCCAATGAAATGAAATGTAATATGAGATTTCATTAACAAAGCGCTCAAAATGAAATTGGGTGAAATTTAAAAATATCAAAAGAGATTACACTCAAACATTATTAACACTCATACAAAATTCAACCCATTTCATATAAACTAAAACAAATATCTCAGTAGTGACTAGTTCAAAGACTCACGAAATACACTAGATCAAAATGAAACTCAAAGAAAGGCATAGAAATGAAAATTTTACATCCTACAAGATCCATCGCAGTCTAGACTCAAGGACTGGTGTGATGCATTGCACTTAAAGAGAGAGACAAGTACACTGGCTAACTCTGTATCAAACAGAAAGTGCCTTGGGGATAATCTTGTTCAAAAAACAAAACAAAAACCCTTCGGAGCTTAAACTAATGCATTAATGGATTATGATACCTTAATCTCAAAGTAGCAGAATGAGGGAATGAGTAATATCCAAAAACCAACCCATACTCTATGGGAGGAAGTGAACTTATAGTGTAAATAGGGTAGTTTGGGTTTTACCACTGTAGGACTTAGATCCACATAGGAAGGAGGAGAAGCTCTACAGATAAGAGATAATACATATCGAGTAGTAATTGAAGATATATATCAATGGTAAATGGTTAAAACCACCTTAGAATATTCTAAAAGAATAATATTCATAAATATGTTTTATCTTTCCCGTAATTCTAGATCCATCACACATGCAAAGAAGGGAAACTTGTGATGGTCAGTGAAGGTGCTCACTTATGCAACTTGCAACCATTTTAGTTGAGCTTATGTGCATGTTGTGTTGGATAAAAAAATATATTTTTTGAGCATATTTACCTAGAAACGCAGACCTTTTTTTAGAGGTAATTCTTAGGGATTTTTAGAGGGATAATGACAAGGTGTTAAGGATGTTGATTGATATGGTTATTAGGCCTTTTGAGTGAATGCGACAGAATGACTTGTAACACCTTTGATTGATCCCCTTTTACATATTTCTTGTAAAATATTCAAAGTGTATTTTTATGAGAGAACCATGGTTGGGGATGTCACAAACCCCTCACTCTCGAGGGAACATCACCCTCGGGTTTAGTTTTACCATAAGCAACACCAGAAATAAAACACAACACCTATTATTTTATGGAGCTTTAAATACATAACTCTATATAATATTTACAATCATATACACATTTTCCTTAACCAGCAAATAAGAAGGGATAATTAGCTTTCATAGAATCAACTATTTTTTTTATTTCCTCCTCTAGCCCAAAGTGCTTCCACTACACTTTAACATGCTCTATGGCTCGATTTCGGAGCACGAGACTCCTCTGGTCTAGAATGAACGTTAGCTATGGATGGAACTCACCCTAATTCACTCTTGAGGGAACATCACCCTCGGGTTTAGTTTTACCATATGCAACACCAAAAATAAAATACAACACATATTATTTGATGGAGCTTTAAATGCATAACTCTATATGGTATTTACAATCATATACACATTTTCCTTAACCAACAAATAAGAAGGGATAATTAGCTTTCATAGAATCAACTATTTTTTTGTGTTTCCTCCTCTAGCCCAAAGTGCTTCCACTGCACTTTAACATGCTCCATGGCTCAATTTCGGAGCACTAGACTCCTTCGGTCTAGAATGCACGTTAGATATGGATGGAACTCGCCCTAATTTTTTATTTGTAGATGGTTATGGTTGTGACATTCAGGTATGACATGATATACTTGTGATGTTCTATCATGTTAATCTATACTAACTTTTGTAGATGTGATAGCCTCCCTGAGGTACATTGAGGTATGAGTTTGATCATGTCATCAATTTGATTTATATAGCATGGTATGTTTACAAGTTGATTGAATGTTCGATTAATTGCATGATCTGAGAATGTGTATATAATATTGCATGAATGATGTTGATCAGTGGTTGTCATTGATGTCAACCCAAGCAGCACCAGGGGCTACCCCTATCTTGCATGGGAATTTTGACCTACAAAATTACAATATTCTAGGTCAAGAATAATTTTTATGCTTTTTACTTGTCGAGATGTTTCCGTTGATAAGGCACACCATTTATTTCTTCACGGTTTGAGATATATTCATGTTTGAAGTTTGTAACCCAAATTAGTGGGATAAAACCCCATGGGGTTGCAGCATGGGTCATTCAAAAATCAATAATTAATCATTTTTAAGCTCCTAAAATCCCTCCCATGTTCACTTGTTGAATGCCCTCTCAACCTAAGCATTTATATAAATTGTGATCCTCATATCCTCCTCATGTAGGGATTTCGCTACCTGAAACAGGTCATCATGGCATTTGTGCTATAACATTTTTTCTACGAAGGTTCATAAGCTGAAAGTTTTATGAGACGAAGTCGAAATCCTGAGGAAGCTCTTGTAAAAATTTTATATCGGGGTGGGTAATATTTTTGGATATATGATCTGTGGAAGTCAGTTTTTTTGCAGGCTCCTGAACTTCATCTCAAAGAAGTGACTTTGGGAAAATCGTCATAACTCTCTCTGAGTATCAGATTGGAATTCTGTAAAAAGTGGCAGATAGTGCACGAACTATAGTTTTTGATATATTAATTTTAGAGCCGAATGAAGAAAAAGTGACACCTGGAACACCATACAAGTTCGCTCTACTGAACCAGTCCATAATTAGGGCATTGTGAGAGATTGGGCATAACTCTCCCTTGAATAATTGAAATTAGGTTAGACCTATGGCATTGGAAAGAAGACTCAGAGGACTACTGTAGGGCCAAAAATCACATATTGGGGATCTTAAATAATAGAGATACACCAGATTCAATATCAAACTCCTAGAAGGCAAGAAAAAGCTAGGTCATGTGTTGTCAAGGGCTGCAAAGGACTAGACTTTCTAGGGCAGAAAAGCAAAGCAAGGTGCAGCAGAGGATAGCATGACAAGAGCATCAATAAAGGTGTAGAATAGCATCAATAATTTCACCACATGAAGTTTTCAAGTGGGTAGCACTACATACAATCATTGTAAAGGTATCATTATACTAAGTCATTGTAAAAATTGTATGAGTGTATATCTCCCAAGAATTGAAGAGGAAGTGTTGGGAGGTCTAGGATCATCATTAGGTGGGTGTGTCATAGTTTGGGTTAAGGTATAGTGTGTCTTCTTCTTCTACATCATTTTATATCATTGTAAAGTGGATCATTTTCCCTAGTATGGGATTCCATTCTTATTTTATTCTTCTATAGGGTGGTAGGGTGGTGCTAGGTTGGTGCATGAAGTAACCAACAGGTCCAAGCCTATGAAAACTTCAGGGTGGCAGGGTGGTGCTAGGGTGAGTTGTTGCTCATTGGGCATTAGGGCATCCGTTCAGTTGACTACTGAAGGATCTCGGGCATTGGAGCGTCCATCCACTAGGAGTTGGAGAAGAATTTTTTTCTAGATTCTAGGAAGTTGTAGATTTATTTCCAATTGGATTTGAATATTAAAGAATTATTAGAAAATAATTTAGGTGGTTTTTGTCCCAGAGAGGGTTTCCACCTTAAAAAATGTGCGCATTTGTGTTCCTTTTGTTTACTGCTATCATTGTACAAACATTGATAATAATTGAAGATTAACTAATGATATGAAAGATTAATAATAATACAATTGAAAGGAATATTGATTCACCCCCCCTTTTAGTATTTCCAATAATTGGTATCGGAGCTTGGTTCCTTCAATAGCAGTTTAACAACTGGAAGGAGGTCATGGAGCATACCAATAATGGTGTACCTCTATTCAATGAAAATAATTATGCACTATGGAAAGGAAGAATGGAAGGTCTATCTCTTGGCGCAAGGTTACGAAGTATAGGAAATTGTTTAAAATGGATTTACACCAACCACGGATGAACAAGGTAAGGAGAATTTAGTAAATAATGCAAAATCAAAGAATATTATTATCAGTGGACTTATTGAATCTGCTTATCATAAGGTGCTAGGTTGTAAAATCGTCAAAAATGTATGGGACAATATTGAGAATATATATGTAGGTGACTCAAATGTCAAAGAAGCAAAGCTTCAAATATATAGAGAAAAATTTTAGCAACACAGAATGAAAGAAGATGGCAACATTGCAGCATACTTCCAATACGTTGATGAAATAACCAACACTGTGGAAGGATTGGGAGAGCCATTTGATGAGAAGACTGTTATATGAAATATTCTTAGAATGTTACCAGGGATATTCAATCCAAAGGTATCAATCTTAGAATACAATGAAAATCTGGACAAACTCAACAAAGAGGAATTACATGGAGTTCTCATAGAATATGAAATGAGACTAGATGAATAAGAGGGTACTTCACATCTAGAAACTACGTTCGTTGCATCTAAGAAAACCAATAAGGGAAAACAACCTTCAATTGAAAATACATGAACCTGCAAGTGTGAAGAAAAGGGAGATGATGAAGAAGGTATTTCAGATGAAGAATATGCTTACTTTACGAGACAACTAAAAACTGGTAAGGGAAAATTCAAAGGTAAACCTCTATTGATCTGTTTTGGTTGTGGTGAGGTTGGTCATTTCACAGCAAAATGTCTGAATAGAAGTGATGGCAACTTAAAAGGAAAGAAAGGCTATAAGAAATTCAACAAGAAAGGATCCAAAAAGGAACATTCTCTCTAAATAAGATAGCTCATCATCTGATGAAGAGAATGAGAGCAAAGAAGAAGCCAATGAGAGAGTATTGTTTACAACCAAGAAAAATAAACAAGAGGTATCAAACAACAAAGAAGAAGGGTTGATCATAGAAGTATTTTCTAAGGAAGCAATCAATCTTATAAAAGAGCTCAAGGCTGAAAAGATCCATTCCAATACTCTTGAAGAACAAGTTTAAGGTCTCAAAATTGAATTTGAAGAACACAAATGCATTAAAGAGTCACTTCAAAAGAAGTTGGAAGAAAGCAACCAAGAAAGGGAAGAATTAGAAGCTAAAGTAGTCTCATTGTGTAAGGAAGTGAAGAAGGGAAAATATATCCAAAACTATGCCAACAACTCAAGGGAATTAGAAGAATAATCAACAATCAACAATCTTACAATGACAAAACTAGCCTCTGTTACAAAAGAAGAAGAAGAAGGACCTTCTACAACAAAATACAATGAACCTATGAGATCTAACATGCATGTAGACTTAATTGGACAAGATTCACAAGAACGGCCTTGGAAGACAATTCCTCGACGAAGATTTCCATCCAAGTACCAACATCTTTTTATGGATATTTTTATTCGTGTGGAAAATTTTGTCTTAAAGTTGTAGAATGTCGCACATACCCTAGGAACCAATACAATTCCATGAGATCTATCAAATATGAACCTCCCAGAGCTCAGCGAAACATCAATAGATTTTAACATTTAAGAAATAATATTGAATGTTACAAATGTCGAAACTTTCGACACATAGCCAGAGATTGCAGACTTGAGAATCCTCTAGAAGAATCTTCGAAGCCACAAAGCGAATGAAAATGGAAGAAGAAGAAGACTAATAATTGTTCTCTCACTCTTAAGGCTCAAAACAACAAATATGTGTGGTATGTTGATAACGGTTTCTCAACACATATGACTGGAGATAGAAAGAAATTTGTATCTTTAAAAGATAATAAGGATGGAACTGTGTCCTTTGGAAATAATGGATCTTCAAATGTTATAGGATCAGGTACCGTCACTCTCAGAAGAAAAGATTCTCTAGCCAAGAATGTTCTATTGGTTTAAAACATGAATCAAAATCTGCTCAGTGTTGGACAAATGTGTGATCAAGGACACACAATACTATTCAACTCCACAAAATGTGAAATCAAGAAAGGCAGGTATGGTGAAATTGTGGCTATAGCAAGTCGAGCTCCAAATGGCATATATGTTCTGGATGATGAAGCACGTCTACTAGCTAAAGAGGATGATATAATATTCGGTAGCAATGATGATCGACTATGTAAGAACTTTGCTACAAAGATGCAAAGTAAGTTCAAGATGTCTTTACTTGGTGAGTTGAAATACTTCTTTGAGCTTCAAATATCTCAGCAAGAGAAATTAATATTTATATGTCAATCCAAGTACCTCAAGGAAATTCTCAAGAGATTCAAAATGGAAGATTGCAAACCCATCCTTACTCCGAGGTAATAGGTTGAAAATTGAGCATAGACTACTCATCTAAGGATGTGGATCAGAGGTTGTACAGATCTATGATTGGTAGTCTTCTATATGTAACAGCCTCCCGACCAGATGTTATGCAAGCAGTTGGACAAATAGCAAGATTCCAAGTATTACCAAAAGAATCACATATTATTTCCGTCAAAATAATTCTTTGATATCTAAACGGAACAACAGAATATGGCTTGCGGTATCCCAAGGGAAACAATCTCATTATTCAAGCCTTTACAGATGCAGATTGGGTAGGAACTATTGATGATCGTAAGAGTACTCGTGAATCATTTGAATATATTTGCCCAGAAGCTTGGGATTCTCCCAAGTTCTCATTAGATTTTACTTATTCAGAATATAAAGGGGGAGTGGAAGTGTGTACAAGTCTGCAAGATGGTTGTGTTTTAGGGGGAGTTACCCTTTGCCATTGATTTCAAAGGGGGAGAGAATGTTGTAGAAAGAGTTGTCATGATCGCAGGGGGAATAATTGTGTTTTCATCAATGCCAAAGGGGGAGATTGTTGATCAGTGTTTTTCATTGATGTCAACCCAAGCAGTACCAGGGGCTACCCTGATTTTGCATGGGAATTTTGACCTACAAAATTACCATATTCTAGGTCAATAATATTTTTTATGGTTTCTACTTGTCGATATGTTTCCTTTGATATATGCCACACCATGTATTTTTTCATGGTTTGAGATATATTCATGTTTGAATTTTGTAACCCCAATTAGTGGGCTAAAACCCCATGGGGTTGTGGCATGGGTCATTAAAAATTCAATAAATAATAATTTTTAAGCTCCTAAAATCCTTCCCATTTTCACTTGTTGAAGACTCTCTCAACCTAAGCATTTATATAAATTGTGATCTTCATATCCTCCTCATGTTGGGATTTCGCTACCTGAAACAGGTTATCGTGGAATTTGCGCTATAACGTTTTTTATATGAAGGATCGGGAGCTGAAATTTTTATGAGGCAAATATGAAATCCTGAGGAAGCTCCTATAAAAATTTCAGATCAGGTTGAGAAATTTTTTTGGAGATATGATATGTGGAAGTCAGTGTTTTTGCAGGCTCCTGAACTTCATCTCAAAGAAGTGACCTTGGGAAAATCATCAAAACTCTCTCTCTGAATATCGGATTGGATTTCATAAAAATTGGTAGATAGTGCATAGACTATATTTTTTTCTATATCAGTTTTAGAGCTGAATGAAGAAACAATGACACGTGGCACACCATACAACTTCGCTCTAATGAACCAGTCCATAATTAGGGCATTGTTAGAGATTGGGCATAACTCTCCTTTGAAGAATCCAAATTAGGTACGACCTGTGGAATTGGAAATAAGACTCAAGGGAATACTATAGGGCCAAAAATCACATATTAGGGATCTTAAATAACAGAGATATACCAGATTCAATATCAAGCTCCTAGAAGGCAAGAAAAAGCTATATCATGTGTTGTCAAGGGCTGCAAAGAACCAAAATTTCTAGGGCAGAAAAGAAAAGCAAGGTGTAGTAGAGGGTAGCATGAAAAGAGAAGAAATCAAGGTGCATAATAGCAGAAAGAAGTTCTCCACATGAATTCTTCAAGTGGGCAGTACTTCATACATTCATTGTAAAGGTATCATTGTACTCAGTCATTGTAATTACATCATTGTAAAAATTGTATAAGAGTCTATCTACCAAGATTTGAAGAGGTAGTCTTGGGAGGTCTAGGATCATCATTAGGTGGGTGTTTCATAGATGGGTTATGGTATAGTGTGTCTTCTTCTTCTACATAATTCTATATCATTGTAAAGTGGACCATTTTCCCTAGTACGAGAGTCCATTCTTGTTTTATTCTTCTATAGGGTGGTAGGGTGGTGCTAGGCTGGTGCATGAAGTCACCAACAGGTTCAAGCCTGTGAAAAATTTAGGGTGGTAGGATGGTGCTAGGGTGAGTTGTAGCTCATTGGGTGTTGGGGCGTTCGTTCAGTTGACTACTAAAGAATCTCGGGCGTTGGAGAATCCATCCAGTGGGAGCTGGAGAAGAATGATTTTCTAGCTTCTAGGAAGTTGGAGCTTTATTTTCAATTGGAGTTGAATATTAAAGAATTATTAGAAACGCATTCAGGTGGGTTTTTTCTTGGAGAGGTTTTCCACCTTAAAAAATGTGTGCATTTGTGTTCCTTTTGTTTACTGCTATCATTGTACAAACACTAATAATAATTCAAGATTAACTAATGCTGTGAAAGATTAATAACAATACAATTGAAAGGAATACTAATTCACCCCCCCTCTCAGTATTTCCTTCTAATGAATGATTTTGTTTTTAAATGTTTGTACTAACACATTATGTGTTGAGATAGTTTATATGTACTTGAGTTCTTGTTGTACTTTTATGATTTATGACTATGAGTTGATTGTTGATACATGGTTGATAGTCTTGGTAAACGTTAATTTCAATTTCTGTATATAATGTCTTGATATTTGGAACATGTGACTAACATGTGTGAGAAGTTGTAGCAAAACATGCTTGGTATTAGCATGATAAGGTAAAAATTGATTTTTTTATGCAACTAACAATTGGGTGATATGGAAGATCATAATAAGACTTAATTAAAACAAGGAAAAAGGTAAAAGGAAGGAATTGGGTAATAATTCCTTTGGCAATTTTTTGGAAACCATAATTCCAAACAAATGAGTGATTTGTGTGAAAATGATAAGTCGTCTTAACCTTGATTTTATCTAACACTATGTGGATCTGTACTATATTCATGGCAGGTATAACAATTGATTTCTACCTATGACCAGATTCATCAAGGAGTTGGATTCCTTGAGATGTGTACGTTTTCAGTTATAATAAAGTGTTCTTGGCACATGATCTATATTAGAAAACTTGAAGGTTTGAAGAAATTTTGCAAGTGAAATTTTATGCAATTATTTAAGTTGAAATAACACACAAATTAAGTAGATAAATGTCTTTCGGATTAATCACATCATTAGGATTTGGTCTAATGATGTGATTAACCTGAAAGACATTTATCTACATTATGGATCACAAAATTCTTAGATCTAACACAAATTAAGTGTTTAAACTTAGTTTTGTATCATTAAAGAGAGACAATAATACCATAAATAGAAACACAAGACAACAAAATGGTGAAGGAGTTCACCCCTCCTAGGCTACATCTCCCAGTCCAGCTTCCAATGTTGGCCCTCTTTCATTATGTGCTCAGATATGTGTTTACATGGATTTGCAGTGCTCAGAATGAAAACATATTGTCTCTAATTTCTCTAGAATAGTAAAAACCCCTATGTGGCCTCTTTTTTCACTCAATTTTATCAAAAAATGGCTGAGTTATTCTCTAGTGTAAATTTTTGGCTAATGCTTCTATAATCCACACCCACTTGTAATGCATCCTACAATTTGTGCCATTTTCAACAACATGGAGTGAAAAATTCACCCTACGTCAACAAGATTCATGTTGGTTTGGGTGCAAATTGTCACTTAGTTTAATTGTGTGGTAACCTCGTGAGCCGATTGATTAGGGCCATGTGGATTTTTCTATACCATTGGATGTGAACTGGTTCAAATATTCTCACCAATAGTCTAACTGTGACTCTAACCATGGTTAGTTTGAGTTAATTATGGGTTCGGGTTTGAATTGTGCACAATACCATAACCCTAACCCAACCCTTATTGAACCATTTTCTGATCTATGGTACCATTAGTGGGTTCCAACTGTCTGGTTGAACTGTGTTTGTGTATGGTGTGGGTTCCGAAACCACCGGGTTAATTGAATATTTGGTTGAATTGTTGGTGGTTGTGTTAATGCCATGGCTTGGGGTCATGGTTAAACCCACGTCCTCGATGCCTCCACCTGCAGTCTCGTGGGTTAGGGTCTACAGGGGGCGAGGGGTTAACCTTATCCTCGTCCCTTGATGTGAAAGCCATGAAACATCAAATAGAAGTCACCTCCTATAGATGTTAAGAAAAAACCATGGTAGAGTAGTAAGATTCTGGACTTCCAGTTAGGTGGTCACTCGTTAGATTTGCTTGGAGATCAGTTCAACCAATAACAAAATTCCAATACACAGTCATGAGGCCACATGGTAGTCATCCATTGGCCCACATGGCCCTCTACCATTGGACCAACTCAACAAACCAACAACTAACCATAAATGACCAAAAAATTGACCAATAATAAGTAGACACTTGGCGAGATCTCATTGGTCAAGAAAAATACAATCAACTGCCTAGTTAGCATATGGACTGCTAATTGCACATATCGGCAACCCAACTGTGAAAAATTTAGTTTTTTAGGAAAATTTTGAGAAAGTGATATCGGGAGCATACAATATCAGTTTTGAGCTATTATATTTGCATTAGATTGAGGGCAACGAGATATTCATTTTGGCACAATTTTTGAGAACTTTTGGAAGATTTTGGACCTCGAAAAGATCATTTTTAGTCAACAAACAAATTAGGTTACAGTTCCCTCACCCTTCTAATCTCAATCCATTTGGATTTTCTTAGATTTGTCCCTTTGAGCCACACACGAAGGTACTCCTCGTTCCCTCATTTTGAAGTCCTTGTTTTCCTGTCAAGGATGGTGTCTTACTGCAATTGTTCAAGATATTCAAGAGAGAAGTATTCAAGTGAAGGAATATAAACATTCTCTCCTTCATCTTCAATCAAATGAGGCTCATACAGTCTCAATTTATCATCATTAACAATTTCATATATTTGCATATATGAAGGAAAATCAAACCTGAAGGCATTATTACCAATATTTTCCAAAATCTTGAATGGACCATATGGAATTAGGTTCAGTTTATTACCTTATCCTTGGAGTCTTTCTTTTATAATGTGAATCTAAACTTCATCTCCCATTGGAGAACTGTGATCCACATGATGTTTATCATGTCTTGTGTTGTACTTGTATTGAATGCTTTCCAACTGTCCTTCAACTGTTTGATGCACCAAGTGAACTTCGTCAATGAATATTTTGTCATTATCTATGTCATTATGTCCATCAATAGCAACATCTTTCCCAAAGATAAAATTTAAAGGATATTTTGGTAAGTATCCCAAGCATGCCTCAAATGATGATGTTTGAGTCGATGAATGCTTGGCCCGGTTGTAAGTATGTTGAATATAGTGCAAATGTTCATCCCAAAACTTAGGATGCTTGTTGCAATAAGCATGAATAATATGTATCACATCATGTTCACCACCTCTATTTTTCCATCTATTTTTGGATGGAATGTTGTGTTCTTTTTCATTTTGGTGTCCATGAGTCCCCACAAGGTTGACCAAAATTTCTTGAAAAAGTGAGAATCTCGATCACTAAAATGGATGTGGGCAAACCAAAATGTACGCATATATTCATAAAGAACAATGGTACAGTCTTTTAAGATATAACCTACTTTTAACAAGGCATAAAAATACACATTTTTCTGAACCTTTCTAGAACTTCATAACGATAATCATAACCTCTCCTAGACATAGGTAGACCTCCTACAAAATCCATATAAATACTTTCCCATGGATAGGAATGTACTAGAAGTGGTGTATGCAATCACAACTTTCTATTTATAGGCTTACTGACAACACATAAAGACCATCCTCTTACAAATCATGACACACTTTCAAGCATACGATACTAGTAACAATACCTTTGTAATTGTGCCATTGTCTTAGTTACACTGAAATTACAAGCAATAAGCAAAGTATGCACTTCCCTTATGATGTTGAATCTCTCTCCCTATGGAATACATAGCTTTCCAAGATGATACAACAATTTATCATGCACATGATAATCCAATTCCTCTACTTGGTTATGTTGACACAAAGTCGCATATACATCCTTGAAATCATTATCTAAAGCATATTTCTCAACATAGATCTCATGCATGACAAAATTATGCTTAATAATAAGGGCTACACTAACAATTGGTCTAGAAATCATATCAGAAACCTTGTTATAGATACTTCTCCTATACCTTATCACCAAGTGGAATTATTGTATAAATCCCATCCATATGAAGTGCCTCGCTTTCTATATTTTCGTTTGTGATTACAAGTATTGCAATGGTTGATGATGAGTATGAATGATTGTTTCCTTACCCATCAGGTAATGTTTCCACTTTTTCACACTTTGCACTAATGCATAAAATTCCTTGTCATATGTAGGGTAGTTAATCACTGCACCATTAAAAGTTTCAGAATGAAAACAAATGGCCTTACCATGTTTCATCAATACTGTGCCCATGACATAGTCACTTGCATCAATTCGTATCTCAATTTTTTTTCTCAAGTCTGGAAGTGAAAATGCGAGTGTTGAATTGATTCTTTCCTTCAACGCATCAAATTCTTTTTGTTTTTTTCCTCCCCACTAAAAAACCTGCTTCACACTTGTCAATGCATGTAATGGAGCTGTAATGGAAGAAAAGTAAGAAATGAACTTTCTCCAATATTGGGTTGCTCCCAAAAAACTTCTAACCTCTGGCACAGTCTTTGGTTTTAGCCAATTCAAAATGACTTTTACATTTAAGGGATATATCTTCAACTCACCCCCTCGAGTAATATGACCCAAGAAGACTAAAGAAGTTCTCCCAAATTCACATTGCGACATCTTTAGAAACAAATTTTCCTTCTCTAAGAAATTTAATACTTGCTTGACATGCATGAAATGTTATTCACGTGACTTGCTGAAAATAAATATGTCATCTAAGTATACTATAACAAAATCATCTAGAAAAGGCCTTAAAACATCATTCATAACCCACATGAATGTAGCAGGAGTATTACAAAGCATAAAAGGCATAACCAACCACTCAAACAAACCTTTCTTTGATTTGAATTCTATCTTCCATATGTCTCCTTTAGCAATCCTAATATGATGATAGCCACTCCTCAAGTCCAACTTTGTGAAATAAACAACATCTTTCAATTGATCAAGAAAAACACTGACTCTAGGAAGAGGGTAACGATTCTTTACTGTAATCTTGTTCAATGGACAAAATTATACACCCATGAACCATGTACCATCCTTATTTGTCACTAAAACAATAGGTGACCCACATGGCGATGTGCTTGGTTGAATGATACCTTTATCAAACAACTCTTGCATTCATTTCTTAGTTTCTACATTTTCCATCACTAACATCTTGTACATGCCAATGTTAGGAAGAGGAAAATCTTGTTGCAATTAGGTATCATGTGGGATTCCTCTTTTAGGAGGCAATCCTTTAGGCTCTTGAAACATCTCAGTATATTGGTTAACAGCCTCAACCAAATCATATTTTAACTTTGCATCACATCCTTGAAAGGCTTCATTCTCAACTTTACTCGTAGCTTTGATCATCAAAAGTACAAAATTCTTGCTAGAATTAACAAGCCTCTTCACTTGTCCAACATTCACAAGTGATAGATTTCGTTTCTTGCAATGTGATCTAACAATGCAATCAATACCATATTTAAACAAATGATACTTGTTTACATGGATATGAAAGATATATTTCCTATCATAAAGATATGGGCTTCCCAAAACAATACCACATATGTCTAATGGAAATACATAAAGTTCTACCTAATCAATGAAGTTTACAGTGATGGAAATTTTTAGTTTGTATTTTCTAGTTGCAACTTTGCATTGTCACACACCCAACCTAAATGGTAAGTTCTAGAATGAGGAATGGTTTCCAAATTCAATTTCTTGACAATGTTTTCAGAAATGAGGTTTTCTTGCGAGCCACTATCGAATAGAGTGTCTATTTTGTTATGTTTTGAGATAACTCTGATATGGAAAAGGTATATTCTTTACTTTTCATTTTGAGTTTCATTGAGGTTATTTGAAGAACAAATACTCGAAATGGAGTCCTTACCTTTCAATACCATCGTTTTGATCTTTGTTTCATCTCCTGAATCGGATCCCAAATCATGTTGTGTAGTTGCCATTGTCTTTTATTTTCCTTTGTTGTTAAAATTTATGGGTCTCATCTGAGGATGAAGTTTCCAACAGTGGTCTTAATCATGGTTTTTTTTTAACAATGTTTTCATGTTAGTTTTTCTTCCTCTTTATTAATGGAATCATTCTTCTTCCCTCTTCCTTTGAATTTTCCCTTTCCTTTGTCTCCACTCTTAAATGGATTTTTGTTGCCCTCTTGTGGAACATTCTTCCCTCTTGCTTCGAGATGTGTTGCCTATACAAAAACCTCATCTATATTTTTAGGGTTAAACATGAGAATTGTATGTCTCAAGTATTTATGTAAACCTCCAATGTATTTGAGTAAAGTGTCTTGAGAGGATAAATCTACACCCAATATCAATGCTCTCCTTCTAAATTATTGGGTATAACTTTTCACACTATGACCCTTTAATTGTTTAAACTTTTCCCAATCCATTATATATTTTTGGATGTATGATAATGGATAAAATTTTCTTCTTAATGCAACCACCAAATCATTCCAAGAATTTATGATCTTGCCTCTTTTCTTGAGATCCTTTTGTGTTTTTCCTTCCCACAAAATGAGTGTTGCGCTTTCCAACCTTAATGAAGCAAGTTGAATCTTGTTCTCATAACCTTTCATCCTTTTTATTTTGCAATACACTTTGTTAGGTCCCTATATTACTATAATAGTCCCTTATTGTTGTTAGTGTAACCCCCTTATTGTTATTGTTGTATCCCTGTAACTCCAATATTGTTATTATTGTGCCCTTACATTATTATTGTTAGGTCGGCTAGGATTATATTGTGATCCCATGGACTCCTATATATAGAAGTATTTTTTCTCATTTGTATCATCCAAGAATTGTTCACTTATGTAATGTATTAGAGTTTTCCCCCTCGAAGTGGCCGATTTCCAAGGCGTTGATCTCTCTTTTCTTCTATTTTTGGAGTTGGTTTCATAAAATTTGGTATCAGAGCTTTGGATTCTAGGGTTTCGTTGTTCCAAACAGGTCATCGTGGCATTTTTGCTATAAATTTTTTTCTACGAAGTTTCAAAAGCCGAAATTCCGAGGAACGTCGTGTAAAAATTTTAGATCTTGGTTTGCAATATTTTTGGAGATATGATATGTGGAAGTTAGCGCTTTTTCAGGCTCCCCAATTTAACCTTAAACAGGTCATCATGGCATGTGCACTATAAATTTATTTCTACTAAGGTTCAGAAGATAAAAATTTTATAGAGCCAAGATGCAATCCCGAGGAACCTCTTGTAAAAATTTCAGATCTTGGTTCACAAAATTTTCGGAGTTATGATCTGTGGAAGTTAGGGTTTTTTCAGGATCCCGAATTTCATCTCAAAGAGGTGACCGTGGGAAAATCATCATAACTCCCTCTCTGAGCATCGGATTGGAATTCTTTAAAAAGTGGTTGCAAGTACATGGATTTTAGTTTCCTTTGAATAAATTTTAGAGCCGAAGGAGGAAACAATGACATGTGGCACACCGTACAAGTTCACTCTACTGAACTAGTCCATAACTAGGTCATTGTGGGAGCTTGGGCATAAATTTGTCTTGAAGAATCCAAATTAGGTCACACCTGTTAGAAAATTATATATTATGGAGCAATGCAACACATAAAATATACGGAAAATACAAGCACACAAAACACATAAAATCAGAGAGACACAAATATACATGGTTCACCTAGTTTGGGCTATGTCCACCCCGAATAGCCAGTCCTTCCTTTCTATTATCCAGCAAAATGAAGAGACAAAACCTACAGAAAATCTGTTGTAATATCTTCTGTTCTCTCTCACAGTCTCCCTCTCTGTTTCTCACTCCGAGAATACACATACAATACACAGCCGCAATACAATATCCTCATAAAAGCGAAGGGGTTGCCTTCTAGGGAAAAAACCCTAAACTAATCATAACTTCTACCGTCAGATCATTTGCCTAATGAACGGCCCAAATTGACTAGAAATTACTATACTTTTACAAGGTAATTTTACATATGTTTTTAGCTTCGGGGGCGCTACCCCTGAAACCCCCTGCCAGGGGGGGGCTCCATAAAGTCACTGCCGGCCCCCCTAGACCCCCCACCGTAGCGATTAATTTACGGGCAGTGTTGCCACCCCATTTAAGGTACAGGGGTACAATGTTGTGATACAAAGCAAACAAGATAATCAGGCTCCACACCCAACAATCTCCCACTTGGAGACTGTTTGTAGCAACTCCACCGCTGCTTCATTTGCTAGACAATGACTCCTCTTTGGACCTAGTTGTTTCTCATCTTCATCATCATCCTTGAAGACCAATTGAAACTGAGCACATTCTCAATTTCTCCCTGGTTACAACTTTTGTTAGCATATCTGCAGGATTCTAGCTAGTGTGTATCTTTTCCAGCTTCAACTCTCCATCTTCCAATACTGACCGTATGAAATGGTACTTGAGATGTATGTGTTTAGTCCTGGAATGAAATGCTGAGTTATTTTCAAGATGAATGGCACTTTGGCTATCACTGTATAGCGTGCCCATATCATGCTTCTTACCCAATTCATCCATAAACCTTTGTAACCAAATCATTTTTTTACTAGCCTCTGTAGCAGCAACATACTTTGCTTCTGTTGTTGAAAGTGCAACAACACTTTGGATTTTTGAAACCCAACTGACAGCTATTCCACCTACAGTAAATACATATCCTCTAGTGCTCCTCCTATTATCTCTGTCACCTGCCATATCTACATCAACATATCCCTGTAGAGCAATATTTGAACAACCAAAGCATAATTCTTGATTTGTGGTACCTCTCAAATATCTGAGAATCCATTTTACTGCCATCCAATGTTCTTTTCCTGGATTGTTCATGTACCTACTTACAACTCCCACTGCATGTGCAATATCAGGCCTTGTACAGACCATTGCATACATTAAGCTTCCAACTGCTAATGCATATGGAACTTTAGACATATATTCCATTTCTTCGTGGGTCTTGGGGCACATCTCCTTACTAAGTTTGAAATGGCTAGCAAAAGGTGTACTAACTAGTTTTGCATTCTGCATATTAAATATTTTCAACTCCTTTTGTATGTACTCATTCTGAGACAGTGTTAATTTGTAATTTTTCCTGTCTCTAGTTATCCTCATACCAAGGATTTGTTTTGCAACTCCCAAATCCTTCATTGCAAATGAATTTGCTAATTTTCTTTTGAGCACATTTATTTCCTGCATGTTAGACCCTACAACAAGCATGTCATCTACATACAATAACAATATAATATAGCTGCCATCATTTTGCCTTTTTAGATAAACACAATGATCAAAGTGACATCTAGTATAACCTTGTTTAGACATAAACTTGTCAAATTTTATATACCACTTCCTTGGAGCCTGTTTTAAGCCATACAAGCTCTTCTTCAACCTGCACACCAATTTTTCTTTCCCTTTGACCTCATATCCTTCTGGTTGCTGCATGTATATCTCTTCCTACAAATATCCATGGGGAAATATTGTCTTTACATCTAACTGTTCAAGATGTAAATCTTCCGCTGCTACAAGACTTAAAATAGTTTTGATTGAAGTCATCTTAACAACAGGAGAAAATATTTCATCAAAATCAATACCTTTCTTCTGTGTAAACCCCTTCACCACAAGTCTAGCTTTGTACCTTTGTTTTCCTCCATCTTCTTCCTTCAGCCTGTAAACCCATTTACTCTGCAATGTAGTTTTACATGTAGGCAACCTGACTAAGTCCCAAGTCTGGCTATGCATTAAGGAGTCCATCACTTCTTCCATGGCTAGCTCCCACTTCTTCCTTCTTTAAACTTGTGTTGCTTCTTCATAACATTTAGGTTCACCAGAATCAGTCAGCAATAAATAATATAATGAAGAAGAGTATCGTTCAGGGGGTCTACTTATCCTGGTAGATCTTCTAACACCACTTTTAGGTGTTTGAGGTGCCTTTTGTTGTTGTGGTGGTTGTTGCTGCTGTGGTTGTTGATTATTATTATTTTCAGGAACCTTTACTTTTTCAGTTATCTTATCAAGAACTGTGTATTCCTTGCTTTCTTTTTCTTGTTTCTTTTCCTGCAACTGATTCTTATACAAGACCTTTTCATTGAATATTACATCTCTGCTCCTAATGATTTTGTGATTTTCATAATCATATAAGCAATAATCAAAATCATTAACACCATATCCAATAAAAATACATTTCTTTGATTTTGCCTCAAGATTTGTTCTATTTTCTTTATCAATATGGCCAAAGGCCTCACAACCAATAGGCTTTAAAAAAGAGTAGTTTACCTTTTTACCTATCCATGCTTCCTCTGGAATACCACCATCCAAGGAACTTGAAGGCCCTCTATTTATTAGATAAACATCAATATCTACAGCATCTGCCCAAAATTTTAAAGGCAATCCTGCATGCAATCTCATGCACCTTGCACGCTCCATGATTGTTCTGTTCATCCTTTTTGACACACCATTTTCTTGTGGTGTTCTTGGAACTGTCTTCTCTCTACGAATTCCATGCTCTGAACAGTACCTATCAAACTCTTTGCTGCAATACTCACCTCCATTGTCTGATATGAGACACTTCAACTTCTTTCCTGTCTCAATCTCAACCAAAGCTTTCCATTTCTTGAAAGTATCAAATACATCAGATTTATTCTGAATACAATAAATCCATGTTTTTCTAGTTGCATCATCAATAAAAGTAACATAATAACGAGAGCCAACGAGAGATGATACCTGAGCAGGTCCCCATACATCTGTATGCACAAGCTCCAATTTTTCGCTCTTCTTTTCTTTCCCAACTCTGAGAAATATGACTCTCTTTTGTTTTCCATAAATGCAATTCTCACAGAAATCCAAATCAACGTTCTTCAAACCTGGCAGCAAATTTCTTGAGTGAAGAATCTTCATTCCCTTCTCACTCATGTGTCCGAGCCTATGATGCCATAATGTTGCATCTGCTCCTTTGGAAGTTAAAGCATTAACAGAGTTAGAAATACCATT
Organism: Pinus albicaulis; assembly: GCA_034641835.2. NCBI lineage: Eukaryota > Viridiplantae > Streptophyta > Pinopsida > Pinales > Pinaceae > Pinus > Pinus albicaulis. The sequence goes on from CM076580.1 coordinate 1,067,374,721, forward strand.
GCACAAATACAATGTACCAACCTTTTCGCCTTTTTCTATTACCAGGGCTCCTTTGGTGACCTTCCAAGTTTTATCTGTGAAAGTTGTCACACAACCTTCACCGCCTAACTGCCCTGTTGAAATCAGATTTTTCTTCAGATCTGGAACATGCCTTACCTCCTTTAGTAGCCATTGGTTTCCATTTTGTTGTTTTACAAGAACTTTACCCATTCCAACAATTTTACAGGGTTTATCATCACCCAAACGAACTTGTCCAAAATATCCTTGAACATAGTCATGAAAATATTTCTTATCGGGTGTGGCATGGAATGAAGCCCCTGAATCTACAACCCAAGAATCAGTAACATTTTCGAAAGAAAGAATCAAAGCATCTTGTAACACATCACCTGTCACATTTGCTTCATGATTGTTTTCTTGTTGTGTGTCTCCTTCTTTTCCCTTCCGAGATCTGCAGTCTTTCTTTAGGTGTCTTTTCTTTCTACATTTCCATCACACTATCCCCGATCTAGACTTGGGTCTATCGTTCCTTGATTTGCTGCAATATCCTGAGCTCTTTCCTCTTTCCATTCTTCTTCCCCTAGACTCTGCACTCAAAGCATTACCCGATGTCTCACCGGAGCTTTTCTGTCGCATTTCCTTGCTAAGGATAGCACCAACAACATCATCAAACTTTAAAGTACTAGATACAGAGACAGAGTTACTAATGGCCGTTACTAAACCATTCCAACTCTCTGGAAATGAGCACAAGAACAATAGAGCTCTAACTTCATCATCAAATTTTACCCCTACAAAACTTAACTGACTGGCAACTGTATTAAAATCATTTAAATGGTCTGCAACAGATCCACCTTCCGACATCTTCATATTAAATAGTTGTTTCATAAGAAATACCTTGTTTGAGGTCGAGGTTTTTTCATATAGTTTCACCAACGTCTGCATCAAACCCTCTGTTGTTGTTTCCTTCAAAATATTGAAGGCGACTGATGCTGCAAGGCACAACCATACTATTCTGAGTGCCTTTCTATCGAGAATGTTCCATTCCGAGTTTTTCATGGCTGCTGGCTTCTTTGTTTTTCCACTCAATGGTGGGTACAGATCTTTTTGATACAGATAATCTTCCATCTACATCTTCCACAGCGGGAAGTTTTGGCTGTTAAATTTCTCGACCCTAAACTTACCATCTTCCACCATTGCTCCCAGTCGAACTAGGAACCCTTCTTTCCTGCGAGTTTATCAGCCAAATATACCTTCGGCTCTGATACCATTTGTTAGAAAATTATATATTATGGAGCAATGCAACACATAAAATATGCAGAAAATACAAGCACACAAAACACATAAAATCAGAGAGACACAAATATACATGGTTCACCTAGTTTGGGCTATGTCCACCCCGAACAACCAGTCCTTCCTTTCTATTATCCAGCAAAATGAAGAGACAAAACCTACAACAAATCTGCTGTAATATCCTCTATTCTCTCTCACAGCCTCCCTCTCTGTTTCTCACTCCGAGAATACACATACAATACACAACCGCAATACAATATCCTCATAAAAGCGAGGGGTTTCCTTCTAGGGAAAAAACCCTAAACTAAACATAACTTCTACCGTCAGATCATTTGCCTAATGAATGGCCCAAATTGACTAGAAATTACTATACTTTTACAAGGAAATTTTACATATGTTTTTAGCTTCGGGGGCGCTACCCCTGAAACCCCCTGCCAGGGGGGGGCTCCATAAAGTCGCTGTTGCCCCCCCTAGACCCCCCACGGTAGCGATTAATTTACAGGCGGCATTTCCGCCCCATTTAAGGTACAGGGGTCCAATGCTGTGATACAAAGTAAACAAGATAATCAGGCTCCACACCCAACAAGACCTGTGGCATTTGAAATAAGATTCATAGGGATACTACAGGGCTGAATTTCAGATATTGAGGATCTGAAATTACAAAGATAATTCAATTTCAATATCAAGATCCTTAAAAGCAAGAAAAAGGTGTGTGTTTTTTTTCGAATTGCATAAGTCTTGTGTGAAATATCAGTTTGAATTGATTCCAAGGGCATATTGTAGAATAGATATCATTATTGGGTTCTGAAATGCCTCCTAAAAATAATTCAACACCCATTAAGACTTTAGAAGGCTCTACTATGACTCATGAAGACAAAGAACCGCAACATGACATGTCAAAATTATAAGAGCAAGTGCACCAAATGTCGCTCTCACAAAGGGAAACAAAAAATGAAATGGAAGTTTTGAGGAAAGGTGTGGAAGCTAAGATGGATGGCATGGAAGCTAAGATAGATGACATGCAAGAAAAAATGAAAGGAAACATGGAAAATATGAAGAATGATCTAAAATCAAACATAGAAGGTTTGACAAAGTTGATACAAGAAATGTTTCCTAATGGGGAAAAGATAGTAGAGGAAACTCATGATGAGAAAAAAATAAATGTTAATCGTGATTTTCTAAACTCTAATGTCGGATGGAAGAACCACCATATTCCAAAGAAGGATATGAGGAAGTTTGATGGCAAGGATCCTGTAACATGTATACTACAGATGGAGCAATATTTTGATCTCAATAATGTGCAAAACACGCAAAAGGTACGCATTGCAACTTTACATTTAGAAAAAAATACATTTGTATGGTATCTATAGCTTTGCTCCCGTAAATAAATTGTCACTTGGTCAATTTTTACAGAGGAAATGATAGCACATTATGAGGATACAAAGAGCAACACCTTCTTTAAACACTGTTACCGATGAAATAGGTAACCTGACCTCAAAACGGGAACTCTAGCCCAAAAAACTCAAAAAACATGGAAAAACACCCCATAAATAAAAAAAAAGTGTATTCCAGAACGCACTTGGTTTTTTTTTAAGGTCAAATTTCAACATTTTATAAAATTATGCTAAAAAAAATTTGTTTCTTGAAAAAAGGATTGAAAAAACACCCTCAAAACAAAACTAGTTGACGCTGGAATAACAAAAAAAAAAAAAATTGTTATATTTTTGACACTTTTAAAAATAGAAATAACATTTTTTAATTTTTAAAATTCAAACATTAAAAAAATCCTAAATTTTAAGAAAAAAATAAATTTAAAAAATAGAAACATTTTAAAGCTTAAAATTTAAAAATATATAGGAATAAAAAAATAAAAATAAAAAATATAGAAATTAAATTTAAAAAAGAAAAATAAAATGTTTATTAAATTAAAAAAAATAAAAAATTAAATTTTAAAATAAAAATTAAATTTAAAGAAATATATTAAATTTTAATAAATTTAAAACTTAACCCAAAAAAAAACATTATTGAAATTAAAAGTAAAAAAATGAAAAATTAATTAACAAAAAAAATGAAAAAAATATATATATATTAAATTTAAAAAAATATATATTAAAAAAACAAATAGATTTCATTAAATTAAAAAAAAATTGTTAATATTAAAATAACAAATTGAATTAATTAAAAAAAATATATATATTTAATAAATAAATGAATAAACAAATAAATTTTGAAATAAAAATTAAATTTTAAATATAAAGAATAAAAAAAAAAAACATTGTTAAAATAAAAAGTTAAAAAAACTTTAAAAATCAATTAAAATTGAAAAATTGAAAAAAATAAATTAAATAAAAACAAATTAATTTGAAAATATTAAGTTTCACTTTTTAAAAAAAAATATAATTTTAAATACACAATTTTAATTGAAATGAAAAAATATAAAAATTTTATGTAATTAAAAAAATATAAAAAATAAAAAATAAAATATATATATATATATATATATATATATATATATATATATATATATATATATATATATATATATATATATATATATATATATATATATATATATATAATTAAAATTTAAAAAATAAAAAATAAAATTTAAAAATACAAAATACAAAATACAAAATTTAATAAAAATTATTAACAAAATTTAGAAAAAAAAAAATTAAAACAAAAAAAATGAAATTAAAAATAAATAAATAAATAAATTTCAAAAAAAAATAAAAATTAAAATCAAATTAAAAAATATATATTTAAAAAAAAAAAAAATTGATTTTTTGATCGTGGTGGCACCGCCAATCGGCCTCCCACCCAGGTGACGGTGGAGGCCGGCCACTAGGCGGGAGGCCAATTCCGAGAATCGCCCTCCCGCGGCTGGAGACCGATTTCGGGAATCGCCCTTAGGCCGATTCCGGGAACCACCCTCCCACGGCGAGAGGCTGATTCCGGGAATCGCCCTCCGCCGCGGGACGGCGATTCCCGGAATCGGCCTCTCGCCGCAGGAGGGCGATTCCCAGAATCGGCCTCCCGCGGCGGGAGGGTGATTCCCATAATCGGTGTCTCGCCACGGGAGGGCGATTCCCAGAATCAGCCTCCCGCCGCGAGAGGGCGATTCTCGGAATCGGCCTCCTGTCGAGGTGGCAGCGAAGGCTGGCCGTTGGGTGGGCGGGGGGCTACATGCAGCCCCCCGCTCGCCCAGCAGCCGGCCTCCACCGCCACCTAGGCGGGAGACCGACTGGCGGCGCTACCAAGATCAAAAAATTCTTTTTATTTTTTATTTTTTTTTATTTTTAACATTTTTTTTCAATTTGATTTTTTTTTTTTAATTCAAAAAATTTAAAATTAATTTTTGTTAATTCAAATTTTTTATTTTAAATTTAACTTGTTTTATTTTTTTTATTTTTTTTACATTAATTATTTTTTAAAATTTAAAATTTATTCATTAAATTTATTAAATTTTAATTTAATTTAAATTTTTTTTTTTAATCTTTTAAGTTATTTGGTTTTTCATTTTTAAAATTTATAAATTGTTTCATTTAAAAAAAACAGTAAATTTATCGATATTTGTTTTTAAATTATTTGCACGTGGTTTTTTTTCATTTTTTTTTGTTTTTTAATGATAGTTTTTTTATTATAATTCTTTTATTATAATTTTCTTTTTCAATTTTAATATATATATATATATATATATATATATATATATATATATATATATATATATATATATATATATATATATATATATATATATATATATATATTTTAATTTGTATTTTTGTTTTCTTATTATTACTATTTTTTTAATTTAATTTTTTCTTTTTTGTATTTTATTTTTTTATCTAAATTTTAATTTTGTAATTTAAATTATTTTTAAATTTTCTATTTAAAATTCTTTTTTAATTATATGGATTTTTTTAATAACTTAGAAAAAAATGTTTTTTATTTTTTTTTTGGTTAATTTTTGTTTTTTTTTTTAAATTATGTGTTTTTTTTTCAAATTTTTTCATTTCTTTTGATATAATTTTCAATTTATTATTTTTTTTTTTGTTTAAATTTTTTTTTTTTACGAGTTAATTTGGTTTTTTTTTTACATTTTTATTGGTTTTTATATATTTTTTGTATCTAAGTTTTGTGTTTTATTACCAACATGAAAATCACCACTCTAAAAAAAAAAGGTTGATGCTGCATCAATACGTTTCAAAATTAGCATGAAAATCACCGCTCTAAAAAAAAAAAAATTGATGCTGCATCAATACATTTCAAATTAGCATGAAAATCACTAACATTTTAAAACAAATATTCATACTTCATAAATAAAAATATTAGAGTGTCAAAAATGTGCTAAAAAAAAAAAAGGTGATTCTACATCACCACTTTTCAAAATCGGGTGCTTTTTATGCTACCAAAAAAAAGTAGGTAACAGTGCGGTTACTTATTTCATCGGTAACAGTGTTTTTAGCCAATTGATAAATCTCAAACAAAAGGGTTCAGTCGGGGAGCACATTGACGACTTCCAAAAATTGAATATAAGGTTAACTGATATTCCATAGGAACACGGGATTGATGTCTTCATAGGGACTTTAAAGGATATCATCCAACATGAAGTTCGCGTTTGGGAACCTAATTCATTGGAGAAGGCATTCAAATTGGCAAGAAAAATTGAATGTAAAATTATGGTGACAAGGAAGCCTACCACTCACATCTATAAAGATAGAAGTGTTGTCACTCTTAGAATTCAACAACCTACAAGGTTGACACCTCAACAATTGGAAGAAAAAAGAGAAAATGGGCTTTGCTACAGTTGAGATAGCAAATACACTAAAGGTCATAAGTGTGCTAAGAAGAAATTATTTTACATACATTGTGAAAAGGAGGAAGAAAATGAACAAGAAACTTCAAAAGAAGAGGATATACACTAGGAACCAACCCTAGAATAAGAAGAAATGAGTCTGACCATATCATGTAATGCATTGGCAGGTATTACCACTTCTCAAACTCTCAAGATATAAGGACATATCAAGAAGAAAAAGGTAATAGTGTAGTACCCATAATTTTATTCATTGTAAGGTAGCCAAGGAAATGAATTGTTTCCTATACCCAGCACCAAAATTTCAAGTGATGGTTGCAAATGGAGGAACTACAAATTCCTCTGGAAAATGTCATAATATCAAGCTAACCATGGGGGAATATGTATTGAATATTCCAATGCTTTCCATTCCAATGGGAGGTGTTGATGTTGTACTATAAGTACAATGGTTACAATCTTTGGGGATAGTATCTTTTAATTTTCAAGAACTTTTCTTGAAATTTTTTTCAGAAGGAAAGGAAGTCGAATTACGAGGTATCGCAGGGAAGCCAGGAAAGATAATAAGCTCTATTGTCATGACAAAGCTTCTAAAGAAAGAACAACAAGGTGTAATTGAAAAATTATGCTCACTATAACTTCCAACATCAAAATCATTTATTTCTCTAGTTCTCCAAAAAGTCTTGGACAATCATTCCAAGGTGTTTGAAACTCCCAAAGGACTCCCACCTACTCATGATCATGATCATGATATTCATTTGATTCTAGGAAGTGTTCCTCCAAACATCAACCCTTATAGATATCCTTATATCTAAAAGAGAAAAATTGAATTTATGATTGCACAAAAGTTAGAGGCTGGTATAATTCAACCTAGTCAAAGTTTTTTCTCTGCTCTAGTCATATTGGTGCATAAGAAGGATGAATCATGGTGCATGTGTCCGGTTTATAGGGAGCTCAATAAGCTCACTATTAAAGATAAATTTCCCATTCCTATGATTGATGAATTATTGTATAAATTACATGGAGCAATTTATTTTACGAAGTTGAATATTCATTCAAGATATCATCAAATTAGAATGAAGACGAAAGATATTCCAAAAATAGCATTTCAAACTCATGAGGGTCATTATGAATTTTTGGTCATGCATTTTGGCCTTACCAATGCACCTTCTACATTTCAAGGGTTGATGAATTCCATTTTCAAACCCTTCCTTAGAAAATTTGTGCTAGTATTTTTTGATGATATACTAATCTACAACAGGTCTTGGATGGATCATGTTCAACATGTTGACAAGGTGCTCAAAATATTGGAGGAGAAACAATTATATGCAAAAACATCCAAATGTTTCTTTGGAGTACAAGAGGTGTAATATATGGGTCATATTGTATCTCATGAGGGTGTTAAGGTAGACCCTAAAAAAATTAAAGCCATTAAGGAATGGAAAGTCCCCACAACCATAAAGTAGTTGCGAGGATTTCTTGGGTTAAAAAGGTGTTATTGCAAGTTTGTTAAGAATTATGGGCGAATAGCAGCACCTATAACAACATTATTGAAGAAAGATACATTTTCATGGACTCCTAAAGCAAATAAGGCCTTTTAACATCTTAAAGAGGCAATGTGCCTAGCACCGGTCTTAGCTACGCCAGACTTCACAAAAACCTTTATTGTGGAATGTGATTCCTCAGGAAATGGAATTGGTGTTGTTTTAATGCAATAAGGAAGACCCATTGCTTTTCAAATTCGTCCAATCAAAAGAAAGTATTTATAGAAAGCTATTTATGAGAAGGAAACATTGGAAATACTACATGCACTAGAGAAATGGCGAACTTACCTAATGGGAAGACACTTCAAGGTAAAACCTGATCATGATAGTCTTAAACACTTTTTGGAACAAAGTCTATATTCATAAGAGTAGCAAAAATGGGTCACAAAGATGTTGGGTTATGACTTTGAAATCATCTACAAAAAAGGGAAGCTAAATATTGTCACAGATGCACTCTCAAGAAAGGATGAAGAGGTGGAAGCATTGCTTTGTGCCATTTATATTATCCAACCAGATTAGATAACCGAAGCAAGGGATGAATGGAATAAGGATGAAAAAGTGTGGACACTCATTCAAAAGTTGCAGCAATATCCTAGTACATTTAATACATTTAGTTGCAAAAACGATTCCTTATGGTACAAATATCACTTATATATTTGTAATAATTCCCAACTAAAACAAAAGATTCTTTTGGAATTGCACACTTCTCCTTTAGGAGCACACTCATGATTTTCAAAAACTTACCACAGGGTGAAGAAAGAATTTTTTTGGGATGGCCTCAAATCTGATATTCAAAAGTTTGTGGCGGAATGTTTTGTTTTCCAACAAAATAAAGATGAGACAATTAAGACTCCATGTATTCTACAACCTTTATCCATTCCAAGTCAACATTGCGAGGAGATTTCAATGGATTTTATCATAGGTTTACCTAAGTCCGAAGGAAAGAGTGTCATCATGGTGGTAGTTCATAGACTTACCAAGTATGCACACTTTTGTGCATTATCTCATCCATTTAAAGCAAGTACAGTTGTTTCTATATTTATGGAAACAATTAAAAAGCTACATGGAAACCCAAAGATTATTGTAAGTGATAGATATCCCATTTTTACTGGAAATTGTTGGACGAAATTATTTTCTTGTTTGGGTACTCAACTAGCTCATAGCTCATCTTATCATCCACAATCCGAAGCTCAAACTGAGATAGTGAATAAATGTTTGGAAGGATTTCTTAGTTGTTTTGTATCTGATAAACAAACACAATGGGTCAAGTGGTTACCTCTCACTGAACGGTGGTATAACACTTCCTTCCATACTGCAGAAAAAACGACCCCATTTATGGAACTTTATGGATATTATCTACCATCCATCACATCATCTTTCAGAGAAAATTCTAAGGTTCAAGCAGTGGAAGATCACATTGAGCATCAACAAGAAGTTCTCCCACTCTTAAAGGATAACCTAAATTTGGCACAAAATCGAATGAAACAATAGGAAAATCAACATCGCAGCGAGAGAAGTTTTGATGTAGGAGATTGGGTATTTTTACGGCTATAGCCATACAAACAAATGTCCCTCAAACAAGCTAAGAAGGATAATAAATTATCGCCAAAGTACTATGGTCCTTACAAGGTGTTGCTAAAGATTGGTACTATGGCATACAAATTGAAGCTTCCTGCTTCTTCGCGAGTGCATCCAGTTTTCCATGTTTCATGCTTAAAGAAGGTTATAGGTGATGAACTTCCAGTTCAAACAATATTGCCAAAACTTGATGAGGAAGTAAATATCATATTGGAACCTGAAGCAGTCAAGGAAACAAGAACTTGAAAACTACGAAATCGATCAATTTCAGAGTACCTCATCAAGTGGAAGAAATTACCCACTAAATATTCTACATGGGAGGATGATAATTTTATATGGAAGCATCTGGAGCTACTCAAGTGTTGAGGACAACACTTTTTTGAAGGAGATGGGCATGTTAGGTCCCTATATTACTAGTATAGTCCCTTATTTTTGTTAGTGTAACCCCCTTATTGTTATTTTTGTACCCCTGTAACCCCAATATTGTTATTATTGTGCCCTTACATTATTATTGTTAGGTCAGCAAGGATTATATTGTGATCCCATGGACTCCTATATATAGAAGTAGTTTTTCTCATTTATATCATCCAAGAATTGTTCATTTATGTAATGTATTGGAGGTTTCCCCCTCAAAGTGGCTGATTTCTAAGGCGTTGATCTCTATTTTCTTCTATTTTTGGAGTTGGTTTCATAACACACTTGAAGTTGATGAACCCAATTATCTAATTTCTCATCATTTACCTCTCCATTATACATAAGAAATTCAAAATTTTTGTCCAGTTTTAAAAATGGTTTTTTACCATGTCTCTTTGGAGAATTTGGAGGTGTTTGTGAAGGGGTTGATGTAGAAGATGATGATGGTGAAGATGATGGCGAGGATAAAGGTGGACATAGAGGTTGTTTATCACCATTTCCTCCATTCCCTTTTGGATGTTTGTCTCCATTTCCTCCATTTCCTGTTGGAGGATTGGAGCTATCACCATGCAATATTGAGTTCCTTTCCTCAAATAATTTTCACCATCTCATTCATTGCAAAGAATTATTTTCTGAAAACCTTCTCATCCTCGGTCATATTGCGAGGCTCTCCTTCATGTGCCATGACTGGTGAGGCCTTTGGTGACACTTGAGGTGAAACTAGTGGCAAATATTGTGGAAAATGTTCTCTCCTTGAACTAGCATGAAGAATTTCTACCACAAGCTTTGCTTCTCCTCTTTTGAGATTCAACCTTGTAAGCATCAGAAAACACGTGCAACATAATTAAACCTTCAATACAACCAAAGAACCTAACCTATGATACCAATTTGATCTCTATTAGAAAACTTAAAGGTTTCAAGAAAGTTTGCAAGTGAAATTTATGTTTTTTATGCAATTAGGTAACTTGCAATAACACACAAATTAAGTGTTTAAACTGATTTTTGCAGTAATAAATAGAGACAATAATACTATAAATAGAAACACAAGATAAAAAATTAATGAAGGATTTCACCCCTCCTGGGCTACATCTCCTAGTCTAGCATTTAATGTTGGGCCTCTTTCATTATGTTATCAAATATGTGTTTACATGGATTTCTAGTGCTCATAGTACAAAAATATTGTCTCTAATGGCTCCAGAACAGTAAAAAACCCCTAGATGAGCTTTTCTTGCACTCAATTTGGTCAAAAATTGACTGAAATATTCTCTGGTGTAATTTTTCTACTAATTGTTCTACAATTCGCACCCACCTACAATGCCTCCTACAATTTCTGCCATTTTCGACAATGTGGAGCAACAAATTCACCTCACGCGGGTGAGATTCGCAACAATTTAAGTGCAAAATGTCGCCTAGTTTAATTGTGTGGTGACCCCATGAGCTGATGGATCGGGGCCACGTGGATTCTTCTGCGTTGTTGGATGCATGTCGATTCAAATATTCACACCAAAATTCTAATTTTGGCTCCGACCATGGTTAGGTTGAGTTAACTGTGGCTTTGAGTTTGAATTGTGTGTCATACTGTAACACTAACCTCGACTTCGATTGAACCGTGCTCTAAAATATGGTACCACTGGTGGGTTCCAAGTATATGTTGAACTATGGTTGCATATGGTGTGGGTTCCAGAACTGCAAGATTAACTGACTTCTCGGTTGAACTATGGTTGGTTGCATTAATACCATGGCTTGGGGTCGAGGTTAACCTTGCACCCTCGATGCCTCCACTTACGCTCTCATGGGTTGGGGTGGATTGGGGGCTAGGGGTAAGTCTCGGCCCTATCCCCCGATGTGAAAACCATGAAATTTTAAATATAATTCATTGCCTATATAGGTTAAGAAAAACCCATGATGGAGTAGTAAGACTCTATGTTGTCAGTCAGTAGGTCGCCCGCTTGATTTGCTTGTAGGTAAGTTTGACAGATAAAAAAAAATTACTACAAATTCATGAGGCCACATGGGAGCCAGTCGTTGGCCCATGTGACCCTCTATCTTTGGACCAACTCAATTTGTTAGAGTCAGTTTATCAGTGATCAAAGATACCTCTTTTGAGAGTTTTCCATCAGGTCATTAATAAAAACAAAATTCGTTTTCAGTTAGTCTTCAGCAATAATTTTGGTCACTAATCAAGTCCTATCATGATATGTTGCTCCTTCACATAATTTCATCTCCATTTAAAGGTTTAAATTCATGTCATTCCATCTCATATAGGTCAAGCCTAGGGTCAAAACTGCCCATCGAAAAATATTTAATTTTTCACTAAAATAAGGAAGTGAAACCTCCATTATATTCATAAAGGTCTGGTTGAAGGAACAAGTCAATTTTTAAAATTAAAAATAAACTCTGTTTCATAAAATGTCTCTATTTTGTTGATGTATTCGAAGAGAAATGAAGAGCTTTGTAGGAGAAATTTATTTTCAAAATTGCATTCTTACCAAAGTTTTATCTTTAATATTTCGAAAAATCATTCTTGAAACCATAGGATTTAATCCTACGCATTATGTCCCACTACCTATTTGACACATTACATTCCCTAAACCATTATTTATCCATGTCATTCCGCCTTCATCATACATGTACCCGACCATTCATTAAAATCTGACACACGTTATCCACCTCTCATCTCACCAATTATCCATCACATTCTGATCACATCTGACGTCCCATATGAAACTTTGCCCCCCCCCTCATCGTCTGAAAATTAACGTCGGGGGGTGGGAGGGCTGGGGGGGGGATTGGCTTTGAAAAGAGTATTTTCAATACCCGACCCCACCGATAGGTGTCAACAACGTGTGATTTCGCACCCCCCCCCCCCCTCCTTCGCACGAAAACACTTATTGCCAAGGTACCCTTCTGAAATCCCGCTTACCCACCGGTTAAAACCACTGATCCACCCACCATTTATGTCATTCCAATGTGGACTATGAACTATCCAATCAAATTAACACCACCCTTCCATAACATTTGTCCAATTCATTCAATCTTAATCATTAGGCTAATGTGCCCATGCCCTTTTCAAACAAAAATTAATACAATTGTCCATAAATTCATCAATAAACACCTGTTTAAAACTTTCATTTTGTTATTCCCTTTTCTCAACAAAAGTTTAAAAATTTGAAATTACCACCAAATCTCTAGAAATGAACATTACCACTACTTAAAGCTCTCCTTTGCAGTTGATTAACATTCTTCTGATTTGCATAGCTTTTCCTTAGTCTTAGCCTCTGTTTTTCATCAGAAATTCCTGTTTCCGTCATTTCAATATAGCCAATCATGCCTCCAAAGAACAAAGGATGAGAAGAACTAGTAATTCTACTATTAAACCCTCCAAGTCACTTTCATCACATACCATTAGCAGAAAAATACCATAAAATCCATGAAACCCTCTGTGAACTAGAGCTATTTGAATAATATTGTTGGTTAGAAGATAAATTATTAGATAAATCTGATGATATAAGACTATGGGATTCTAATATTCCACATTTTATCGTTCCTCACACCCATAGTGTTCCAAAATTTGTTAGAAGATGCCAAGCTCGGTATATGCCCAACCAGAGTGCTATTATCGCCCTACAAGAGAGATTTTAGTGACCATCACTGCCCAAACCATTGAACAAATAAGGCAATCCCCAACTACAGAGAATTCCAAACCATTTTCCCAAGAAGCCTTCATTTAAATATATCAGAAGTTAGATTTTGCAAAGAGAGCTCAAACTCTTGAGTTGTTTATGATAGAAAATGATCCATTACCCAAGAAAAACCCTCCATTTCCATCATCCATTTTCCCTGAATGATCCAAAAAAATCATCACATTCATATCCTACCTCCTTGGTTATTATTCAGACCAATGGGTGGATCAAGCCATCATAGGATTCATGTCCATTTTATCCACAAATTCCAAACCCTTCAACTTTTTCAATTTCAGTCAATTCATTGTAGACTTTATCCATAATTAATTTGTTAAATTCCCAACTAAAGAGGTTTTCAGTTAGTCTTTTGTGTTAGTCTACTTGTTCTTATATTCTTAAGGAGAAAAATTCAAGTTTTCCTTACAAAAAATGGACAAGGAAGGAAATAAACAGTCAATCGTTTTCTAGACTTCATTAGTCATGAAGGAATAGAAAGAGTATTCATAGAAGTAATTTATAGAAATTTGTATTCATCCAACACTCAGTTTACTGAATAACTCTAAAGAGCCCATGATTAGTGGAGAAATAAGAAAGGTATTGCAGTTGTTAGATCAACCAAGAAAATGGGATTCGTATCTTTATAAAAACTATACAAAACTTAGAGTTTATGTTTTTGAGACTCCCCCTTACAAGCTACCAAAATTCCTCCCCATGAGGATTTTTTCATTAGAGTACATTAGAAAAATGATTAATGTTTATGAAGTGCATTTTGTCTCTACTAAAAAGAAATGACAATTCAAAATCAAAACACAAATAGGGCCTTTTATCTATAATAGCAGGACAGTAGGGGAGGAAGCAGATAAATTGTTGAAAGAAATGTATTTTAATCTTAGTTTCACATGGTATTATGATCTAGTTGGTTTCATTTCTAAATTAAGGGTAGAGAATAAATCTACACCTTATTTTCATATGCCTAGACCAAAGATTGCAAAATATATGAATCAACTTGCATGGATTGAAGGTACTTTATAGGAAGCTAAAGAATAAACACTGTCTACATCAGCATTACAGAATCCTATTTCACAGAAAGAGTAGGGAAAAGGGTTAGAGAAGATCATTCATCTCCAATGATTGATTCATCTAGAAAAGAGTTTAAAAATCATTACTGGAAGAAGATAACGCTTAATCCAAAGCTCAATCCTAGCAAGGATTCAGAGAAAGAAGTAATTATTATTACTGAAGAGACACCTCCTTCAACACAAGAAGGTGATCAAAGTACTTCTACTACTCCTACTACTTCTACATTTCTAAAGATCACAAATCAGTGGCTTCTCAAGATTAGCAGAAATCCATTTAGACTAGTACAGTTGCTATAGGGGAAAAGGAGAAAATTGTCTTTGACACTTTCATAAAGATCAAGATGTAAAATGAAATGTTAAAAACCAATACATACAATTAATTTTGGAAGCAAAATCCCAGATCTCAGAGCAGGTTGCTCTCAACTTTTGACACGGAAAAGGGAAAAATGAATTTTTCTTTTCTTCAAGCACAAATTCCACAACTAATATCCAAAGCATATTACAAAAAGAGTGCATTTGAGTTTGATAGAAAAGAGATCCATCCAATATATCAAATGGAGTTACACAAGAAAACTGGCGAGATGATTTCATCAACTCTCACTAACACTGCTATGAATTTATCAAAATTACAGGTTTCATTGGCTAATGTACAATCACAACTGAAAATGGAGAAAGTGTCTTCATTTGCAAAGGACACATGAATCAAAACTCTAGAAGACTTGGTGATTAAAATTGGATATGATCCTACCAATGTCAATGCAAAAGAAGAAAACATCAAGAAGAAAAATGATGATATAGATGCATTGAGGAAACAATTGAAGATTCCAGCCACAGAAGATATTTCAGCAAAATATATTGAAGAGACTGAATCTCAGAAGGCATAAATGATGAAATTTATTATGGAGTAGAATGCTCAAATAAAGAAGATGGAATCAGAGTTAAAAAAAATGATAAAAGAAAAAGAACTAGCAGCAAAAGAATGAAAGGTTCTTTTAGAAACAGTCCCCCTTGTAGTCATCCCAATGGCCACACCTTCTATAGAAAGTACTACAAATGGAGCTGAGAAGCTCACCAAATCAATTTATAAGATGTCCATTCAAGAAGAGAAGATAAAGAAATTATAGGATCATGTAAAATTATTGCAATTTCAGAAATCTCATGCTGATAGTTCACATGAAGCTTAAGCAGAGAAAGCCAAAAATTAATTGACAGATTGGACAAAGAGAAAAATGAATCAGCGATTTGAAATACTATCGGCCAAGTAAAATGGATAATTTGGGCAGACATCATGGAATCTCTTAATGATATTTCGCCAAGTATACAGATTATATTTGAGAAAAAGGAGTTGATACAGAAAGAAAATGAGGCCATTACAACAATCAAAGCATAGCTGGGGGACAAGCCTATTATAGCAAACAACATCATTAAGTTTCTGAATGCAAAGAACATGCATGAGCTGGATGATTTAGGCATTGATGACAGAACAAAAACAATCTTGGAAGTAAAGAAGGTGCTCAAAAAGAATAATTTGATTCTTTAGCTTGACAAGAAGTGTTATAGTTCGGAGGTCACGGTTCAGAGATTTTTTAGCAGAATATAGCCTATGACACAAAAAGGATTATCTTCTCTACTAGTGATTAATGATAAATTGATGAAAAAAGAGGATTATTGGAGAGACTGGAGTAAATTTCTAGAGATACTGCCAAGTTTTCAAATATCAAAGGCACATTGAGAGGAAGGGTGATGTTGGGAACATTAAGCAATGACATTTACATTCAGTATGCGATCAAACATGTCTTTGTGGTGAGGCCCTCTTTTTCTAAATACATTGAAGGAGATGAAGTTTACTACAAGGTAATGAAATTGGTCATCCCCGATGAAGAGCGCCGGGAAAATTTGTGTGAATTTCAGGAATAATTAGTAAAAGAAGAAAATTCAAACTCTACCAGATCATCAGTCATATTGTCAGCCAGTGCAACCCATAAATATCTCCTTCAGCAACAATTTTCAATTAGAGCGGAGCCACCACAGCAAATTAAATTTATTTCCATGTTATAGTTAGAGTCTAGTTTGGAAAATAAAGCACTATTTGTTATGATAGCCTTTAATTTAATCTATTGTAATTGAGTTTTTCTATAAATACTTCGTTGTCTGAATATTATTGTTGGATAGTGAGTTTTTATACGTGTATTACTGTGGACCTATTATTAATGAAATCAAAGGAGTTGCAAAAAATATTGTGAGATTCATGTGGTATTTATTTTGAGAACTGTGCTTTCTCTCTGTTATTACATTTTCATTTCAATTTTTGTGTAAAAATATTATTAGTTTGTAAGCAGCGATCAGGTATGTGTTCTGTTTATTAAGATGTCTACAAATGTGTATTTTATTCTGATGAATGAATTCAGTAAAATGCTCATTCAAACCCCTACCTTTTCCTACTACTATACAAAAATGACAACTTAATTGTGCTCAAATAGTTTACCTATCTTGCCTTACTCTATTCTCTGTAATTCAGTGTTTGAAATCAGCTTTTAGTTTCATTGATCGTTAATTATATCCAGCAAACAAAATTAATTAAACAAAATTCAAAACATATTAACTCATATCTAAGTCACTGGATAAGATAATGGCTCATGCATTTCTGAAAAATCTTGATGATAGGAATTCAGCTAGGATACCATATGTAACAAGCATCAATGATACTTTAGTATCAACTGCAACAAATAATGTTTTTGGAGTACAATCTATGACGATCCAGATGCCAAAAACCCATTTCCATGGAATTTCACTGGTGTCAAATTTGGTTAGATTAATTCCATATTTGTTGTACCATTAGAGAGAGCCCTCTCTGGTTAGGTAGGGATAACTACCTAGCCAAAAGTTGGTTTTTTGTTACCTTTCTTCACTCCTATTTTCAGCCTAGGAAGTTGGGGAGAGTGATATCATTTTTGGTGACGTTGCCAGGGAACGATTGATAAATATTCCCTGGGAAATATTTTATGAACATGTTGAAGTAAAAACCCAAGCCAAAACATATAATTCAGATCTTAAGTTGGCTCCCAAAAGATATACCAAGTCAAACCCTAACCCTAATCCATCACCACTAGTATTAAATCCTGAAAGCATTTTGAGAAAACAAAAAACTAAGTCTCGACAGTCAGGAAGAGTTTTTCCTTCATTGATTAAATAAAATTCCATGCCTACAAGGTTTGTCTCTGAATATTTGGCTTCCTCTCCACAATCTGAAAAAACTTTAATTAGAACCAAGTCTGAAACTTTTTTCTCAGAAGCTTCTTTTGACCCTTTTGATTTTGATTCTTTTACACCATTTTCTGAAACGTTTGAGTGTAAAACTGATACTAAATTTTGGTCCAATTTCCATCAACTTAAAGGCCTAGTAGATAAATTTCAAGAAACCTCTGAAAAGGCCTATTTTCAATATCAACAACAGGATTTTGGTACATCTTTTACCTCACTTTATCATACAACTACCTCTTCGATTCCTCCCTTCATTCCATCTTTACCTTTACAAACATTTATTCAATTCAAACCTCCACCACCTCCTCCATTAACCATGGCCATATTTTCTCCATTGATTCTACCAGGTCACCTTACTTCTCTACCTCAAATTTATGGTCAAAGGTTGCCTCTATTTGATGGAACATCAGAAATCATAGCCTATCAGCATGTGGCTAAAGTAACTAGTTTTATAGATCTTGAAGAAGTAGACAATGATGATGCTAAGATGTGTATTATTTCTCAAAGTTTTTCTGGAGAAGTAAAGAAATGGTTTCGCTCTCTTGGAGCTGCTACAATTGGTACCTCACAACAACTAATTGATTTATTCATGGAAAAATGGGAAGAGAAGAAAAAACCACTACAAACCCTAACTGAATATAATGCACTAAAAATGCATACCAATGATTCTGTCCAAGAATTCACAGCTACATTTAATAAGATATATGATTCAATTCCTGATAATATCAAACCTTCCCCAGGCCTTTCTTTACTCCATTATCCTAATGATTTTGAACCTGACATGGCCTATCACATGAGGGAGAGAAACCCATAAATTTTAGAAGAGATGCAAAGAAATGAAGTAAGTATAGAGGCAAATGCGATTATTAAAAATTCTAAGGTAAAAACAGAGAAAAGAGTCACAATAAAATAAGAAACATCCACTTTATCAGAAGGAAAAATTGATACTTTGATTAAAGCCATGGATAAAATGATGGATAAGATGTCTAGTGTTGATCGACAAGCTAAACCTTCTATAAGAAATCCCAATTTCAGGGGTCAAAATCAACAACCCGAATACGGGATTAAACAAATTGAATAGAGGGGTCAGGATATACAAAGTAAATAGTAAGTTCGGACACCATTCCAGTAGAATTATACGAAAGGCCCTGATGAAGATGATGAAGAAGAAATTTCTGGACAAAACCATTTATTTGAGGAAAATCAACAACCTTTTTTCCTCACTGAAGAAGATCAATATTCTACATAATTTGTGCATCAGAAGATCAACAATATTACATGTCAAATTAAGACTTAATGTGCACTGAAGAATATCAGAGAGGATATCAAAATTCCCTCACCAAAGTTCAAAGGAAATATGGTTTGAGAAGTAGAAATTTCCTATAGTTTCCAATCAAAAGAAGCAAAGCTCTCAAACCAATACTAAGTAAAAAGAAGCTGTTGCACTAAACAGAGGCAAAGAAAAAGCACCTACTGCTTCTACTTCTCCTAAAGCTAATGAAGCATCCACCAACAATAAAAAAAAAAAAGATCAAGAAGTTCAAGAAGGAGGACAAAAGAAAGATTCTTCATCCAAAGAATTGCCTAAAAAGAAAGACACATCACTAAAAGAGGTAGATAAACATCCTACTCATTTTTCCCTTGAAAATGAAATTTCTAAACTCGAGGTTTCTATTCCTCTAAATGAGATAATGAAGAATGATTAGTACAAGTTTCAAGTTACTAAGTTGCTTAGAATTGATCAAACATCTGATATGGTTAACTTGATTGATGATCATCCTGAGCTTCTTTTTGGTCCTGTTGTTGATGGAAAATAAGAAGATAGTGAATTTCCTTCCCTTACTTAAGCCTCAAGATCCATGATTTCATTCTTCATAATGGAATGGTTGACTCTAGAGCATCACACACCCTCATGCCTAAAGCCATTATGGAAAAATTATGAATGGACATTGCAAGACCTTACTATGACCTATATTCATTTGATTCGGGGAGGGTGAAATGTCTTGGTATTATCAAGGATTTAGTGTTCTCATTAGAACAAATTCCAGCCAATAATGTCCTCATGGATGTTGTTGTGGCTGACATTCCACCTAGGTATGGAATGTTGCTTTCTAGATCATGGGGAGGAAATATTAGAGGAATTTTGCAGCTAGAATTTTCATATGCAACAATTCCTATCTTTGGACAATTCAGAAAACTTTACAAGGAAAGAAAGATGAAGTATATGATCAATACTAGAGAAAGGCCTAATAATCATCCCATTCATGTTGTACATACAGACTTAAAATCTTTTATTTTATTCAATGAAGAATGCTCACCATCTTCAGAGTTTTTGATTGAAGAAAAGTCAGAAAATCCAACTAATTCAAATTCTATTTTAGAATTGGCAGAGATAGAATTTTGTAAAATAGTGCCAAATAGTTTGGAATTAACATAAAACAAAAATCATCCATCTAATTTACATCTTCCAAATGAAGAAAATAGTCTTTGGACTATGGATTTTGATGGATCCATGGGCAAAGAAGGTGATGGTATTGGAATATGGATTCACAACCCAATTAATCAATAATTGGATATCCCTCCAAATGTTAGAATATCTTCCCATAAACTAGCATTTGACTGCAGATATAATGAAACTGAATATGAAGCCTTAATTGTTGACCTAAAAATTTTGAAATATCTTGGTGCAAAGAAAATTTCTGTATATGGAGACTCTGATTTAGTTATCAAGAAAGTCAAAGGAGAGTACCAAGCCAAACATCCATGAATGAGAGCTTATCAAAATTCAGTCCTAGATATCCTTAAAATATTTCCTGAATATACTCTATCATTAATTCCTAGAAACAACAATGCTATTGCTGATTCTCTAGCCACTTCTACTAGTATGTTCAAAATTCCACTGTATCCAAACAAAAAATATGAAATAAATTTCAAACATCATCCTATTGTCCCTGAAAATGTTCAATATTGGCAAGTGTTTCAAAATGACGAGAAAATCAATAACTTCTTACAGACATAAGAAGAATTCATTAATGCCCAAATAGATGACCAAGAAATTCATCTACAGAGATGCAAGTACTACAACTTAAGGATAATTCTATTCCAAGAGGTTTGGTACCTTTGGAAGAAATTTTTTATCAGGATGATGTTGCAAGGAAGCCTACTATGTCACCAACAGAGGTGGGAGTGGAAGATCTAAGTCTTGGCACTGTAGAAAAGCCAAAGATGGTGCAGATTTCAAAATCCTTGAGTCTAGAAATGAAAGCTAAGTATGCAGTACTTATGTCTCAATTTTCAGATGTATTTGCTTGGGAATATTCAGATTTGAAGGTCTATGATAAAAGCATTACTCAACACACTATTCCTTTGAAGCCAGATCAAAAACCATTTTGCCAGAAGTTGAGAAGGATGAATCCAAAATTGCTCCCTTCTATTCAGAAGGAAGTAAACATATTATTCACTATTGGAATAATAGTTCCTATTCATTTCTCTGACTGGATGTCTAATCTAGCACTGTGAGAAAGAAGGCTAGAGAAATTGGATTGTGCATTTATTTTCAAAATTTGAACAAAGTATCATTAAAAGACAATTATCCACTACCAAAAACGGATCACATTCTGAAAAGGGTAGTTGGATCATCTAGAATTTCTTTGTTATATGGATACTCAGGATATAATCAGGCTCTTTTCCACCCAGATGATCAAGAAAAGACAACTTTCACCACACCTTGGGGTACTTTCCTGTATGCAAAAATGCCTTTTGGTTTGAAGAATGCAGGGGGAAATTTTCAAAGAGGAATGGACATTTCTTTTGCCGATGAAAAAGATCTGTTTTTGGCTAATATCACTATTTTCTCAAAGACAGATGAACACCATTTGCAGCATTTAAAGATGGTCTTTCAAAAGTGTGGAAAGTTTGGTATTTCATTAAATTCAAAGAAGATCCTCTTTGCTATGGAAGAAGGTAAATTGTTTGGATATATTATATCTAAAGATGGCATAAGAGTAGATCCTTCAAGGACTGAAGCAATTCAGAACTTAGATTATCCTAGGAGAAAAAAGGAGAATCAATCTTTCAATGGTAAAATTAATTTTATGAGAAGATTTGTTCCTAATCTTACTAAACATTTGAGGTAGATTACTGATATGTTGAAGATACTGAAGTAAAATGGTCTAAGGAAGCAAAGAATTCATTTAATCAAGTCAAGATAGCTCTATCTCATGCTCTATCTTCAGCTATCTGAACTATGACTTGATTTTATAATTTTCATTTGCTTCAAAGCATACACTTGATGTTGTTTTAATGGAAAAGAAAAATCAAAATACAAAACAACCTATTGATTTATTTAGCAGAACAATAAGAAATGTTGCTTTAAAGTAAAATATCATTGAGAAACAATCTTTAACATTAGTCAAAGAATTGAAAGATTTCAGAGTGTACATTTTACATTCCCATGTCATTGCTTATGTGCCAAATGTTTTTGTTAAAGAAATACTCACACAGAATGATCCAGAAGGTCATAGAGGAAAATGGATTTCAACCTTGCTAGAGTGTGATTTGGAGATTAAGCCCACAAAATTAATCAAAGGACAAGGCCTAGCAAAGTTGATGGCAGATTCTAATCTTCATGCCTTAGACATAAACTTTAGTGCTACACCGTCTGAAGGACAAGCTGCTGAAACATTACCTGAGGTAGCTGAAATATTTTTTTTATCTCCTTGGTATGCTGATATTGTATATATTATACAACATTTGAATCCTCCTCCTGGCATTCCAAGCAGTAAGGAAAGATCATTGAAGCTAAAAGAACTGAAATATTGCAATCTAAATGGTGTCCTATACTGGAAAGATCCTGGTGGAATATTGTTGAACTATTTAGTTGAAGGTGATGTTGAGAAAGTTATGGCAGCTTTCCATAAGGATGACTGTGGCGGTCATCTTTATTGTAAAACCACAACAAATAAAATTTTGAGAGCAGGTTTCTATTTGTCTACCTTGCTTTTTGATGTTTACAAAATAGTTAATAATTGTCATGGGTGTCATATATTTCAAGGAAAAAGTAAACTTTTACGTTTTCATATTAAACTAATTGAAGTTCAAGCACCATTCCAGCAATGGGGACTTGATTTTATTGGTGAAATTCATCCTCCATCTTCAACTCAACACAAATGGATTCTCACTGCTATATATTATTTTACCAAATGGATTAAGGCTATTCCCACTAGGCAAGAAACTGATTATGTTATCATTCAGTTTCTTGAGAATAATATTCTCTCCTGATTTGGTTGTTCATACAATATTATCACTAATAATGAAACTTCTTTCAAATCTAATAATATGATTGATTTTGGTGATAAATATCAAATTAGACTTTTCCATTCTACTACATATTATCATCAGAGAAATGGACTTGCAGAATCGTCTAATAAGTCTTTGGTGAATATTATCAAGAAGATGTTACAAGAAAATAAAAGGAATTGGCACAAGAAGCTTAAAAATGCTCTGTGGGTTGATACAGTGAACACAAAAAGATCAATTAACATGTCTCCATTTTAGCTTGTTTATGGAGTTGACATTGTTTTCCCTACTTCCTTAGTTATTCCAGTAATCAACATTTTGCAAGATATTGACAGTCAGCCTTATGAAATTCGTGAGAAGGATCAACCGATGATACATTTACAAACAACTTAGAAAGAGCTGTTAGAATACTAAAGTCGCATGACAAAATTAAAATATTTATTTAAAACAAAGGTCAAGACTTGAAGATTGGAGCTATTGTTCTAATATGAGATGCTTAAATGAAGATAGCAGGAATAGAAATTTGTAATATGTGGAGTGAACTTACAAGATTGTAGTATCTAGGAAATCAAAGCATTTGTGCTAGAAGATCTTTGAAGGACATGAAGTGTTGGGAGGACCTATCAATGGTAGGTTTCTAAAGCATTATGTTTCTTAAAATCCTGAGAAAGAAACTAATTTTCATTGTATATACCAGTTTAATTTGATTCTCAGCAAATAAGGGAATGGTTGCAAAATTTTGAAGCCTAAGGAGAAGGCCATGATACTTCTGCAAACATTCATTTTTTATTTTAAAAAGTTCACAAGTTTTAGTCTCTTTTCAAGTCAGAGTCAAGTCAGTTGTTTTTAGTCAAATTTTCCAGTTTGTTTAAGTGTTTCGAAGTGCAGTTGACTCCATAACCCAATGGTAAGGCTACCTAATATACAACGTTCTTCACACCTCCTGAAGGTGCTGCCATCCCCAGCTGGAGCCAATGTTAGAATTAATTTATCAGTGGTCAAAGATAGCTCTTTTGAGAGTTTTCCATCAGGTCAATAGTAAAAAAAAAAGGACTTTTTCAATTAGTCTTTAGCAATAAATTTGATCACTGAAAAAGTCCTATCATGATATGTTTCTCCTTCACATTATTTCATCTCCATTTAAAGGTCTAAAGTCATGTCATTCCATCTCATATAGGTCAATTCTAGGGTCAAAACTACCCATGGAAAAATCTTTAATTTTTCACAAAAATAAGGTACTGAAACCTCCATTTCATTCATAAAGGTCTAGTTGAACAGTTTTTACAGTTCAAAATAAACTCTGTGTCATAAAATTTCTCTATTATGTTGTTTTATTCGAAGATAAATGAACACATTTGCAGGAGAAATTTATTTTCGAAATATCATGCTTATCAAAGTTTTATCTTTAATATTTCGAAAATTCATTCTCTAAACCATAGGATTTAATATTATGCATTATCTCCCACTACCTATTCAACACGTTGCATTCCCTAACCCATAAGTTATCCATGTCACATCACCTTCATCATATCCCTACCCCACCATTCATTGAAATCTAACACATGTTAACCACCTCCCATCTCACTGATTATCCTTCGCATTATGATCACATCTGACATCCTCTATGATACTTTAGTCCCCCCTCATCATCTGAAACTTAATGTCGAGGGGGGAGGGGGGGGGGGGGTCCGGAACCTGGTTTCATGACCCGATACCACCGCTATGTCTCAACAGCATGTGATTTCGTACCCACCCACCCCCCCCCCTCGACCCACACGAAACCACTTACCACCAAGCTACCCCTCTAAAATCCCGCTTACCCATTGGTTGAAACCACTGCTCCACCCGCCAGTTATGTCATGCCACTGTGGACTATGAACTATCCAATCAAATTAATTCTCTCCCTTCCATAACTGTCAGCCAATTAATTCAATCTTAACCGTTAGGCTAACATAATTTCGCCCTTTTCAAACAGGAATTAATCCAATTGTCCATAATTTCATCACTAAACACCTATTTGAAACTTTCATTCTTCTATTCACTCTGATCAATATAGGTTTACAAATTTTCAATTACTACCAAAACTCTAGAAATCAACATTACCATTGTTTAAATCTCTCCTTTGTAGCTCATTGACATTCTTCTTATTTGCAGATCTTTTCCTCAGTCACAGCCTCTGCTTTTCATGATAAATTCATATTTTTGTCATTCCAACAGAGCCAATCATGCCTCCAAAGAAAAAAGGACTAGAAGAACCAGTAAGTCTACTATTACACCCTCCAATTTATTTTCATCACATACCATTAGCAGACAAAGATTCAGAGAAAGAAGTAATTATTATTACTGAAGAGACACCTCCTTCAACACAAGAAGGTGATCAAAGTACTTCTGCTACTCCTACTACTTCTACATTTCTAAAGATCAAAAATCAGTGGCTTCTCAAGATTAGCAGAAATCCATTTAGACTAGTACAGTTGCTACAGGGGAAAAGGAGAAAATTGTCTTTGACACTTTCAGAAAGATCAAGATGTAAAATGAAATGTTAAAAACCAATACATACAATTAATTTTGGAAGCAAAATCCCAGATCTCAGAGCAGGTTGCTCTCAACTTTTGACACGGAAAAGGGAAAAATGAATTTTTCTTTTCTTCAAGCACAAATTCCACAACTAATATCCAAAGCATATTACAAAAAGAGTGCATTTGAGTTTGATAGAAAAGAGATCCATCCAATATATCAAATGGAGTTACACAAGAAAACTGGCGAGATGATTTCATCAACTCTCACTAACACTGCTATGAATTTATCAAAATTACAGGTTTCATTGGCTAATGTACAATCACAACTGAAAATGGAGAAAGTGTCTTCATTTGCAAAGGACACATGAATCAAAACTCTAGAAGACTTGGTGATTAAAATTGGATATGATCCTACCAATGTCAATGCAAAAGAAGAAAACATCAAGAAGAAAAATGATGATATAGATGCATTGAGGAAACAATTGAAGATTCCAGCCACAGAAGATATTTCAGCAAAATATATTGAAGAGACTGAATCTCAGAAGGCATAAATGATGAAATTTATTATGGAGTAGAATGCTCAAATAAAGAAGATGGAATCAGAGTTAAAAAAAATGATAAAAGAAAAAGAACTAGCAGCAAAAGAATGAAAGGTTCTTTTAGAAACAGTCCCCCTTGTAGTCATCCCAATAGCCACACCTTCTATAGAAAGTACTACAAATGGAGCTGAGAAGCTCACCAAATCAATTTATAAGATGTCCATTCAAGAAGAGGAGATAAAGAAATTATAGGATCATGTAAAATTATTGCAATTTCAGAAATCTCATGCTGATAGTTCACATGAAGCTTAAGCAGAGAAAGCCAAAAATTAATTGACAGATTGGACAAAGAGAAAAATGAATCAGCGATTTGAAATACTATCGGCCAAGTAAAATGGATAATTTGGGCAGACATCATGGAATCTCTTAATGATATTTCGCCAAGTATACAGATTATATTTGAGAAAAAGGAGTTGATACAGAAAGAAAATGAGGCCATTACAACAATCAAAGCATAGCTGGGGGACAAGCCTATTATAGCAAACAACATCATTAAGTTTCTGAATGCAAAGAACATGCATGAGCTGGATGATTTAGGCATTGATGACAGAACAAAAACAATCTTGGAAGTAAAGAAGGTGCTCAAAAAGAATAATTTGATTCTTTAGCTTGAGAAGAAGTGTTATAGTTCGGAGGTCACGGTTCAGAGATTTTTTAGCAGAATATAGCCTATGACACAAAAAGGATTATCTTATCTACTAGTGATTAATGATAAATTGATGAAAAAAGAGGATTATTGGAGAGACTGGAGTAAATTTCTAGAGATACTGCCAAGTTTTCAAATATCAAAGGCACATTGAGAGGAAGGGTGATGTTGGGAACATTAAGCAATGACATTTACATTCAGTATGAGATCAAACATGTCTTTGTGGTGAGGCCCTCTTTTTCTAAATACATTGAAGGAGATGAAGTTTACTACAAGGTAATGAAATTGGTCATCCCCGATGAAGAGCGCCGGGAAAATTTGTGTGAATTTCAGGAATAATTAGTAAAAGAAGAAAATTCAAACTCTACCAGATCATCAGTCATATTGTCAGCCAGTGCAACCCATAAATATCTCCTTCAGCAACAGTTTTCAATTAGAGCGGAGCCACCACAGCAAATTAAATTTATTTCCATGTTGCAGTTAGAGTCTAGTTTGGAAAATAAAGTGTTATCTGTTATGATAGCCTTTAATGCAATATTTTGTAATTTTGTTTTTCTATAAATAATTCGTTGTACAAAGTATTATTGTTGGATAATCGAGTTTTTGAGACTCTATTTATTACTGTGGACCTATTATTAATGAAATCAAAGGAGTTGCAAAAAATATTGTGAGATTCATGTGGTATTTATTTTGAGAACTGTGCTTTCTCTCTGTTATTACATTTTCATTTCAATTTTTGTGTAAAAATATTATTAGTTTGTAAGCAGCGATCAGGTATGTGTTCTGTTTATTAAGATGTCTACAAATGTGTATTTTATTCTGATGAATGAATTCAGTAAAATGCTCATTCAAACCCCTACCTTTTCCTACTACTATACAAAAATGACAACTTAATTGTGCTCAAATAGTTTACCTATCTTGCCTTACTCTATTCTCTGTAATTCAGTGTTTGAAATCAGCTTTTAGTTTCATTGATCGTTAATTATATCTAGCAAACAAAATTAATTAAACAAAATTCAAAACATATTAACTCATATCTAAGTCACTGGATAAGATAATGGCTCATGCATTTCTGAAAAATCTTGATGATAGGAATTCAGCTAGGATACCATATGTAACAAGCATCAATGATACTTTAGTATCAACTGCAACAAATAATGTTTTTGGAGTACAATCTATGACGATCCAGATGCCAAAAACCCATTTCCATGGAATTTCACTGGTGTCAAATTTGGTTAGATTAATTCCATATTTGTTGTACCATTAGAGAGAGCCCTCTCTGGTTAGGTAGGGATAGCTACCTAGCCAAAAGTTGGTTTTTTGTTACCTTTCTTCACTCCTATTTTCAGCCTAGGAAGTTGGGGAGAGTGATATCAGTTTTGGTGACGTTGCCAGGGAACGATTGATAAATATTCCCTGGGAAATATTTTATGAACATGTTGAAGTAAAAACCCAAGCCAAAACATATAATTCAGATCTTAAGTTGGCTCCCAAAAGATATACCAAGTCAAACCCTAACCCTAATCCATCACCACTAGTATTAAATCCTGAAAGCATTTTGAGAAAACAAAAAACTAAGTCTCGACAGTCAGGAAGAGTTTTTCCTTCATTGATTAAATAAAATTCCATGCCTACAAGGTTTGTCTCTGAATATTTGGCTTCCTCTCCACAATCTGAAAAAACTTTAATTAGAACCAAGTCTGAAACTTTTCTCTCAGAAGCTTCTTTTGACCCTTTTGATTTTGAGTCTTTTACACCATTTTCTGAAACGTTTGAGTGTAAAACTGATACTAAATTTTGGTCCAATTTCCATCAACTTAAAGGCATAGTAGATAAATTTCAAGAAACCTCTGAAAAGGCCTATCTTCAATATCAACAACAGGATTTTGGTACATCTTTTACCTCACTTTATCATACAACTACCTCTTCGATTCCTCCCTTCATTCCATCTTTACCTTTACAAACATTTATTCAATTCAAACCTCCACCACCTCCTCCATTAACCATGGCCATATTTTCTCCATTGATTCTACCAGGTCACCTTACTTCTCTACCTCAAATTTATGGTCAAAGGTTGCCTCTATTTGATGGAACATCGGAAATCATAGCCTATCAGCATGTGGCTAAAGTAACTAGTTTTATAGATCTTGAAGAAGTAGACAATGATGATGCTAAGATGTGTATTATTTCTCAAATTTTTTCTGGAGAAGTAAAGAAATGGTTTCGCTCTCTTGGAGCTGCTACAATTGGTACCTCACAACAACTAATTGATTTATTCATGGAAAAATGGGAAGAGAAGAAAAAACCACTACAAACCCTAACTGAATATAATGCACTAAAAATGCATACCAATGATTCTGTCCAAGAATTCACAGCTACATTTAATAAGATATATGATTCAATTCCTGATAATATCAAACCTTCCCCAGGCCTTTCTTTACTCCATTATCCTAATGATTTTGAACCTGACATGGCCTATCACATGAGGGAGAGAAACCCATAAATTTTAGAAGAGATGCAAAGAAATGAAGTAAGTATAGAGGCAAATGTGATTATTAAAAATTCTAAGGTAAAAACAGAGAAAAGAGTCACAATAAAATAAGAAACATCCACTTTATCAGAAGGAAAAATTGATACTTTGATTAAAGCCATGGATAAAATGATGGATAAGATGTCTAGTGTTGATCGACAAGCTAAACCTTCTATAAGAAATCCCAATTTCAGGGGTCAAAATCAACAACCCGAATACGGGATTAAACAAATTGAATAGAGGGGTCAGGATATACAAAGTAAATAGTAAGTTCGGACACCATTCCAGTAGAATTATACGAAAGGCCCTGATGAAGATGATGAAGAAGAAATTTCTGGACAAAACCATTTATTTGAGGAAAATCAACAACCTTTTTTCCTCGCTGAAGAAGATCAATATTCTACATAATTTGTGCATCAGAAGATCAACAATATTACATGTCAAATTAAGACTTAATGTGCACTGAAGAATATCAGAGAGGATATCAAAATTCCCTCACCAAAGTTCAAAGGAAATATGGTTTGAGGAGTAGAAATTTTTGTATAGTTCCTAATCAAAAGAAGCAGAGCTCCCAAACAAATGCTCAACAAAAATAAGTTTCTACACCAAACAGAATTAAAGAAAAAGAGCTTTCTTATTCTACTTCTTCTAAAGCTAATGAAACATCCACAAAAAATCAAAGAAAATATCAAGAAGTTCAAGAAGGAGGACAAAAGAAAGATTCTTCATCCAAAGAATTGCCTAAAAAGAAAGACACATCACTAAAAGAGGTAGATAAACATCCTACTCATTTTTCCCTTGAAAATGAAATTTCTAAACTCGAGGTTTCTATTCCTCTAAATGAGATAATGAAGAATGATTAGTACAAGTTTCAAGTTACTAAGTTGCTTAGAATTGATCAAACATCTGATATGGTTAACTTGATTGATGATCATCCTGAGCTTCTTTTTGGTCCTGTTGTTGATGGAAAATAAGAAGATAGTGAATTTCCTTCCCTTACTTAAGCCTCAAGATCCATGATTTCATTCTTCATAATGGAATGGTTGACTCTAGAGCATCACACACCCTCATGCCTAAAGCCATTATGGAAAAATTATGAATGGACATTGCAAGACCTTACTATGACCTATATTCATTTGATTCGGGGAGGGTGAAATGTCTTGGTATTATCAAGGATTTAGTGTTCTCATTAGAACAAATTCACCAAGAATGTCCTCATGGATGTTGTTGTGGCTGACATCCCACCTAGATATGGAATGCTACTTTCTAGATCATGGGGAGCAAAGCTTAGAGGAACTTTGCAGCTTGAATTTTCATATGCAACAATTCCTATCTTTGGAAAATTCAGGAAACTTTACAGAGAAAGTAAGATGAAGTATATGATCATTACTAGAGAAAGGCATAACACGCATCCCATTCATGTCATACATAAAGACTTAGAATCTTTTATTTTATTCAATGAAGAATGCTCATCATCTTCAGAGTTTTTGATAGAAGAAAAATTAGAAATTCCAAAAAATTCATATTTTGTTTTAGAATTGGCAAAGATAAAATTTTGTAAAATAGTGCCAAACAGTTTGGAATTAACATAAAACAAAAATCAGTCATCTGATTTAAACCTTCCAGATGAAGAAAATAGTCTTTGGACTATGGATTTTGATGGAGCCATGGGCAAAGAAGGTGTTGGTATTTGAATATGGATTCACAACCCAATTAACCAATCATTGGATATCCCTCCAAATGTTAGAATTTCTTCCTATAAACTATCATTTGACTGCACAAATAATGAAGTTGAATATGAATCCATAATTTCTAACCTAAATTTTTTGAAAAAGCTTGGTGCAAAGACAATTTATGTATATGGCAACTCCGATTTAGTTATCAAGCAAGTCAAAGGAGAGTACCAAGCCAAACATACCAAAATGAGAGCTTACCAAAATGTAGTTCTAGATATCCTCAAAACATTTCCTGAATATACTATGTCATTAATTCCTAGAAATAGAAATGTTATTGTTTATTCCCTAGCCACTTCTACCAGTATGTTCAAAATTCCTCTATATACAAACAAAAAATATGAAATAAATGTCAACCATCACCCTGTTGTCACTAGAAATGTTCAATATCTGCAAGTGTTTCAAAATGATGAGAAAATCAATAAATTGTTGTAGACAGAAAAAGAATTCATCAATGCACAAATAGATGACCAAGAAATTATTGCTATAGAGATGCAAGTACTACAGATTAAGGATAATTATATTCCAAGAGTTTTGGTACCTTTGGATGAACTTTTTGATCATGATGATCTTGCAAGGAAGACTAATATGTCACCAACAAAGGTGGGAGTGGAAGATCTAAATCTTGGCACTTCAGAAAAGCCAAAGATGGTGCAAATTTCAAAATCCTTGGGTCCAGATATGAAAGCTAAGTATGCAGTACTTATGTCTCAATTTTCAGATGTATTTTCTTGGGAATATTCATATTTGAAGGTCTATGATAAAAGCATTACTTAGCACACTATTCCTTTGAAGCTAGATCAAAAACCATTTCGCCAAAAGCTTAGAAGGATGAATCGAAAATTGTTGCCTTCTATTTAGAAGGAAGTAAATAGATTATTCACTGCTGGAATAATTATTCCTATTCATTTCTTAGACTAGATGTCTAATCTAGTACCAATGAGAAAGAAGACAGGAGAAATTAGATTGTGAATTGATTTTTGAAATCTAAAAAAGTATCCTTAAAAGACAATTATCCACTACCAAAAATGGATCACATTCTACAAAGGGTAGTTGGATCATCTAGAATTTCTTTGTTAGATGGATACTCAAGATACAATCAGGCTCTTTTCCACCCAGATGATCAAGAAAATACAGCTTTCACCACACCTTGGGGTACTTTCATATATGCCAAAATGCCTTTTGGTTTGAAGAATGTAGGGGAAACTTTTCAAAGAGCAATGGACATTTATTTTCCCAATGAAAAGGATATGTTTTTAGTTATTTACCTTGATGATATCACTGTTTTCTCAGAGACATATGAACACCATTTGCAGCATCTAAAGACAATCTTTCAAAAGTGCAAAAAGTTTGGTATTTCATTTAATCCAAAGAAGAGCCTCTTTGCTATGGAGGAAGGTAAATTGTTGGGGCATATTATATCTAAATATGGCATAAGAGCATAACCTTCAAGGATTGAAGAAATTCAGAATTTATATTATCATAGGAGAAAAAATGATATTCAGTCTTTCAATGGTAAAATTAATTTTCTAAGAAGGTTTGTTTCTAATCTTGCTTAGCATTTGAGGCAGATTATTGATATGTTGAAGAAAGATACTGAAATAAAATGCTCTGAAGAAACAAAGAAGTCATTTACTCAAGTCAAGTTAGCTCTATCTCATGCTCCCATTCTCATTAGTCCAAACTATAGACTTGATTTTATAATTTTCTCATTTGCTTCAAAGCATACACTTGATGTTGTTTTAATGGAAAAGAAAAATCAAAATACAAAACAACCTATTGATTTATTTAGCAGAACAATAAGAAATGTTGCTTTAAAGTAAAATATCATTGAGAAACAATCTTTAACATTAGTCAAAGAATTGAAAGATTTCAGAGTGTACATTTTACATTCCCATGTCATTGCTTATGTGCCAAATGTTTTTGTTAAAGAAATACTCACACAGAATGATCCAGAAGGTCATAGAGGAAAATGGATTTCAACCTTGCTAGAGTGTGATTTGGAGATTAAGCCCACAAAATTAATCAAAGGACAAGGCCTAGCAAAGTTGATGGCAGATTCTAATCTTCATGCCTTAGACATAAACTTTAGTGCTACACCGTCTGAAGGACAAGCTGCTGAAACATTACCTGAGGTAGCTGAAATATTTTTTTTATCTCCTTGGTATGCTGATATTGTATATATTATACAACATTTGAATCCTCCTCCTGGCATTCCAAGCAGTAAGGAAAGATCATTGAAGCTAAAAGAACTGAAATATTGCAATCTAAATGGTGTCCTATACTGGAAAGATCCTGGTGGAATATTGTTGAACTATTTAGTTGAAGGTGATGTTGAGAAAGTTATGGCAGCTTTCCATAAGGATGACTGTGGCGGTCATCTTTATTGTAAAACCACAACAAATAAAATTTTGAGAGCAGGTTTCTATTTGTCTACCTTGCTTTTTGATGTTTACAAAATAGTTAATAATTGTCATGGGTGTCATATATTTCAAGGAAAAAGGAAACTTTTACCTTTTCATATTAAACTAATTGAAGTTCAAGCACCATTCCAGCAATGGGGACTTGATTTTATTGGTGAAATTCATCCTCCATCTTCAACTCAACACAAATGGATTCTCACTGCTATATATTATTTTACCAAATGGATTAAGGCTATTCCCACTAGGCAAGAAACTGATTATGTTATCATTCAGTTTCTTGAGAATAATATTCTCTCCTGATTTGGTTGTTCATACAATATTATCACTAATAATGAAACTTCTTTCAAATCTAATAATATGATTGATTTTTGTGATAAATATCAAATTAGACTTTTCCATTCTACTACATATTATCATC
Source organism: Pinus albicaulis (assembly GCA_034641835.2). Lineage (NCBI taxonomy): Eukaryota > Viridiplantae > Streptophyta > Pinopsida > Pinales > Pinaceae > Pinus > Pinus albicaulis. The sequence goes on from CM076580.1 coordinate 1,067,408,546, forward strand.
AGAGAAATGGACTTGCAGAATCGTCTAATAAGTCTTTGGTGAATATTATCAAGAAGATGTTACAAGAAAATAAAAGGAATTGGCACAAGAAGCTTAAAAATGCTCTGTGGGTTGATACAATGAACACAAAAAGATCAATTAACATGTCTCCATTTTAGCTTGTTTATGGAGTTGACATTGTTTTCCCTACTTCCTTAGTTATTCCAGTAATCAACATTTTGCAAGATATTGACAGTCAGCCTTATGAAATTCAGAGAAGGATCAACCAGATGATACATTTACAACAATCGAGAAAAGAAGTTTTCAGCAATACTTCAAAGTCGCATGACAAAATTAAAAATATTTTTGACAGAAAAACAAAGGCTGATGACTTGAAGATTGGAGCTATTGTTCTAATATGAGATGCCAGAAATGAAGATAATGGAAAGAATAGGAAATTTGTAAATATGTGGAAAGGAACTTACAAGATTGTAGCATTCATAGGAAACAAAGCATTTGTGCTAGAAGATCTTGAAGGACATGAAGTGTTGGGAGGACCTATCAATGGTAGGTTTCTAAAGCATTATGTTTCTTAAAATCCTGAGAAAGAAACTAATTTTCATTGTATATACCAGTTTAATTTGATTCTCAGCAAATAAGGGAATGGTTGCAAAATTTTGAAGCCTAAGGAGAAGGCCATGATACTTCTGCAAACATTCATTTTTATTTTAAAAAGTTCACAAGTTTTAGTCTCTTTTCAAGTCAGAGTCAAGTCAGTTGTTTTTATCAAATTTTCCAGTTTGTTTAAGTGTTTCGAAGTGCAGTTGACTCCATAACCCAATGGTAAGGCTACCTAATATACAACGTTCTTCACACCTCCTGAAGGTGCTGCCATCCCCAGCTGGAGCCAATGTTAGAATTAATTTATCAGTGGTCAAAGATAGCTCTTTTGAGAGTTTTCCATCAGGTCAATAGTAAAAAAAAAAGGACTTTTTCAATTAGTCTTTAGCAATAAATTTGATCACTGAAAAAGTCCTATCATGATATGTTTCTCCTTCACATTATTTCATCTCCATTTAAAGGTCTAAAGTCATGTCATTCCATCTCATATAGGTCAATTCTAGGGTCAAAACTACCCATGGAAAAATCTTTAATTTTTCACAAAAATAAGGTACTGAAACCTCCATTTCATTCATAAAGGTCTAGTTGAACAGTTTTTACAGTTCAAAATAAACTCTGTGTCATAAAATTTCTCTATTATGTTGTTTTATTCGAAGATAAATGAACACATTTGCAGGAGAAATTTATTTTCGAAATATCATGCTTATCAAAGTTTTATCTTTAATATTTCGAAAATTCATTCTCTAAACCATAGGATTTAATATTATGCATTATCTCCCACTACCTATTCAACACGTTGCATTCCCTAACCCATAAGTTATCCATGTCACATCACCTTCATCATATCCCTACCCCACCATTCATTGAAATCTAACACATGTTAACCACCTCCCATCTCACTGATTATCCTTCGCATTATGATCACATCTGACATCCTCTATGATACTTTAGTCCCCCCTCATCATCTGAAACTTAATGTCGAGGGGGGGGGGGGGGGGGGGGGGGGGTGGGGGTGGGGGTGGGTCCGAAAACTGTGGTTTCATGACCCGATACCACCGCTATGTCTCAACAGCATGTGATTTCGTACCCACCCACCCCCCCCCCTCGACCCACACGAAACCACTTACCACCAAGCTACCCCTCTAAAATCCCGCTTACCCATTGGTTGAAACCACTGCTCCACCCGCCAGTTATGTCATGCCACTGTGGACTATGAACTATCCAATCAAATTAATTCTCTCCCTTCCATAACTGTCAGCCAATTAATTCAATCTTAACCGTTAGGCTAACATAATTTCGCCCTTTTCAAACAGGAATTAATCCAATTGTCCATAATTTCATCACTAAACACCTATTTGAAACTTTCATTCTTCTATTCACTCTAATCAATATAGGTTTAAAAATTTTCAATTACTACCAAAACTCTAGAAATCAACATTACCATTGTTTAAATCTCTCCTTTGTAGCTCATTGACATTCTTATTATTTGCAGATATTTTCCTCAGTCACAGCCTCTGCTTTTCATGATAAATTCATATTTTTGTCATTCCAACAGAGCCAATCATGCCTCCAAAGAAAAAAGGACTAGAAGAACCAGTAAGTCTACTGTTACACCCTCCAATTTATTTTCATCACATACCATTAGCAGACAAAGACCATAAAATTCATGAAACCCTCTGTGAACTAGAGCTATTTTAATTATATTGTTGTTTAGAAGATAAATTCTTAGACAAATATAATGATATAGGACTATGGGATTCTAATATTCCACATTTTATCTTTCCTCGCACCCATAGTGCTCCAGAATTGTTAGAATATGCCAAGCTTGTTATATGCCCAACCAGAGAGATATTATCTCTCCTACATGAGAGATTTTGGTGACCATCACTACCCAAACCATTGAAAAAATTATGCAAGCCCCAACCACAGAGAATGCCACACCATTTTCCTAAGAAGCCCTGATTGACATATAGCATAATTTAGATTTTGCAAAGAGATATAAAACTCTTAAGTTTTTTATGACTGAAAATTATCAATTACCTAATAAAAGCCCTCCATTTCCATCATCCATTTTCCCTGGAAGATCCAAACAAATCATCACAGTCATTTCCTACCTCCTTGGTTATTATTCAAACCAATGGGTAGATGAATCCATCATAGGATTCATGTCCATTTTCTGCACAAATTCCAAACCCTCCATCATTTTCAATTTTAGTCAATTCATTGTAGATTCTATCCATAAATAGTTTGTTAAATTCCCAACTGAAGAGGTTTTTAGTTATGCTTCTATGTTAGTTTACTTGTTCTTATATTCTCAGGGAGACAATTTCAATTTTTCCTTACAAAAATTAGACGAAGACAGAAATAAAAAATAAATCATTTTCTGGAGTTCATTAGTCTTGAAGGAACATAAATAGTATTCATGTAAGAAATTTGTAGAAATGTTTCTTAATCCAACACTCATTTTATTGAATAGCACTACAGATCCCACGATTAGTGAAGAAATTATAAAGGTATTTCAACTGTCAGATCAAGAAAGAACAGGGCATTGGTATCTTTATCAAAACTATATAGAACTCAGAGTTTATGGCTGTGAACGTTCCCCTTACAAGATACCAAAACTCCTCCCCATGAGGATTTTTGCATTAGAGTACATTAGAAAAATGATTAATGCAGATGAAGTGCATTTTGTCTCTGCTAAAAATAAATCACAATTCAAATCAAAACATAGATAGGGCCTTTTATCTGTAATAGTAGTACAGTACAGCAGGGGAGGAAGCACATAAATTGTTGAAAGAAATGCAGTTTAATCTTAGTTTTGCATGGTCTTATGATCCATTTGGTGTCATTTCTAAATTAATGGTGGAGAATAAATCTACACCTTATTTTCATACACCTAGACCAAGATATTGAAAAATATATGAATCAACTTGCATGGATTGAAGGTACTTTATAGGAGGCTGAAGAAAAAACATTGTCTACATCAGCATTATAGACTCCTATTGTATAGGAAAGAGTAGGGAAAAGGGTTAGAGAATATTATTCATCTTCAATGACTGATTCATCTAGCAAAGAGTTTAAAATTCATTATAGGAAGAAGACAAAGCTTAATCCAGAGGTCAATATTAGCAAGGATCCAGAGAAAGAAGTAATTATTATTACTGAAGAGACACCTCCTTCCAGATAGGGAGGTTATCAAAGTACTTCTACTACTCCGACTACTTCTATAGTTTCTAAATATTAGCAATCAATAAATTCTCAAGATCTGCAGAAAGCCATTCAGACTAGTACACTTGCTATAAGGGAAAAGGAGAAAACAGTCTTTGACACTTTCAGAGAGATCAAGATGAAAAATGAAATGTTAAAAACCAGCACATACAATCAATTTTGGAAGGAAACTTCCATCTCTCAGAGTAGGTTGCTCTCAGATTTTGACACAAAAAAGGGGAAAATGCAGCTTTCTTTTCTTCAAGCACAGATTCCACAGCCAAAATCAGAAGCAGATTACAAAAAGAGTGAATTTGAGTTTGATACAAAAGAGATTCATCCAATAGATCAAATGGAGTTACACAAGAAAAATGGTGAGATGATTTCATCAACTCTCACTAATGCTGCTATTGATTTATCAAAATTGCAGGTTTCATTGGCTAATGTACAATCACAACTGAAAATGGAGAAAGTTTCTTCATTTTCAAAGGAAACAAGAATCAAAACTCTAGAAGACTTGGTGATTAAAATTGGATATGGTCCTTCTGATTTCAATGCAATAGAAGAAATCATCAAGAAGAAATTTTTTGACATAGCAGCATTGAGGAAACAATTGAAGATTCCATCCACAGAAGATCCTTTAGCAAAAGATATTGAAGAGACTAAATCTTACAAGGAAGAAATGATGAAATTGATTACGGAGAAGAATGCTCAAATAAAGCAGATGGAATCAGAGTTAGAAAAAATTATAAAGGAAAAAGAACTAGCAGAAAAAGCATCAAAGTTTCCTTTAGAAGCAGTCCCCCTTACATTCATCCCTATAGCCACGCCTTCTACAACAAGTATTGCAGATGGAGATGAGAAACTCACCAAAGTAGTTCAGAATATGTCCATTCAGGAAGAGGAGATAAAGAAATTACAGGATCAAGTAAAATTATTGCAATTTCAGAAATCTAATGTTGATAGTTCACATGCAGCTAAAGCACAAAGAGCCAAAAAGTTAATTGAGATATTTCATAAAGAGAAAAAAGAATCAGCCATTGGAAATACTTTGGGCCAAGTAAAAGAGATAATTTTGGCAGACATCATGGAATCTGTTAAAGAGATTTGGCCAAGTATACAGATTGTATTTGAGCAAAAAGAGCTGATATAGAAAGAAAATGAGGCCATTACAACAATCAAATCACAACTGGGGGACAAGCCTGTTACAATAAACAACATCATTAAGTTTCTAAATGCAAAGAACACGTATGAGTTGGATGATTTATGAATTGAGATAGAACATAAACAATCCTGGAAGTAAATAATGTTCTCACAAAGAAGAATTTGATTCTTGAACTTGAGGAGAAGTGTCACAGTTTGGAGGTCACAGTTCAGATATTTTTCAGCAGAATGGAGCCTCTAACTCAGAAAGGATTACCTTCTCTACTTGTGATTAATGATAAATTGATGAAAAAATAGGATTATTGGAGAAGACTGAAGGAAATTTCCAGAGATACTGCCAATTTTTCAAATATTAAAGGTACATTGACAGGAAGGGCATTGTTGGGAAGTACATTAAGTGATGACATTTACATTATGTTATCACTCCACCAAATTTCTAATGCTGAAGAAGGAATCCCAATAGAGGTAACCGCGGGCCAACCTTTTAACTTGGTATCTAGCCCTACCAAGTCAGAGAGGGATCTCTCCACAAAACACATCCTAGGAGGCTAAATGGATTAGGATTTTAGGCTAGGTACGAGGTCAGGGGTTTTGATAATTGATTTTGGTAGGGTTGTTGGATGAAATTATGGTCAATGGAGCTAGGTTAGGGAAAATGAGATAGGGTTGCAGAGATTAAATGGGGCAAGTTAGGCATAAGGCTTAACAATTTAAGATGATTGTGATGAGATGATTTTATGACTAATTAGGAGCTAGGAAGAGCATGGAATATTTATTCTTCCTAAACATAGGAAAATGGACAAATTGTGATAAGTTTCCCTAAATAGAGCATGAGAAAGAATGTATTCTGCCTATCAATTTGAAATATATCATACAACAAAGATTTAATGAACATGAATACAACACATTCTAACATATGAAAGTGAAGGAAAAAAAATGATAAACATCATACCACATGTATCCCAAAAAATAGCTACAACACTTATTTATTAAGTGGCCAAACTGAGTACAATAGTCCTTGATAAATGAGCTAGCATCCAAACTGATTCCAACTCTTTCTAAGAGTGAAGAAAGAGACTAAAAAAACATTAAAACAACATTCACTCATCCTCAGGGGTTGAATCCATGAGGTGAGGAAGAGATCCACAAAATTCTAAACTGAAGCTGGAGTGTAGGAAGGTGAAAATGACTCCTCCCTAATTACATTCAAACTTATTCATTTGACTTAATGACAAATTTTACCTGATGAATCTACCCCTAGCTAACTTATCCATAACATAATTACATTTACCATCCTCAATTACTTAGGTGGAAACATCAATTTCTGAGATAAATTCAAGATTACAGTGAAATTTCAAAAAAATCAGCAAATGGTCAAGCATGTTATTTTTCTATCAAGTGCACCCTCGCTGTGTCAAGTGCGCCATCCCTGTTCGAGGCTGATTTTGACTAACTTTTAGGTGTCGAAATCAGGCCAAAAATGGCTTGTTGGAAATATATTCAAGTCTAATTTCTGAATATGTGTCTAGTTTGCAAAATCAAGGTTATTTCGTCCCTCAAAACTTCATTCTCCTAAGACTGCTCTGTGTGCAGCGCCTAGGCCAAAATAGGGGCATAAACATGATTTTTAGCTAGTTTTTTTAACCTTTTGACCTAATAAATATGCAAACCAGGGCTAGAAAAGTGGTTTTCTTAGATGTATTTTTCCTTAGGAATCCACTGGTGGTATCCTTTTCCTCAAAAAGTGTCTCAAAAAGGTGTGCAGTGCCTAGGGCTTTGCGCATATGACCAATTTGCTTATATTAACTTGTTCAGGAATACACACAAAAACACATATTTTGAAAAAATGGTTCGAATGGCTTAAAAATTTATGGAGAGAGTGATGGTGAGGTGGCTAGGCTTGGAGTGAAGCCTCTGCAATTATATCAAGTTTCTTTTTATCTTTTTGGAGAGTTAGGTCTTAAATCTTTACATTTGCTACCTTGAGATTTGTCCTTACAATTACTTCTCTTTTGGCATAATGTTTGGCCATCCTCCTTTTAATGTGGTTGTCCTTTTTAGAATTATTCAACAACTTCTCTATGTGATCATTGATGGCCTAAATTCAGCCTTCCTCGTCTTCTTTGATCATATCCAAAAATTGATCATCAAGCATGGCTTCATCAACTATCTCTCTTTGCCTTTCAATTTCCAAGGCTCTTTTCAAGCCTCTAGTTCTAGGTCTACCTCTTGGTGCTTGATCATATTGTTCTTCAAGAAAACCATGCTTCTCGAGGGTCTCATCTAGAAAAATCTTTTGTTCTTCTGCCTCCCTTTCTTCTATTTTGTCTTAGTGTCAAAACCCTAGGGAGATGGAATGATAGTGAAAAATGAATTTTGAGAAGTGGGAATGTGATGAGGAAATTTAGGGAGATGGGGGAAGTATTTTATGAAATGAGGGAGGTGAAAAAGAGTAAGAATGTATAGGGTTTGGAATAGGGAAATTTATTACAAGTATGGGGTTTTTTGGAAGCCTAGGCAAATGAGTAGCCTAGGGCTTAGGGTATTGGGAAAAAGGGTTAGGGAAAGGGAATTTGTAATATAGGGGTTTAGGAATGGGTATTTTGCAATGTAGGAAGGGTATGAAGGTGTAGGGAGATGAAATTTGGGGAATTCAGAGTGGAATGGGAGATAATAGGTTTTAAAATTATTTAAACACCAAATATTTAATGAAACTTTCAAAACACCATACAGAATGATTGTAGGAGTAAGAAGAATGATGTAATTTACTGCCCCTCACTTGTTCGAGGTTGAAGACAACATTGTTGAAGCTTTGGAGGAGATTTTAATGAAGTATGGAATCATTTTTGGATTTTCTAGGCAAGTGAAACCTCCCAAAAGCAAGAGCGCCCTCCCTGAAGCAAGTGCACCCTCCTAGAAGCAAGTGCACCCTCCCTGAAGCAAGTGCATAGTGCCTTTTTTCATAACAATTTTGGAGGCCTTCCTGAACTCCAAATTCAGCTCATGATAACTATTTGGAAATTTATCTCTTTTGGCTACACAATAGACCTATCAAGCACTGAAAATGATCAAGCATAGCCCCTCAAAAAATAAATTCTCCCAAGACTGGTCAAAAAGTACAGAATGAGGGTGAAAAAATGCAGTGTGTTGTTACAGACAACTTTTGGAGGCCTTCCTCAACTCCAAATTGAGCTCATCATATGTCATTGGAAATCAATTCCAGTATAGTTGTCATTTGACTTATCAAGCAAGTCATTTGGAAAATCCAACTAGGAGAAAATTTGATTTTCCCAAGGTCACTCTAGAAGTGCAGAAAACCTCTTGTAGCACCTGTATTTTTAACATTTCTCTCAAACCATGATACTTGTGTAAAAACTGAAGTATGTTTTTATTTTTTGACCTATGATGGACATGTATTCCAAGCTAAGTGGTGGGTAAAAAAATCCTAGTGGGTGTTTATTTCAATTTATTATGGCTAAGGAAATTGGAAAAGGCTTTGTAAAGGAAAAGTGGCATTAATTTAAATTTATTTATGAAAATAATGGAAATTAGGAGAAAAGGGACGTGAAAGGTCACAAGTTTCATGTGAGGAGGTAATTGAAGGAAAATAATGGGTTATTAGTTCCTGGATACTTGGTTGGACAAATTCGTTGGAGCCTTGTACCAGTTTGTCTTGAGTTACTAGTCCTAGAGCCTTGGTTTAACAAACCACCTAGAGCTCTTTGTGGGTTGAGTTACCAGTCTTAGAGCCTTGGTTGGACAATGCTCTAGATCTTGATAACAATTGCCGATTGAGTTACTAATCCTAGAATCCCTAGTTTGAAAAAATGTTTTGGAGACATTAACAGCTTGGGTAAAGACCGATATCGTGATGGTTAGTGATGTCCAATTGTGAGGTCAAATCACCGGTTGAGGTTTGAGGTAGTTGGACTCTGCAATCCCTGATTCATTTGTGCTTTATGTGTTTCAAGAGATCCCACATTCATCATTGTAATATGGCATGCGGGTGACTAGATGAAAGAAATATCTGGTGCAACCTAGTCTATGGTTGAGTGGTACATGGAAGTCCCTAACCTGGTTAGATTTACATATCTTAATAAGAGTTATTTTTCCCTTATTATTCTCATGAGTAAATGCACTTGATGTTTTTTTTTCCAAAAGAAAAATCGAACTTTCTATTAATATGATAAAAGGTTACATAGTATATGCCCATTGGAATTCCGAGAAACTATATGCTTTTGTCCCTTCTACCAGAAGAAAAAACATAGAGTTTACAGGCTATGAGAAAATCGACACAACCAGTTCCCATTAACCCTACAAAGCTTTGTAAGTGTAGAGCACCTGTGATAACCCCCAGGCTTCCCCTAATAAAGGAAAACCAGCCCTAAACAGGAGTCAAAACAAGCATTAAGCTGTTTAGTTCACAGAAAAAAAAAAAACATTTGAAGAGTAAACACTTTTTTAGTGATGCAGGAGCATTAGCTCAGGAAAATACCTTGTATTTATTAAACTAAGGGGTCTCATGTTTTTGAGAAATTATTAATTTCATGTAAATATTAATATTGTTTTTGAGTGATTAATTATGTTTTAATTAATTATATGTGAGAATTTGTAAATGTTTCCAAACAACTGGAAAACATGAGAGAAATTAGATGAGAAATATCTAAGAGATAATTATGAGCCTAAGTTAGATTTAGTTCCAAGGTTTTAGGGATAAAGATCTAGACTTTAGGGGTGTTGAGATATTTGAGGATTTGTTGAGATATTAAAGGGATTGAAGTCAAATTAGATCATTTTAAATTTGCATAAATTGATAGGTCTCAAAGGAAAAATGGATCAAGTGAGATTAGAGGTATAATAGAATAGAGAGAGAGTTTGTAAGCCTACGGGCTTTTGTAAAAGGGCCATAGATTTGGAAATCTAGCCATGAACCAAGAAGGGTTTTTGTAATTGATTTTATTTGGTTATATTGATGAGGAATGGTTTTGAAAATTCTGTGTGACATATATATATATATATATATATATATTCTTGGTCGAATTGGTAGGAAGACGTTGAGTTCTTATTTCATTCATATGATAAGCTTTGTAGACAAAAATCTGTACGGAAGTTGGAAGAATCGATATTATCAATATCGTCATTTTAGTTGTTAATTGTAATGGTAAATCCATGTGTTGAATGAATTTATTGTTTTTATGTCAATCTGAGGGTTTGATTGGCATCGTTGAATGAAATGAAATTCTACATATTTCAAAAGCATTGACTTTAAGCCATGTCAACTTTCTGTTATGGAGGTTTGCAGATAGTGCACCATTTGAAATGAATGTCATATAGCGATTGCCAAGAGTTAAATGGAAATCCGAAAGCCATCAATTATGAATCGTAAGTATTGAGTACGTTGAAGATCTATAGTATTGGCAGCTTTGGCACGGAGTTATAAACACAGATCGGCATTGAAGATCGAATGGTATACAATCGAATGGAGTTCGATTGGGCATGCTTTGAAATTATATAGTCTGTTTAATGAAATCTATTTATAAATACGAGATCAAACTGTAGATCGATTCCCATGTGTTATTGAAGAGGGATAGACTTTTTAGAACTGAAGAATTCGTGTTGAGTGAATGAAAATTGCAGGTTAAGCACAACAATGAGGGAGTCGACTTCTTGAAGTTTAACATATATGGATAAATCGACCTGGTGAGGATTGAAGTCACTGAAGAAATACAACCATGCGGATGCCTGTAATCACACATACACATTGTATATACAACGCTTGAGAGCTGACATTGGTACTGGCGATGATTAGTTCAGTCGATTGAAGAAGATTAACTGGGTTCTAACAAGTGTTTTTCAGTGGGGTTTCAGAGATCGATTGGAAATGCGTGAATGTTTTTCGATCTGTAGCATTGACTTCAAAAGGGAACGTAGAACGAAGAAATTGCGCGTGGAAATGCTGTTAAATCAGTTTGATTGCATCGTGGAAGCAATCCAGTCATGAAAACGATGGGAGTGTATAAGGCGCGGAGTTGGATATGAAGTATGCATTCGATTTTATTGTAGTTGACACGAATTAAATTGCAGAGATTGTTGATGGCGTTGGATAGTGAATGCAGAGGAAGAGCATGGAATAAAATTAAACGCAGCTATGGTGCATGGTAAGTTATTTGTGGGTTCAATTTTAATATCTGGTTTGATTTATTGATAATTGCCAATTGAATGTCTACATAAAATGTTAATTGGTCCGGTCAACCTAAGGCGTTGACTATATTTAAATCAAAGTCTATTTGATTAGAAAGAAATTGGTATGTTGAACAAATCGTGAAGGTGGGGATGCATAAAATCGATGTGTAGTGGTGTGAATTTTCCAGGTGGAGCTTTTAAAGTAAGGGTGCATTATTTTAATTGAATCTAGCCATATGTGAATGAGAGTTATTGGGTTTGGTTTTGGATTGAGTGATGTTTGAATCCTATGCATGAAGTTTAAATTGGGATTGTACTGAAGTTTTTGAGTTAATCCCATGAAAAGTTGATTGTATTGTTTCGTACCATTGTTTGAAGAAGTTTCCATTCATGAGGGAACCTTTGTGTGAAGATTGTTGGGTTATGGTTTTGAACCATATGTTTAAATGCTTCTGCATGTAAAATTTTGTGTGTGAGATTGCCAAAATGGGAAGTTTTGGAGCTTAATTGTTGATGATGCATTTTATACGCATGGAAAATTAGAGATTCTGGGTTATGCAGGGTCGCCCCTGCATCATTTAGATGTGAATATTTTAATTATTAGGAAAAAGAAAAGAAAAAATTATCTCTCGGATCTCCCCTCATCATGAAAAACAATTTGAAACAGAGACAAAAAAGAGATGTGTTGAAGTTTGAAGTCTGAAGTTAACATAATAACAAGATTTTGAAAAATTGAAATTAAAACAAAAAGCTGACATATCAAGCATTTAGAGGGAAAGTGGGGGCTGATCCAAGACCTGGATCAGTTCTCCTTCATATTATTTGATTACCCAAGTCCCCAAATCCTGTTGTATGCCATCCTTAGATAGGAGGTTTGCATCCATGTTTCGTTCCCTGTAAATATGACAAATAAAAATTTGATTAAATTAAGCTTTCAGATTCGGAACCTCTTCTAGTAATGGAAGAAAAATATAGTTTTGGAATCTTTGTTTCCCATTAAAGCATTTGATAATATTCATGGAATCTCCAAAAATCTAGAGTGTTCTCATCCCGAGATGAGTGAGCCAACACAGAAGTAATTTTAGGGATTGGAGCTTAGAAAAATTGTTTGTTCTAGGTCCTAAACTCATAGAGGATTTTATGATCTTCCCTGAAGGGAAATGGATGGTGAGCCCTGCCCCACACCTATTCTGAGGGTTTGAAGCCCCATCAAGATAGGCCCATGGGATTTCTCCCCTAATCTCTTCCTCCCAAATAACCATCGCTGATTGATTTTCCTTGGGAATGAGTATGTCCTCATAAATGGAGACCCCTTCTGATGCTAGGGTAGCTGCTAGAATCATGGTGTCCCTAAAGATGATCCTGTTCCTAGAAATCCATGTGCCCCATGAGAAAATAAGCGGAATATATTTCAAGTGGTCATTCAGGGTTTCACTCCACCATTTTTCCATGCCTTCGAGATGGAGGGGCCTTTCCATCTCTGATAGAGACTTAAGTGCCTCAAATTTTCATCCTAAATGCTAACATTGAAGGGGCGGGGTAGAAATAGATGCTAAACTGATTCCTCATTATTTTTGCACAGAGAGCACCAACCCGGGCCAATCTTACTTATTTTCTGTATATTATCCCAAGATGGGACTTTTTTCTTTAGGATACACCAAAATAAAAGCCTTGATTTTATGGGGCACTTGAGTTCCCACATCGGCTTATACACCACTCCAGCTCAACCCACCCTTTCTGAGAAATGATCTACTTATATTCAGATTTTGGAGTATACTTTCTGATAGGGGAGTGTACCCATCTTAAGGAGTTTGGCCTCTCATTTATACAGACATTTGACCTTCACAACTCTCTTATATATCCTTTTCATTATTCCCTCCACCTATATTCTATCTGAAGGTCCTCCCCTGATCTTCATGTTTGTCCCCAAACAGTTGACTGGCCTATAATTTCAATACGACTTAGATAGTGAATCACTCTACTGGAAAGATGATTGGTCAAATATCTAGAGAGGGTGTATTCTCCGTTGCATCCTACCCAAGGATCCTGACCTATTCTGACATGTTCACCATTTCCTACATGCCAAGCCAATCCTTGTTCAATAATCCTGATTTAGTCCAAAGTGGCTTTCCATACTACCAAGGCATTTAGTGGTTTTCTCTCTAGTAGAAACAGCCAATCCCCCATCAGCATTGGGTCAATGTATTTTCTCTTTACCACTGATGTCCATAATTTATCCAAAGTGATTAACCTCCATCCCATTTTTTCCACCAAAGAGGGGGTGAAATACGAGATCTCCTCTATTCCCCAACCTCTCTAGGCCTTTGGTCTCACAAATTTCTCCCATGCCACCCACGACAGAACTGATTCATCCTTTGATCGTGCCCACAAAAATCTGCTACAAATATTTCTTATTTTGGAAATGATCTCTTTCGGGACCCATGTTAATGCTGCCCAATAAACCAAAATAGCCAGAGCAACTGATTTGATCAGCACAAGCCTTCCTGCCCTTGACAACCATTTGAAACTCTAGTGTTTTACCCTTGATTCAATATTTTCCACCAACCAATGCCAATCCTGGACTCTGTAGGAGTCGGGATTTAAGAAGAACCCTAGGTACATAAAGCTATCAGAAAATGTTTTAACTTTGAAAAGGAGATCCTTAGAAATTCTTTCTTCTTCCACCATTGTGAAACCTTCCATAGTTATGGAATATTTATGATCGTTTATGCACAACCCCGTTGCCTTGAAGAAAAGGTCCATAACCAATTTGATTCGTCTGATGTCTTATCTGCTACCATTTCTTAACATTAGAATATCATCAACGAATAACGAATGAGTTATGTATAGATTGACTGCCACTTCAATTCCTGTGATGTATCTTCTCCTTTTTGCATCATGGATCATCTGACTAGTGCCTTCTGCTGCAAGGAGGAAAAGGAGGGGCAACAAAGGACAATGCTGATGAAGACCCCTCTTAATTTGGAAGAATGGAGTTGCGGTCTCGTTGATCAGAATGGTGATGCTCGTGGTTGTGATGAATCCCATTACCCAGTTGATGAAATCATTCTTGAAACCCAGATGGATCAAGAGAAGCTAAAGGTACATCCAACTTATATGATCGTAAGCTTTGGAGAGGTCTATTTTCACTATCTCTCCTTCCTTCCTACTCCTCTTCAAACTGTGGAGAGTTTCTTGAACCACTCCTACCGCCTCATGAATTTGTCTTCCATCCAATAACCCAAAATATTCCTTGGAGATTTTCTTTGAGAGGAAGGGCTTCAGGCATGTGGATATCACCTTTGCAATAATTTTGTAGATGCATGTGCAGAGGGATATAGGCCTAAATTCCTTAAAGGATTTGGGGTCCTCTTTTTGGGGCATGAGAGCCAGGAAGGTAGAGTTGAAGGGTTGGTATATGGAACCATTGATCCATGAATCTTCTACCACCCCAACCAAACCATCCCCCAAGGACTCAAAAAAATGTTGAAAAAATTCAGTTGTCCACCTACGTGGCCCAGGACTTTTGTCCTTCTACATTGACTTTAGTATCCCTTCCACCTCCTCTTTCAAAATTGGTTTTGTTATGTTATCATTTCCTTCCTCTTCAATATACCATGGGAAGAACTATGCCACTCTGATCACTTCTACTATTGAGGCCTCTATTGGGGCTTTGAAGAGTGATATGAAATGGATGCATCCCAGACTAGAGAGCTCCTCCATGGATTTTGCAGTTCTTCCTTCATTCATTTGCATACCCCAAATGGTATTTATGTTTTTCACCCTTTTGCATAGTTTAGGAAAAATTATGTTTTTTCGTCCCTTGCTGATAGCCATATGGCCCTACTTTTTAGTCACCACCTTTCTTCATTTTGCAGTAGAATTTTCTTTCGATTTTATTCCAGTATTTTTATTCTATCCCTCTTTTCATTTGTTTCATAACCCTCTCCCTCTATATTTTCCAGATAGTCCAGTTCCTCATTGATCTGTCGAAGGGATTTCTCCTCCAGAACATTTTTCACTTTTTCCCACTTCAAAGTGGCATTTTTCATTTGTTTAAGGTTTTACATTAAGTAGGAGCTCCTCCCTCCATGCCAATCCTCCTCCCCCTTCGTCTAGGTGTCTTTAAATAGTTGATTGAAAGATTCGTCCTTGAGCTACAAAGAATTGAACTTGAAGGGGGCTCGAGGTTTCTTTTGGGGGCCAATGATTTCCAGAAGGATAGGAAAATGATCAAAGACACCCCCTTCCCCCACCCAGTGTCGAAAGACCAAGGATCGGGTTACTAGATCCTCTTTGAGAAGAAAACAATCCAACTTTTTTTCCACCCTGTCAGCTCCAGTTCTTATGTTCCTCCAAGTAGGCCTTGCCTTAATCAAATTGGCATCCACCAGGTTCAAAGCAAATATATTGTTCAGAAACAATTCTGTGAGAGGTTCAGCTTGGGCCAATGGTCCCCAAGCTTCTGAAAGCCCCAAAGAAAATTTCAAGTCTCCTCCAAAAATGAGATTTGGATTTTTCAAGAAGGATTTGGAAAATGTCTTGTTCCAAAAGGGGACCCTGTCCAAGTAGGGACCATAGACATTCAATAACATTAGTGGCAAGCAGAGTTCATTGGAGTAAACTTCCATTGCTAGAACGTTTTCCATTCCCCATGTGTTGATCTCCTTCAATTTACCATATTTAATTCCCATCTCCAGGCCCCCAGACCTTCCTAATGCATTTAGGGTCTGAAAAGACCAACTCGAGAGAATTTTGGACAGAGATCCAACAATCTCAACACCGGCTCCCAAAGTCTCTTGTAGCATGAGGACATTGAGTTCATAGGACTTCACTAAGTCCTTTAAGGCTAGTTTTTTAGGTTGACTAGAAAACCCCCTGCAATTAAAGGATAAAATAATCATCTATAACCCAGGGAGGGGGTCTGTGCTACTCTAAGCACCCTGGAAAGGGAAATTTGTTTCCCATCTGCAATGTCAATTTTTTCCCTTAATTGAGCTTTGGACAGATTTTATTTCTTACCCTTGGCTTTCCTAGGCCCGACCGAGAGACGTTGAGGTCCGAGGCATTTTCCTCTTCTCACTAGGTCTAACATTATAAGGGGGTTTCTCCGAAGGGCAGGGCTAAAGGGGGGGATCCTCAAGACCATAAATAATAGGGAGGGTCAATATGGAGCTCAGGGATAGAGGTTATAATATTGTCCAGGGCCTTTAAAATAGAATCCACATTCATAAATTCTATTGATACTGGCCTAGAGGGACCAGGCCTTGAAAGAGCATAAAAGGAAGTAAACATATGGGAACTGAGAGAAAGGACAGGGTCCAAGATCGTACCCTCCTTTTGAGAAGCTGAGGTTGTGTCGCCTCTTTCTCCAGTGGGAGGTAGAGGCTGCTCCACCAGCTGGGATTGTTCTTGAGGGCTTATTATCTCTATTTTCATATCTTGTGGACCCTTTACTAGCTGCTAACTACTTTCTCCTTCCATGCCTTCCATAGGCTCCCCTTCTACCTCTCTGGGTGTAATATCCCAAAATAGGGAATTTCTACACTATTGGGAATATCTTAAGATATTCCAAATGTGGAGCTACAGCAATACATGAGCAAAAATGAAGTATTGCGGAAACTTATCTCATGAAATGTGTCTTGAGCACCCTTCCATTATATTATGAACATATCAACAAAATAATTCCTTTATACGTTGTCTCCTTAGTGGGGAAAAGCAACAAAATAGACCCCCAAAACATTATTCCCAGGTAACTACGTTATAACCAGGAGAAATAACAGGTTTCTCCCTTAGAATATAGACTAAGGAACTCACATACAAAAGGGGATCAGAAAGATATCCCTTTTGATATGTTAAACAGGTCTCCCGGCCTTACAATGTCTTAGAAACACCCAAATCCCATGAAATTTGATTATGAAGAAAATACTGAAGCATGTACAACGTTATATTATGAGGGATTCTACAAAATTTCAATAGAAAAACATAGATCTAGATATTGATGGCACAATATGCTAAGAAAACAGAGATCTGGCCTCCTTATTGCATTATAGAGATAACCTGACAAGGGTTTCTTAAGACACATATACAAAAAGAGAAGATCTGATTTATTCAACTCAGAAATAATGAAGTCTCACTACAAAATGACAGGAATGTGGTATAATAATACAAAGAGGGATAAATATCCATTTCTCTAGTTTTATGGGAGAAGGGTTGGCCCTTTCCCTGGGAAACTAGCTCCAAAACAAGGGTTAAAACCCTGTTGCAGCAACTCTCTGGAAAAGGACACAATTCCTACAAGAGACTACACTGTAGAAGAGCAGAGGTGCTTTGGTCTACTTTCAAGATAGGAAATAAGCTCAGAAATCTTCTTTCCTGATCTCTTAAGAGAAGGAAGGCACCCTCTACTGAGAAACATACCCGGGAGTGGAATGGTCAATCTTCCACTGCAACACCCTGTAACACAACATTACACTGCTACAGAAATAACGCTGTGAATGAAAATTTCTTCTTGACCCCAAGCTTTGATGTGGAAAAAATTAGTACTACTCTCCCAAGATACCTCTCAAGGGAAGAGGTGGGATTCCCTCTCAGGAACACCCGGTGCTCAACAGCACTACAACCCTGCTAAATAGCAAGAGGAAGCCAAAAGTCTAAATAGACCAAATAATAATATAACATAACATGAATGGAAAATGCTTCCATCATCTTCATATATAGCAAGTGAACCTCTTCTCATTGGGTCCCATCCACATTTGCCTCCAAGCTCATGCAAGTTGTCCTCCACCAAATCTGCGTTGTTCATCAAGGAGATGCAATGTATCTAGGCAGCATGTGTTGACTTGGTCAAAGATGACTGAATCAACATGATATCTTCCTTGTTCACACCTAAATGGTCTCTTTTTAGCTGCTTATTCTTCCTCTTTTCACATGAGTATTATTCTTCTTGTCAATGGGCCTCCCTACCCATTTATTCATTTATCTAAAGATAAAATCAACTATAATATTCCATTTAGACGAGGTCTAAATTTTTGAAATATTACAGTCCTCCCCCTTCAAAATGTTGCTTGTCCTCAAACAATTGCAAAGGTAGAGCAAAATCTCTCCCTCCCTCTTCTCGTGGCCTCCTCATCAATAGATCCCACCATAGCTCAACAATAAATCCTCCCAAGTGTGTAAGAACATGAGAAAGTGGAGGGTGAAAGTGGAAATCTCCTTGTTGTTTAATGGCCTCCTCAAGGTATGAGTAATGACCAACATGGGGAATCTTATTCCCAATTATTGATTCCATCGCCCATGCTATCATCCAAATGAAACAATCATCAACCCCTTGTTTGTGCAATGTAGTGGGGCTACATGGAGAGATTATTTTTCCTCCCTTCATTTGTTTCTCTCTCCATTTATGATAAGTGTGGGGCTTTTTATGTCTTTTGGCTGAAACAATATGGCCTCCAAGTATGGCCCAAGCTGCCCCATCAAATAATTCAGCCATGAAGTGCCTCCTCCAAGCACTCAAGTTCTTCAAATGGCTTACTCCATATGAAGAAAAGAGTTGTGATGTGGCAATCATGGTTTTCCCATTGCTCCTCCTGAAACATACAACATGAATAGTAGGGAGAATCATTCTCCCAATGGGCATCTTCGTCTCATATCCCACTCTCCAAACAAAGCTTCCCATGAACAGAGAAACATCAACAATATATGGAAGCAAAAACAATTGAAAACAAGCTGTCACATGACAACTGGAAAGTGGATCATAGTTCCTCTCATGGAACCAACGCGGTGCATCCTTTGCTTGTATCAAACCAAACAATAACAAGTGCTTTTCCAACCACTTATTTTCTTCCACAATCATTTTAAAACATAGCATCATGAAAGTACAAAGTGGTGTCAATGGTGCACACCAAAAATCGTGTGGCTTCCCCCACAAACCACCAATGAGATAGCCAATCTCAATGCTGTAGAAGGCTGCAAGTACATTATTATAAAATATGCAAGAAGGAATGATCCTCCTTGGTACAATATGCTACTCATATAGATAAAAGAAGTAAAAAACATAAAATGAAATTGTACATCCTCCATCATGTACTTGAGATATTGAGCTGAAATGGCTGTGACATCTTCTCTATCACGATCCGGGCTATTCATCTCTCCATATTCTGAAATATGTCATGTTGTATGCCCTCCCAAATGAACCCCTTTTCCAAGGAAATATATGCATCGAAATGCATGGAAAAGAAGTCCTCATGTGCTGCATGTAGCAACTTCTCCTTGATCTTAGAAGCTCTAGTCAAGAAGACTCTACCATAAGAATAGATGACCATATCATCCACCATATATCTGTCATCTCCATCAAGGCCATCAAGAATCATACAAGCACCAAGATACTTGGAGTACTCTACCAAGAGTTGAGACCTCCAATATGGATCAATCCTCCCTAGAGATAGCGCTGGTGATCTGGCATGTGAAGCTCTCCTCATGCTGCTGCCTGCTACTTTGACATCCCCCATGCCAAAGTTCTCCTCCAAACTCTTCACCTCTCCAAAATCCAAGAGAGGTGAATCCAAATATAAGATGTCTTTCATCAATGCTAGATCTGGTGGCCTCCCAGGTGGAATGCCTCCATGTAGTGAGACATCAATGTCAAGAGTGGACTGTACATATGGTTGGTAAGCCTTGCCCTTGCCTTCATAGTGCAGTACAGTTTGCCTCCTATTTTCATTAGCTCTCTGAAAT
Source organism: Pinus albicaulis (assembly GCA_034641835.2). NCBI lineage: Eukaryota > Viridiplantae > Streptophyta > Pinopsida > Pinales > Pinaceae > Pinus > Pinus albicaulis. The sequence continues at coordinate 1,067,428,436 of CM076580.1, forward strand.
AGAGAAGGGTGTGTGCCTCTCATCAAATGATGCTACCCTTCCTTCCTACCTTCTCCTTCCATCTGCAATGCTTCACAATCATGTTTCTCACTAATTGTGCTTTAACCTCCATGTATAAGATCCTGTGAAACTTATTGCAAGGATACAAGAATCCATCCTACTGCAGCATGTGCTCCTCCTTCCTCTGCATGAGGTACTAGATATGATCTAGAAGTGACAGCGTTGTTTCCCTCATCTTCATCAATGTATATGGGCAACCTTACAATCATTGGATTCTCTTGTGAAAAAGAGATCCCCATGCCCTCTTGTTTAGGAATGTGAGATGGAGGTCTTGCCTGTAAAAATATATGATGCAAGATGTCAGCTTCTCCCATGGTTTTATAAAGTGGAGTGAGGTCTATAGTTTCCTCCATTACATGCAAGGGTTTTTTTTCTCAAGTTTCTCTTGCTCCAATACATGTGTTTCAGGAAGTTTCCCATCAATCCTTCCCACCAATGTTTTAATGAATCTTGCATAAGAGGAAGTATTTTCATTTTTTAAAGAACAAGATTCAAAAATCCACCATGCATAAGCCTTACCTCCAAAATGCAGCGCTGCTGCTCTGATGGCTTCACTTTCAGAAATTTGATGTTGCTGCAAAAAGGTGTCTAGCTCTTCCACCCAAGCCCTGGTTGAACATGTAGGTGAAACATCAAAGGTAGACAGAAACAATCTGTCCATATCCTACTGCTTTCTTCTCTTCACCTGGATCTTGCAAAAATCTTGGAAAGTGGTATGATCTCTAAACCTCTCAGTTTGAGATTCATACTCCTGCAACAAATCACTAAGAGTTTTCCTCTTAGGCATTTTCCCTCCTTTCATCCATCTCATGATAGATCTGGGCATTTGACTGCCCTGTGCATCATGGGGTGTAGCTACATGCCCACACTCACCATGTGCAAATCTAGATCTAGCTCTAGTTCCAAATTCTTCTGGATATTCCATCTCCATCCTTATTTTCTTCAGATCTTCTTGAAAGCTCTGTATAGATCTTTGAAGTAGCTTTGTAAGATTATCTTCCTTTCTTCATCCACATAATGGAGTCTCCTCTTTTCTATGCATCTCCCCTTCTTTAGATGGCATAATGGCTGAAAATCCACAGGTTGTGCCAAGAAAGAAGCTTTGATACCATTGTAATATCCCAAAATAGGGAATTTCTACACTATTGGGAATATCTTAAGATATTCCAAATGTGGAGCTACAAAAATACATGAGCACAAATGAAGTACTATAGAAAATTATCTCATGAAATGTGTCTTGAACACCCTTCCATCAGAATATGAACATATCAGCAAAAGAATGCCTTTATATATTGTCTCCTTAGTGGGGAAAACTAGCAAAATAGACCTCCAAAACGTTATTCCCAGGTAACTGCATTACAAACAGGGGAAATAATGGGTTTCTCCCTTAGAATATAGACTAAGGACCTCACATACAAAAGGGGATCAGAAAGAAATCCCTTTTGATATGTTAAACAGGTCTCCCGGCCTTACAATGTCTTAGAAACATCCAAATCCCATGACATTTGATTATGCAGAAAATACTGAAGCATGTATAGCATTATCTTATGAGGGTTTCTGCAAAATTTCAATATAAAACATAGATCTGGATATTGATGCCAAAATATGCTAAGAAAACAGAGATCTGACCTCCTTATTGCATTATAGAGATAACCTGGCAAGGGTTTCCTGAGACACATACACAAAAAGATCAAATCTAATTTATTCAGCTCAAAAATAACACAGTCTCATTGTAACATGACATAAATTTGGCTGAATAATACAAAGAGGGATTAATATCCCTTTCTCTAGCTTTCCCGGAGAAGGGTTGGCCCTTTCCCTGGGAAACTAGCTCCAAAACAAGGGTTAAAACCCTGCTGCAGCAACTCTCTGGAAAAGGACGCATTTCCTACAAGGGACTGCGCTGTAGAAGAGCAGAGGTGCTTTGGCCTGCTTCCAAGATAGGAAATAAGCTCAAAAATCTCCTTTTCTGATCTCTCAATAGAAGGAAGGCACCCTCTACTGAGAAACATACCCGGGAGTGGAATGGTCAATCTTCCACTACAACACCCTGCAACACAACATTACACTACTACAGAAATAATTTTGTGACTAATGATTGCTACTTTTCCTCAAGCCTGGATGTGGAAAAAATTAGTACAATAATCTCCCAAGATACCTCTCAAGGGAAGAGGTGGGATTCCCACTCGAGAACACCTGGTGCTCAACAGCACTGCAACCCTGCTAAACAGCAAGAGGAAGCCAAAATTCTAAGCAGACCAAATAAAAATATAACATAATGAATGGAAAAGGCTTCCATCCTCTTCATATATAGCAATTGAACCTCTTCTCATTGGTTCCCATCCACATTTGCCTCCAAGCTCATGCAAGTTGTCCTCCACAAAATCTGCGTTGTTCATCAAGGAGATGCAATGTATCTAGGCAGCATGTGTTGACTTGGTCAAAGATGACTGAATCAACATGATATCTTCCTTGTTCACACCTAAATGTGCTCCTTTTAGCTGCTTATTCTTCCTCTTTTCACATGAGTGTTATTCTTCCTGTCAATGGGCCTCCTTACCCATTTATTCATTTATCTAAAGATAAAATAAAATATAATATTCCATTTAGATGAGGTCTAAATTTTAGGAATATTACACTGGGTTCCTCTTCTTCCTGGATTTTGACTGGGATTCTTGTGTCCCTCTTCAGTTTCCTTCTTCTTATGTGAACTAAGCTGCAGTCCTTAGCCATATGTCCACATTTGTGAATCAGTGGCATTGAAAAGACATGTGTTCATAATCGAGCATCTGAGTAAAATATAGGTCCTTGTATTTTAGATGAATCTCCTCAGCCAATGATTCCTTTGGATTAAAATAACCAGAATTAGAGTTGCACTCTTATCCATGGTTTTTTGGAAAGACATATCCACCTCCAAGAACTGTCAAAAGGTATTCCCAATGGATCTAAAAGCCGACTCAGTCCAAAACAGGACAACCAGACCTGGAAGCTTTACCCACACCAGGGTTTCCTCAATTTTCTCACGTTGAGCATCAAATAAAGGGATCCATTTCCTGAAGAGAATAAGTCGCTTCCCAAAACTCCAGCTGCGCCTCAGAAACCATTCCAAAGATTCATTCTTTGCAAACTTAATCATGAACCAACCTTGAGCTAAGGTTTGGACTTCGACCTGCTTCTCTGGAGCCTCTGACTAGGCTTTTAAGGTCCATTCCAATATGTATTTAGCCAAGAATTTCCTCCCCTTTACTCGGCCAACTAATGTTGTTTCGATAGCCTCCATCACTTCGTCTATTTGTATGTCAATCCCAAGCACACAGCATGGGTTTCTTCCTTCTTCCTGATCAACTTAATTTTCTTCCTCTTACTTCCTGCAGCCCCGCTTCTTCCTCCTTCCTCACACCCCTGCGAGGTTTCATTAGCATTTGGACCTTCTAGTTCAAGCAACCCAAATCACCTTTCCGCTAGAGATGGATGTTCCACCCAAAGGGTTTGTTCTACTACTTGTCCTTTTATGGCCCCAAAAACTGCATGCACCTCCTCCTCTTGGAAAATTCCAGAACACCTCTCCTAATCCTCTACTTGGTTTGAGGGTAGGAACCCACCTTCAGAACCGTTCTCAGGTCTTATGCTATAGGGTGGGTCTTTGAAAAAACATTTTCCAACCTCTAGCAAAGTACCCACCACCTCTATACCTTGCAAAGAGGGGAATTCCTCATACTGATGAGTCTCTTTACACTTGAATGGGCTTCTTATTGCTAAGAAAGAGTCCAAACAGACCCCCCTGACTAGTTCCTGTTGACTGTGAACCTCTTCCAGAAAGTCCTTCAATCCCACATTTCCCCAAGCCCCACAACTAGCAACAATATCCTCTAACCCTCCCAAAAAGAACGAATTTTTGAAACCACCGAGCGTAGGAGTACTTACATGAACCGTCGTTTCATCTGCTCACTACTACATTTCGCGGAAATTCCGACACCTGTTTCCGACGCTTTTGACCAAATGTCGGAAATTTTCCCAAATTTTTTCCATCCCGCCCAAAACCGTCGCTATACCGACGTCTATAGAAAGGTGTCGCAATACCGACACTTAAACTAGTGTCGCAATTACGACGTTTAAAGGAAGACGTCGCAATTGAGACACCATGGCCCAACGCGTCGCTATTGAGACGACTCTAAACGTCGCAACTGCGACACAATATCTAGGTGTCGCCATTGCGACGTTTGGAGGCACCGTCCTAATAGCGACGCCTTTTCCGCCGTCGGTATAGCGACAGTTATTTTCGCGCTACATAAAAATACCAAACTTATATGGGCCCTACATAAAAAATCGAAACTTATATGCGCGCTACATAAAAATGTTTCGTATTTGTCGCAATAGCTACGTTTGATATCACGCGCGCATTCGCTCTCTGCTCTTGCAGAACAGCTACTACATTTCGCGGAAATTCCGACACCTGTTTCCGACGCTTTTGACCAAATGTCGGAAATTTTCCCAAATTTTTTCCATCCCGCCCAAAACCGTCGCTATACCGACGTCTATAGAAAAGTGTCGTAATACCGACACTTAAACTAGTGTCGCAATTACGACGTTTAAAGGAAGACGTCGCAATTGCGACACCATGGCCCAAAGCGTCGCTATTGTGACGACTCTAAACGTCGCAACGGCGACACAATGTCTAGGTGTCGCCATTGTGACGTTTGGAGGCACCGTCCTAAGAGCGACGCCTTTTCCGCCGTCGGTATAGCGACAGTTATTTTCGCGCTACATAAAAATACCAAACTTATATGGGCGCTACATAAAAATTCGAAACTTATATGCGCGCTACATAAAAATGTTTGGTATTTGTCGCAATAGCTACGTTTTATATCACGCGCGCATTCGCTCTCTGCTCTTGCAGAACAGCATTTGCGGTCAGCATTCGAGCTCAGCTCTTGCAGAACAGCATTTGCCCTCAGCATTCGCCCTCAGCGTTCGCCCTCAGCTCTTGCAGAACAGCATTTGCCCTCAGCGTTTGCCCTCAGCTCTTGCAGAACGGCATTCGCCCTCAGCTCTTGCAAAATGGTAAGTTCTTACTGCAGGCCCTTCCTCCTATAGTAGGGTTGACTCTATTTGGGTTTTTTTGGTCAATTCCATTGGATTGTGTTAGGCTGTAGGGTTCTCTCTAGATTTCAAGAATCGAGATTCAATACCCTCTATTATCTTCATCACCCAATACAAGATTTAAATTTTTCCCAAAGAAACGCTTATTAATTTGGCAGCCATTATTTCTCCCTGCTTTAAAACCCCTACATTTAAATGAAAACAAGCATTGCATTTCAACTACAAAAATCTATTAGTGTTCAAATGTACATGTGTGCTACATTAACGTCTGATATCACGCGCGCATTCGCCCTCCGCTCTTGCAGAACACCATTCGCCCTCAACATTCGCCCTGAGCTCTTGCAGAACAGCATTCGCCCTGAGCTCTTGCAGAACAGCATTCGCCCTCAGCATTCGCCCTGAGCTCTTGCAGAACAGCATTCACCACAGATTCCCCCTCGGCTCTTTCGGAAACCGACATTCGCCACCGTCGCCCTCGGCTCTTGCGGAAACGGCCTTTGCCCTCGGCCGGCCCGCCCTCGGCGTTCGCCCTCGGCTCTTGCGAGAACAACATTCCTCCGGCGTTGCGCCCTCAGCTCTTGCAGAACAGCATTCGCCCTTAGCTCTTGCAAAATGGTAAGTTCTTACTGCAGGCCCTTCCTCCTATAGTAGGGTTGACTCTATTTGGGTTTTTTGGTCAATTCTATTGGATTGTGTTAGGCTGTATGGTTCTCTCTAGATGTCAAGAATCAAGATTCAATACCCTCTATTATCTTCATCACCCAATACAAGATTTAAATTTTCCCAAAGAAACGCTTATTAATTTGGCAGCCATTATTTCTCCCTGCTTTAAAAACCCTACATTTAAATGAAAACAAGCATTGCATTTCAACTACAAAAATCTATTAGTGTTCAAATGTACATGTGTGCATCACTTGTGTAGGGTATTCCTTTTCCACTTTCACATTATCCAAGAATGTGTGCGGTATAGTTCATATTTTTTGTGATTTAGATTGCCTTGAAAAAGGAAAGGTAAATTATTTCCCATGGAAAAAGAAGGTTTTCCATTTTTATAGGTTGTTTGGACTTACGTGGAAAAATTTATGGTATGCCTTTCATATTATGTAGTTTAAATTTGAATTAACTGATTATTCTACATGAAAATATAATTACCTATGTGATGTCCTTCATCACTAATTAAAATTATAGGCTTTCAATTTCCTAGACTCTAACTCATCTGATGCTAAATTCTAGGTTCTCATTGGTGGATCACTCTTCCATTGATTTCCTTTCCCTCTGGATCTTGTCATACTTTAAAAGTCATCGATGATACATATATTATTTCAGGTATCCCAAAAGGCTTTATAGTAGAACATATTGTGAAGTTTTTTTGACACTTGAGGATTCTTTTTAGAACTGCAATGCGGTCTATGCTATCGAGTTATATATCAAGCAACTTGTCCTTAATAACCACACTATGAGGTAGGTTCAACCGGTTTGAACTTGTTGGGACATAGCATATGAAGTTGTGTGATGAGTCCATATCACAGGTCTATTATGGTGAAAAAAGTGAAGACATGTAATGATAGTTATTATGTTAACATTACTAGAAACATTTTCGAAAGTATCCATGCTATCAAGATGTCAAAATTCCAGGCATTAGGTGTCAATACTCGTAGCTAATAGATAATAATAATAATATAAAAAAATCACAACTTTATTCTTGAAATATGATTGTTACACATTGGTAACCAAGTTCATGAGTTACTATCACCCAAAGACTGCAAAACAAACTTAAAATATAAATTAAACCAACATGAGAATCAACTAAGGGTTTCTCGACAAAATCATGCCATAACCTGGCATTTTGAAACCCAAATTTGAATCCATCATAAGTAATACAATGCAAACTCAGATGGATTTTCAATGCATGTTTGCATGCTACACTTATTTTCTGTCTAGATATCATTTTTTAAATGGAACCATTAGTCAAGCCCACAGTCCTTTTTATGTGAAAAATTTCAGCTCTATTTGAGCTCTTTTTTGCTCCACCACCTCCATAAACCGGTGTTACACGGGGTCTCGCCCCCCCACCTAGGGGTCTAGATTCCTCGCCCCCTCGCGCTCCGGGGTCTTGGGGACTTCTAGGGGATGTTTCCCTCACGTCCCCTCACCGCCCCTTTTAGTTTATGGTTTCGTGTTAAAAGTTGATGTGCCACTTAGCATATTTGAGAATCCAAGTGATTCTGATTCAGATGGTGACATGGTTGATCTTGATATATTCGTGCGGAAGTTGGATGCAGAGACTAGTGGGGCATTAACTTGAGCATTTATGCTCATTTATCAGTATGATGATATCATTTGATATTCATATGTTATGTTTTATGTTTTATGTTTCAGACATAACTTATTTGCGTTTAAGTTTTATGTTTCGGACTTGAGTTGTAAACTTCAGTTTAAACTCTATTTTGAATCTTGATATAATATGTCATATGATATCTTAAAATTTATTTTCATTGTACATTGTTAGTAGTTACATTAATGATTATATAGTTACAAACTTACAAACTTACATGCATGATTGTATGATGTATGTTTTAACTTTTAACTTTTAAATTTGTTTCAATTATATGATTCATCATTCATCGATTTGTAATTTTATCATTTATGATTTATCTTTCATGATGCAAGTGTATGATGACTGTATATACATTCCTTGCAAAAATATAGTTACATTTTAAATATTAAATTTTATAATTTTTATGACCCCGACGTCCCCCCACGTTTTCTGAAAATTGGTAGGGAGCTTTTGCATAGGCCGCTCCCGCGCTCCCTCGTCCCCTCGCTCCCACCTCCAGGGGACTTGGTGGAACATTGCCATAAACATATGCAAAAATATATCATGATCTTGGAATCCATTACATATGTATGTGCCAATGTTCCATAATCTTGCCCCATCATCAATTTAAGAAATTTCCATTGACTATCAAATTATGGAGGGGGGGAACTTTTTGCTGCAACATTTGGCTCAAAATCGGGGACCATCTTCGTATGAGGTGAATGAGAACTATAGATATTTGAAGAAGTAGATTAGTGCCTTTTCCTCTGGCCATGGAGTCATATACAGTCATCCATCACAAAAATTTGTCTCTGTTCATTCTCACCTTGAAAGTTGCAAAAAATCATGCCCTAATTGAAACGACACTAAATTTGAAAGATATAATAAAAATGCAAGCTAGAAGTGCCCTATTAATACAAAGGGAAAACCTTCCTACCTACCCTAGCTGAGATAAATTTTGATTGAATAGGAAACATGATATTTCCTATGGAGTTGATCCAACAACTTGTTAAATGTATGGGACTAAATCATGCATTTGATTTCTAGGGAAACATGCACATGAAGAGAAAAAGTGCAGAATTAATGGAAAATCCATACATGCCACTTATAAAAACTACACCGAAAGGTCAAAAAATACTTAAGGCCTTAACTTAATTTGAATCCAAAAATGACAAAACGGGATTAGTGAAAACACGAGAGTGGTGTGGGTGAACAACATAAATAAAAAGTGAAGATACCTTTCCCCAAGATGCCTTTGTCACCGTTGTATGAAAACATGTTTTCCTTTCCCTTTATACATGGAAGTGAATGCATTATAGGTATGGTGTTTTCCCAGAATAGGAGAAGCCTACTTAAATATATCATTCGTGGATTGAATGTTTGGGTGCCTTAATGTGCAATGACATGTTTCCAGGACTGAATTCAATGCAAGGCATATTTGAAACTCTAACTCTGTCTTCTGTTGTCTTATTAGAAATTATTTCAGTTTTCATTTTGTGTTTTCAAGTTAGATATTGTTTTCAAGTTTTTACATTTATAATTTTATTGCAATGTGGCAGACTGATCAGAGCAGTGCAGGAGCAACCCCGAGACAGGATGATCGCGGAAAGAGGCCAACGGAAGAACATGTAAAGTGCTAGCATTGCTCTATCTTTAGGTATTTTAGTTATTTACATAATTGAAATAATATTAATTTTGTTCAAATATGCAGACACCTAGCCATGGTACGCCTGATGATTCCCTCTTTGAGGAAGAGCTTTTTTCATCCCTATCTCCAGTGTTGTTGTTGCAAAAAAAAGGCACGAGATGCAACGTCGGAATTTAATGCTTTGATAGATGCGCCTCAAACACCTGAAACAGAAGAGAGGATACAACATCTTATGAGGCAGCTAAATAGATATCAGGTAATAATAAAAAGTCAAAAGGATATTTTTTTTGTTTTGCATGAGATGAATTGTGATAGTTTGATTTTTAATTTTTACATTGACTAAACTAACAAAAAGTTCTTTTGTATGTAGCGTTTTCTGGCATTTGCTGAACCCGGTGTTGGTGGTAGTGGGACACAAGGGCAAGAGATTGCCCAACGACCCTCTCGTACACCTTCTACTCCTTTAGGTGCTAGCCAAGAAACACACCCTGCCCAAGCTGACACCCAGCCAACTGCTGAACGTGTTGGCAATGATGAGGCTGATATGGCCAACTACATTATTGCGTTTCCTAGAGCTACACGTGTCAGCTCCACAGGGACCATTAATGGCACATTGTTGGTGATCGATGAGGGTGTCCCTATAAAGCATGTACAACTCCCGGGTAAATTTTAATATTTTAACTATTTCATGTACTTTATCTAAAACATATTTATCATGATTTTTATTTTTAAATTAATGATAATATCTTCTTTTTCTTTTGGTTTTATTCTGTGTAGGAAACAATGAGTTCTACAGGATTCTGGAGAGCCATGCGTTGGTAATTTATGGCCCAACCATACGTACAGGGTGGAATTCCCAGAATTCCAACCTGAAAAAAGAACTTCTAGATTATCTAGAAGCCCTTTTTGGGGTCGGCACATTTGACAGAAAAGCGGTGGCTCAGGTAGCCGGAAAATATTTGAAATATACCGGGGACACCTATAGGACGCAATTGCAATTTAACCCTAGATATGAGCGTCCTCTCGCAGTTTCAGAGAGTGAGTGGAGAGCACTCATCCATGACGGAAAAGAGAAAAGGGCAAAGAAAGAAGGAAAAATGCCAACTGGACCCGTAAGGTAAATTACAACTTTAATTCAATAGCTTTAATTTTCTTTATGTCTAAAATAAAAGTGTGCTACGTCATATCTGACTTCAATCTTTTGATGCTAGGTTGCCTGACACCCCAAAGGCAACCAAAGCTAGGATAGAGAAAAAGGGCCATCACAAGCTCGGCCAGGGTGGCTACTTGAAATTAGCTGCAAGAATTGTAATTAAGTAGCTAAACATCTTATAATTAATTGTATCGCCTTCCAACGTTTTTGTAATCCTATGAGATATGATTAAAAATACACAATCATATATAATGTAGGGTGATGACTTTGGAACAATAACTACAGAGGAAGATAAAAATATTGCTTTCCGTTTTGGCTATCAAGCTGTAGTTGAACGTCGCAGAAGCTTGGGGCAGGTCCCAAGATCTACAATGCCCGATAAGGTAAAACATTAACCTTTCAATATTTTTGTTTTCGTCCATAAATTTAATGTCTAACAACTTTGTTTAAATCAGGGGAGCAACACTACCGACGAGGTAAATAACCCAGTTTTAGAGCCAGATGTAGATGATCCTCTCGTGCAACATGATCATTGTAGTGGGGACCAGGCCGACAATGCTGCTATCAGTGAGGGCCGTGACGGTAATTAATTTCCACTTATAATTTTTTCTAATTATACCTTGATGGTTGTCCTTATAACGTTTTTGTTTAAATGACAGAGAATGTTTCCCTTGAGGATCTTACCACCAGAGAGGAAGACAGGGCAACAGTCCCAACGACGACAACTGGTGCACCAGGTAAATAATCTCATTGCAATTTTTTTTATTAATATTACCGAACTAGTTCAATGATATTTAAAAGCTGATAATTAAAATTTAATTATTATCTGTTTTTGGAGGCGATGCCCCGTCACTGGATGAGACCAGACATCGTGACAATGCAACTAGGTCAGCGGCGACAACTGGTGCACCAGGTAAATAATCTCATTGCAATTTTTTTTTATTAATATTATCGAACTAGTTCGATGATATTTAAAAACTGACAATTAAAATTTAATATTATCTGTTTTTGTAGGCGATGCCCCGTCACTGGATGAGCCCAGACATCGTGAATACGCAACTAGGTCACCAATGCGGGTCGAACGGCACGAAACAGGAGCAGAGCACGATGATATTGATGATGTAATTAGGAGCTTTAAAAATAGGAAGAAGAAAAAGAAATTTTGACAATGTAAAATATTGTATTATTATAAGACAAACGTTACCATACTTGGAACGTTTTTTGCGTTATATAAAAAACTCATTTATCATACTATTTTTATGTCAAGCATTAATTGCAATGTTTCCTTGCGTACTTTTTGTTGAATTGGTTTTTTACTAGTTATTGAATATTTTTTTTTATGCTCATGAAAGTAAAAAATGAAATATAGATTGGGTATTGGGGAATTGAGAGTGATGTGAGGGGGGAGGGGCCATAAGAGCTTCCACCTTCACGTGGTTGGCCCTGTTTAGTAGAGAATAATTTATTGGAGCGATTTAATCTTGGAGCAAACCTCCCTTGATCCAGCGTAGAAACAAAAAAGTCACTGTTGACTTAGTTGCTACTCTTTGAGATCGTGGGAGGCTTGTTCCAAGTTCATGCGACTCCAATAAATTGTTCTTGAAACGAAGAGGAGCTTCTTGAGGTATGTTTTGACATTTTCAACATATGTTCTAACATTATCATAAGAATGCATCTTAGAGTAAAAAATACTACATCAATTACTTGTATTTATTGTATAGATAATGATGGATTTTGATTGACTTGGCAGTGCAGGTACAAATCCTCTTGCATCATGAGAAATACAACTTGTCAACCAGGGTCATGTCCAGGATATTTTTGCTTGTGCGCTTGACATTTTGTAAGTTCCTTTACGGTTCATAATTCAATATTAAGCTTGTGCACGATTATTATCTAGGTTTTTTGTATGTGTTTTTTCATCTATTTGATTGTAAGCAACTATGCATGTTTCCTGTTGTTCACTATGATTTCTCCCATTACCACTCCCAGGATGAATCCGAATTTATTGTTACATAGGTTAATTTATTGTTACTATGATTTCTCCATTTACGATTTCATAGGTTACATCATGTAAAGTTGTCAATCTCAGGTTGGTGATGAGCTTTAGTTCTCCAGATTTGGGGCTTTTCTGATATGTTCTCCCTCATGTCATTCCTGCATCACCTCGTTGTTTGAGCATGCCAATTGTCTACCACTTGTACCAATTCGCACATGTCAATCTCTGAGTGGTGCCACATTTCACCTATTTTCAGTGAGAGTTTAGGGTTTCTCTAACATAGCTTCAGAAATCCGATTGAGTGCCTGCTTGAATATTGTCACATAATACTTATGGTTTGGATTGATGAGCATGTTATGAATGGTTGGTTGATTCATAATAACCACCCATAAATCTCCCTTCCTCTAACACACAGAAAATAAAAATTTCTTTGACAGGAGACAGAGTTTCAATACTTTGAAAACAAACTTCTATTCCCTTCAATAACTCAAAAAAAAACTATTACACTACTTCCTCACTGAGAGGGATTACAAAATTATGACTGCTACAAAACGCAGTGCATAAAACCAACTCACTGTATGTTCAAAACAAACATACCTTGTCTCTAAGACACTCTGCTGTGTTTTTCCCTTTCGCACTGCTGTGCATACACACTTAAAAAGTTACACTCAATTTTTCACTTTTTACACACTGCTATGTAATAAAAAATTTACGTACTGTCTATAAAAAAAACTACCAAGCTTTTTCGACCTTTTTATTTTTATATGCCGGAACATATAAAACATATTATAATAAACCCTCTTTAAAAAAAAAAAAAATTAAAACTAAATTCTATGGCCCACCTTTCATTTCGCATATGATATATATATAACATATGTTTAAAACATATGTATATATTAAACTATCAAAACATTAAAGAACCCTTTCCGTCGGACTTTAAAAGTCTGAATAGATTGAATTTCAAACCAAATTCGCGTTCCAAAATGGGATGCTGACGTCTGCCTAATTTTAACTCGAATTCTCAATCCAATGTGCCCTATAAAAATTCGGGTCCGGTTTTCAGGTTTTCAGATTCCCTTCAATTTCATGCGATCCAATATTAATGCTCCACGTGTCCTCCTTTTGAATTTACAAAACTGTCGGGTAAATTTCTGTTTGTTTAATTTTTGGTTGGTGAATTGCGTTAATGCTGGCTGTTGTGTTTAAATACAATCCTGTACAGAAATATGGTTGTGGCCGTCTACAAAAAAAACTTGCAGGAATTTTAAATGCTGAATTAAATTTCTAGATGGCATGCAAGCAACCTCCAAAAAAAAATGTTGCTGCTGCATCCGTCCTTCTGCTGCAGCAGTTGAAGTTAAAATTCAACAGCACGGGGTTTAATAAGTGAGGGTGTAAAGGTAACTTTTTGTCGATAGTACTGGATTAAGATCATCTATTCATTTTTGTAGGGTCTTATGGTGTTTGGTTTTTTAGTTTTGGGTTGGGCTTATTGAGTCTAAGATAGTTTTGAGTGAAAAAATTGCTATCAGGTATTAAAAAATTTTGGTTCTTTTGTCAAAATTTATGAGCTTGTTAGGAAATACAAAACTGACAATGGTTGTATCTTAAATTTGTGGAAAATAATTTGAAATGAAACCTTTTTTTTTATGTTGTTGCAGCAGGTGCAAACCCCATTCAAATTACTAGGAGCATTGACAAGACAATAAAGGCCCTTGTTTCGGAACTCAAAATTTTGTCAAAGGAGGTAAACGCTTGCCTTTTGAGTAGGCTGGTTTTCCTTTTTGCTGATGGTTTGGTGTATCTAATTGAATTAGTTACCTAAGGTATTTTTGGTTGCAAACTCCTTTTCATTTTTCATACAGTATTGGCCTTGTGGAATACATTTGATTGTGTGGTCTTGTTAGATCTACAACATTTATAGTTGTTTAGTCTTATGGCCGAGGTGCACTTTTATTATGGAAATAGTTGATGCAATATTGTCATTTAATCCTTACTGCAGGGTAGCATGTTGAGAAGTTTTTTGTGAAACATTTGGTATTCAAAATGACACTTGATCCTATACATCATCATGCACTTGACTTCAAAATTTATATTCAAAGTGTGCCAGACAATTCTTGCAAAATTTCAAATATTTAGGTTGTTTTAAACCAAAATTTCAATCACCCTCCAGACTTATGCTAATTATCCGCCAATCGTTTAATTAAACAATTTCATTATACTCCGGCCCCACCTATATATATCAATAACCAATCAAACACTCGTATCGTACATGGCTATCCTCCGCACACCTTAGTTAACCTCCGGGCAAGTTCAACGTGCGACCACCGTCCGATGGCCCTTCTCCAAATCAACGACTCTTGGCAATTTCGCTCGGCTTCCAACGTCGGGCTTTAACATGCGATGGCGTGGGTTAAACGGTTGTTTGCCGGGGTCACTTCGCCACGTGTCGCATTCCCTATGGAATCGCTCGCGAATAGGAAATACCGCCTACTCCGCAAAAGCGGTGCGATATGGGCAACCAGCTTTTGTGATTCCGCTCGTGGTTTTGGTAGAGGGCTTGAACACGGGTGCATGTCTGGTTCCGCTATCCTTTTGTTTGTTAACTCATGTCCAATCCTCGGGTCAGGTTCCGAAAGCACAACAATTTTGTCTCTTTATTAAGCGGGATTTTAATATGTGTATTATCAAAGAAAACCAACACAAATTTTATAAGAAAATTGTTCAAAAGTCGAGCCCGCCGGACTTCAAACGGCGATAAACCATAATTCAAACCAAATTCGCGTTCCAAAATAGCCTGCTGACGTCGGCCAATTTTGTGACGCGAATTTATTATCAAATTCGCCCTAATATTTTACGGGTCCGGATTTCCACTGCGCGAGCGGCCCAAACAAAGATCCGCTCCAATCAATTTTTGCCACGTGTCCTCAATAAAAACTTGCCCTGCTCCCGGCTGCGGGTGCATTCGATAGCGTTTAAGGTGATGGGACATGGATATGGCGATTTCATATCATTCGCATTAACATTTAACGCTGTTCAATTAAGTTTTCACATCAAATCTACATTAATTAATTTTTAACACTGTTAAAGATCGGACCTCCACTCCTCTGAGCGATTCCGCACACTCCAATTTGATCCGGCCTTCGGCTCTCATTATTAATGATCAGAGATTCATTATGACGGCCGTCCTTTGATTGCATTGCAGACGGGTCGACATAAAAAATGGCGTTTAGCCATTGTTTTTCAGACAAGCCGGTTGCTGGATTACACTGTCTGGTAACTGCGATGATAAGGAGAAGTGGCCAGCGGAACTTCTGCCTAGACTTTGCTGCATATTTCCATTTCTCTCGGTTCTGTACTCTCTGTCTGTCTTCCTCTGTTAATTGGAATTCTTCTTCTTCGTCTCTTGTGCCCACTGCGATTGCACCCATGCCTCGCGTGCGTCATAGGATGTGTTGCCGCAGGGGGAGCACTAGAGGTCAATCCCGGCGCGCTCCCTCCAGCACCTCAACAGAGGCTAGTTCACCTTCTCCCACGACGCGCACTGCGCAATTTTCCTTTGATTGCACTCTCAACCGCCCGCGAATCACAGCTGTAGTCATTGTGGTCTTCCGCGAGGAGGCCCAAACGCAGGAAGAATGCACCCGTCCGGCGGGTCTGAGCGGGTTTTAATTTGTTTTTCTTGCTTAGCAGGCCCAGTTCATTGGGCTGCTTTTAGTTTATTTTACTGTGCTGGACCTTTAAGTAATATTTTTGAATTCTGTAAATTAAACGTTCAAGACTGGTTTCCCCGTATGAGGGCGGTCTTCTTAATTTTTTGATTTTTTGATGACAAATTTGCCATGAGTATGGCCAGGCAATGTTTTTGACTTCGGTGTAATTTTATTCGCAATGTTAATAGATTAACTTTACTTTGAATTCTCACATGATTAGCGTTTTTCTTGATCTTTTCAAGGATTTTGGGTACTTTAATTTGTATTTGGAACAATGGACGTCGGTACTCTATCTGTTGCTTTACTGTTCTACATACTACTATTTCACTTTCTTATAGATGCCTCGGGAATATTTGAATGCTTTCTCAGATTGTCGATAATCTCCATGTGGACCGTTACTGGGTTTTATATCAAGTCCCTGTATGTGACATGGGGTATTTTTCTATCATTGTCTGGGGTGGGACTTCCACTTTTCTGAATGGATATTTGGGTTCCAATCTTCAGATGTGAAAATGTAATGACTTCATGGACTGTTTTACTTCATATAATATATTCAAAATAGCATTTTTTCTCTTCTGAAAAAAAATGATTAATGTTTATCATTCTGCCTTCAAAACTAGCGATGCGGGTCTATGTTGCTGGTTTATTGATATGGTCTGATGGTCTTTTTATATTTTGGACATATCACACTCCTCACATGATTAGCGTTTTTTCTCTGTTCAAGGATTTTGGGTACTTTAATTTTTATTTGGAACAATGGACGTCGGTACGTACTCTATCTGTTGCTTTACTATTCTACATACTGCTATTTCACTTTCTTATAGATGCCTTGGGCATATTTGGATGCTTTCTCAGATTGTCGATAATCTCCATGTGGACCGTTACTGGGTTTTATATCAAGTCATTGTATGTGACATGGGGTATTTTTCTATCATTGTCTCGGGTGGGACTTCCACTTTTCTGGATGGATATTTGGGTTCCAATCTTCAGATGTGAAAATGTAATGACTTCATGGACTGTTTTACTTCATATAATATATTCAAAACAGCGTTTTTTTCTCTTGTGAAAAAAAAAATGATTAATGTTTATCACTCTGCCTTCAAAACTAGCGATGCTGGTCTATGTTGCTGGTTTATTGATATGGTCCGATAGTCTTTTTATATTTTGGACATATAACACTCCTTACATGATTAGCGTTTTTCTCTGTTGCAGGATTTTGGGTACTTTAATTTGTATTTGGAACAATGGACGTCGGTACTCTATCTGTTGCTTTACTATTCTACATACTGCTATTTCACTTTCTTATAGATGCCTCGGGCATATTTGGATGCTTTCTCGGATTGTCGATAATCTCCATGTGGACCGTTACTGGGTTTTATATCATGTCCCTGTATGTGACATGGGGTATTTTTCTATCATTGTCTGGGGTGGGACTTCCACTTTTATGGATGGATATTTGGGTTCCAATCTTCAGATGTGAAAATGTAATGACTTCATGGACTGTTTTACTTCATATAATATATTCAAAACATCATTTTTTCTCTTGTGAAAAAAAAATGATTAATGTTTATCACTCTGCCTTCAAAACTAGCTATGCTGGTCTATGTTGCTGGTTTATTGATATGGTACGATGGTCTTTTTATATTTTGGACATATCACACTCCTCACATGATTATGATTGGGTTTCTACGTGCCGAGGTTTTGGGTACTTTAATTTGTATTTGGAACAATGGACGTCGGTACTACGTACATTTGCTTTACTATTCTACACTCTTTAACTATTTCACTTTCATCGATACATTTTACTTCATATCTTTGCTATGATTCTTTCATGGACTGTTTTACTTCACTGTTGTAGGGTCTTGGGTGCTTTAATTTGTATTTGGAACAATGGACGTCGGTACTCTATCTGTTGCTTTACTATTCTACATACTGCTATTTCACTTTCATGGACTGTTTTACTTCACTGTTGTAGGGTTTTGGGTACTTTAATTTGTATTTGGAACAATGGACGTCGGTACTCTATCTGTTGCTTTACTATTCTACATACTGCTATTTCACTTTCATGGACTGTTTTACTTCATATAATATCTTCAAAACAGCGTTTCTCGTCTTTTAAAATTTTAATTTTTTTTTTTAAAATTGAACCCTCCGTCGGTCTACCGACGCCTTGTAGACGTCGGAACTGCGACAATACAGAAACGTCGGACGAGAGACAGTATGAAAACGTCGGAAGCGCGACGTGATAAACGTCGGAACTGCGACAACCCAGAAACGTCGGAAGAGAGACAGTATGAAAACGTCGGTAGCGCGACGTTCCAAACGTCGGACCACATATCGTCGAAATTACGACATCTTCCAGACGTCGGAAGAGTGACGTCGAAAACGTCGGACCACGTTTAGTCGGAATTGCGACAGTTTACAAGCGTCGGAAGAGCGACTCCAAAACGTCGGACCACGTTTAGTCGGAACTGCGACGGTTAATGAGAGTCGGAAGAACCACGTTTAAAACGTCAGAGCCGCGACGGTTTGTGATACGTCGGAAGAGTGACGCCTGTTCGGAACGTCGGAATAAGTGTCGATAGTGCGACACTTTTTACTTGCGTCGGAATGGCGACGGCAGGAGAAACCACGGTTTGTCCGCCCTTGAACTGTCGCTCTTGCGACGAATATGTGTCGGAATAGCGACGAATTGGCCGTCGGAATTTCCGCCAAATTCTCTAGTGGCTTCTTCCGCCATCCTAGTATTCGCAAGGGGATGATGCAGATCTGGTCTACTGTCCACCTTCTAAACATTGTGTCTTGTACTAAGCAGGCTTTCCTCCAGAAGGACTATCCTTTTCCCTATCCCCCAAATGTCCCCTGAACCTCTGGGCTTTGTCCCAACTCCTCTGCCTGACGGAATATACTTCTCAAGGTTCTTCTCTGAATCTTCGTAACCCCAAACTGCAAGAATATTTTTAGGCTCAGGATCAAGTTCCACGGAGCCTCGTTCTCTAACCATGATTCTTGTCTCTATTAGCTGGTAAATTACTCACTCGACAACAAAGGACCACCTCTGAAACTGGGATTGTGTGCTTTCACCGCAGGATGGAAACAAGATTAGAGAAAAACAAAACCATTTCCTCCATCCCTTAACCCTAACCCCCATTTCCCCTGGCTCTCTTTCTGATGCGCGGCGCGACTTGCTGCAGCCTGCCCAGGTGTTCTCTGTACCCTGACACCAGAGCCTGTTGTCTCGCTTCTACGATCCTCCTTCCAGCGCATGCAACGAGCCCGAGAAGCCTAGGGTTCAAATCCGACTACCATGATTATGGTTTCCAAGCTCCATTTTCATTGGAAACCTCCTAATTATTTTGGATGATGTAAATGCACTTGATGTTATGTGGCTTTAATGGTTATTTCTTCATTCATATATCTCTGGTTATTTTCTAGTTATAAGTATGTTTTACGTCAGTTATGATGTATGCCTCTCATCATGTTTTTATTAGCATGTGAAACAATAATGAATGAATGACCTAATAGATGATAATTAATCTAATATGAGAAGGCATTAATCCTTCTTGATGATTCTTAGATAAGTATGAGACCCCTATGCTCGGATTTGTTGTTGAAACATGTAGATTTCATATTTTTTATATGTTTGACGAAATGATTGTCATGGATGGGATTTTTTAGGTCAAGTATTTGATCAAATTTTTGTTATAGTATTTTTCTTGGTGTCATTTACTGTCTCAAAAAGTCTCATCAAGTTTCAAGCAGTGGTTTGGAGAATAGCCCTGAACCAAAAAAACTTATAAGAAAAAGAAAAGGTCTCCCTCTCATGTCTCAATGCACTACATCTATCTAAAGCCATGTAAAACTGCCTCAAAATATGGAAGACATTGTAATGTAATGTGGCACTAAAATCTAAGAATCAACGTAATATAAAATATGGAAAATAATGTGCTTCCCATCACTAGTATAGTGTGTAATTGTGGTTACTAATGATGAGAGGCACCTAACCTCCTCTTCAAAAAAACAATAAATTTGTATCTGTCCACCATAGACCTGAAAATATGATGGATGGACCGCATGACGCCCGACATATCTCTAAGTGTACGCAAAATGCCTCTCATATGCAAACTGATGCGGGACATCAGGGAACTGAGAAAAATATTCCCCTCTATACGATAGGCTAGTGATAAATTATATATCATCCTTAGTGGGCCTATACCATGCCCTAGGACTGGAAGATAAATCCTACTCCTAGGCACTCCATAGGTGGATCATATCCACCAACAAGACAGAGTGCATCTTCAGGGAGGTATCTTCCTTATAATACTTGAGTGGGCCTACATTCCTCAAGAGCATTCGGGTTGCTGCAGTAATAGGGTGAGTGTATACATCCCTCTCCCTCTCTTTGTCCTGCCATGTTCGGACCATATTTTATTGGTACTCCTACTGCTCTTGCTCCTTCTTGTGCCCCCTCTACTAACGTCTCGGCTACATGATTGACATATAAAATACATCAGCCTCATATATAAATTACATTTTTTTTATTAAATGAAACATTTATTTATAAATATGGAAACATAACTTTCAATAAAAAAAGAAATCACTGGTGCACTCGAAACACAGTCATGCACCGATGTCAGTGTGCTTTTAAATATAACCACACCAATATTGGTGCACATATAAGTATGCCACACTATTTTTGGTTCAAAATTTTAACTTTTGATAACGGTGCACATAAGTTACACACCGATGCACACGGATAACCTTTTTGCACCAGTACGGAGCGTTCAGGTTATCAAATGCATTGAGCTATGGATATATTTTTAGATATTAATTTTGTAGTGCATTAGGTAAATATAGACGCACCAGGTATGATGCACTGACATAAAATATGTTGCATAATTCCAGGTGTATTTTTGTTTATAAAACACATCACAAAAATGGCGGTGTGATAAGTTCATGTAGTGAAATGTGGTGCAACCTGTAAATTTATAGGGCACACAACTATCGATATGAGGCGAACATATAAACCACACTACGTAGTGAAAAAAATGAAAAATAGTGGAAAATTTATCCTAATTTACAATTATAATCCACTAAAAAAATAAATTACAAAGAAGTGTAGATATTATTTGGAAATTTGGTTGTTAGGGAGGTATTGTGGACACGTAATGGAGAAAAACAAATTTTAGGACAGTTTGAAAACATTGAAAACTCAGACAATGAGGATGGCATAGAAGGATGGTGAGCAAGAGAAGCACTGATATCAGGGTGCTTGCACGACGATCTCAAGGATCTTTTCAGTGAGCACCATGAACTCAAGCCTAAGAAGGACTCCTATCAGTGATTTATTAACAAATGCAAAGAGAGGTAGGTGACCAAGGCAATAGATTTTACAAAAGAAAATGGTTAATGGAGTTGAAACACTACAAAAATGCTTGCAGCAATCAGAAATGGCATATAAATACAGCAACATGTTGGTAGAACTAGGAGACGCCATCACATTTGATTCTTATGATGCTACCTTTACCACTGATGTTGATAGAAAAAATAAAACAAAATTAACTTTACCTAACAATCCCCAAAACTGGGATAAAATTCTTGGAATCCTGACGAGTGCTCACCAAAACAAAGAACCAATGGAACTATAATTTTAAGGCTACAAATGTGAGAAATGATCTCTGCAACACTAGAAGTTCATGCAAATTTAATTGAAAGTGATTTATCGCATCTTACTTACATTTACCATGAAAAAATCACCACTTATCACCACCTCGCTTTCTCCTACTTACATGAATACAGGCCTCAAAGATATACTGTCAAAAAGAAATAGGATTTGCAAGTATATTTTACAGACTTAATGTAAGCGGATCTATGAGGAACTAACCATGGAGGATATGGTACTATGATTTCCAAAACCAACTTTCACGTTATATCCTCTCAAGCTAGGTGCATATTCCTGAGCACCATATGGGCGGTTAACTAGCAGGTCAAAGTTAGCAATCAAATTTTCAAGATACCAAAAGCATCAAAATAATTTCCCTATTTTGCATGAACGTTCAGTCTTATGTTATGGCCACAAATATAGAAATTAAATTCAAATGTTTTTGAAATCCGGGTCTAGATTGAGATAGAAAGCGCCAACAAATTGAGGGACAAGTAGAACGATTTCTAACATCATAAACTCAATATATCATTGATATGCATGGATAATGTTTCCATTATGACTATGTATATGCAAATATAGGAAAGAATGGTATGATAGAGAGGTCATATATGTAGAGAATATGGCAGAGATTTAGGGCAAGATGGCAGGACTGAAATGCAGAACATGCATGTAGAGAGAATATGTTAGAGAGCCCACGTGTATAGATAGCATCTTTAATAGAAATGAATTTTATAATATGATACAAATTTCAACTACAAAAATAATTCATAACAATTTTAACAATTCCAAACGATTGTGGCTCTAAATTGAATAAGGAAGGAATAAACTTGCTCTCATACCATGTTAAACACACATAATATATATAAATACGATTTTGAATGACCCTTTTTTCATCTACAAAGAAGTATCTTGGAATCTTATGACTTTTGACATTCCTCCACACCAACCAATGGATTAGGTGTTCAGCAAATACAAATAATTTAAAAAATATAAAGGGAAAAAAAAATATAAGTTTAATAAAACATCAATTAATTAAGTTTGAGTTAAAAATAATGATGTTCAAGTTCCAATTTTCAAAGTTCCATGATAAACACAAATTAATATTTGTTTTCTTATAAGTTTAGTATAAAGCTCAAACTTAGTCATCTGATAGGAGAGGTGAATAGAAAAAAATATTATGCATGGAATTTTGATGCACCTCACCATGATCCAAACAACTTTTGTAATATGGGTTTTTTTGTTATTTACTACTAGGAGATCATTATTTCATTAATAAGACAAACTTTTGAACAGGGATTACTAATCATGGTGAATTTAGAGCATTATTTTTCTTGTTAAAGTGTGCTTTAGATAAAAATATTGTGTAATTGGAAGCTCTATTATGACTATTAAATAGACAAACAATAAAATCTCATCCCAATGGTCTGATAGATGGTTTTACATTTGAAAAATATCTTTGGTCTTTTTCAGATTATTAGTTTTACTCATATATTTAGATAAATATTGAGTCAGTATTTAAAGAATACTTGTACTTGGTTGATAGTTTCATTGTATTAAATGGATTTATTGAGGGCCATTAGTTTCCTCAAGGACGTGTGATCTTTTAGATTTCAAATCTTATTTGGTTGTTGCTATATAATATGAAGACATATTTTGATTATAACTTAGCTATATTTTTGAGATTTTGGAACAACTTATGTGAAAGACATTGGTAGTGAACACGTAGGTCTTTGGGATAACTTATGTAAAAGAGAGTGATAGTAGGCTTATAACCCCAAAAAAAAAAATAGTCCTACATTGTATATAACAAATTAAAACTAGAATATATATATATATATATATATATATATATATATATATATATATATATATATATATATATATATATATATATATATATATATATAATGATTAAGGAGGCAATGAATTCATAGGATGTTAAGCTTTGGAAAAAGTCCATAATCAAGGAAATGAAAACTTAATACAAAAATGAGGCTTTGGATCTATTGAATTTGCACTTGGAAAAAATCCCATTGGCAAAAAATGGGTGTAAAAATAAGTTTAATGGATAAGGTAAAGTGGAGAAACACAAAACTTGGTTAGTAGTAAAAGGTAATTCTCAAGTAAAGGGAATTAAATTTGGTGAATTTTTTATTGTGTTACTAATTTAACTTCTATTAGATTTAACTAATCTATTATTGTTTCTTTTGAATTTGAAGTACAACAAATGGATGTGAATATAACATTCTTACAATGGGATCCGAGAGAAGACATTTAAATGAAACACTAGCAGGAAATGATGAAATTAGAGACTAGGTGACTAAAAAATTTAGTCACTGCAACATTTCCAAGTGAAATACTACCAAAAATTAACAATCTTAAATGATCAACTAAAATCGACTAACATAAATGACTGTCACGGGTCAAAATATACAACTAGCTAATAAGTAATGCAACTAAAAATGACTAACATGAACGACTAATTTATTCTAGGAACAAAAATATGACTACTTAACAAGTACTATAATAATACAAATTATTCATTTATGCTAGTCATTTTAATTGTGTCACTTCAACAATCTAAATTTGCAAGTGACAGGGGATTCAAAGGCCGTTATAGTTTATACTTCCTTATACACTTCTTTAATGGATCAGTGGATGATTAGAGTTATGGAGCTCATTAAAATCTTCAGGATTATATCCTTTGATCACATTCATAGGGAATTAAATTCAAAGGCTAACACATTATCCAAAATGAGAGTGGCCATATAGCTAGGTCAAATAGATTATGAAGAATACATGTAAGGAGAAGTCTTGGTTAATTATGAAGAATACTTGCAAATGAGAGGTGGCATTATTGTTTAACCCATAAACACTTTTATCACACTCAAAATTATTTGAAAAAAAATTGTTTTGATAGTATCACCGTAGTATTCATGCTGTGTCATTTAGGGTCATGCATTGATGAAGAGTGGTCATGCAAATTGATGAAGAGTTTGTAAAAACATGCCCATCCTAAGATTAAAAAATAATCCATAAACCATGTCATATCTGTCATTTCCATTAAAAATCATTACAAGGTTCATGTTTAAGATTTACTGGCCATCTATCTGTTTTTACCATTTTCCGCAGCGTATATAACCATGAAATGACATTTTTCGCTACAGAAACACCTAAACTTCCCATAGCGAATCTGTCAGAAATATAACAAAAAGCGCTGCGGAATTTCGTTTTTATGCAAAAAAAAAGGAAAAGGTGAGATGTTAATTTTTAGAGGTCCATAGTCACGTGAGTAGTTAAATGGGTCATATATCATCCACAATCATCAATACTTGTCATCATTACATCTCCCATTTTCGTCATTATCCTTCCCATTTTTGAATTTCCCCTTTTTTTGAATTCACCTTCAAATTTTCTCTATGTCATTAGCCTTTCCACCTTTGCATGCATCAATTGATTTTCAACTTGTAAGAGTCCACCCCATTGCAAAGCAGCTTGTTTTCCAAAGAATTTCTTTGCAGGTGTCACAGGTTCATGAAGGCAACATAGCATAAAAGGAAGCTGGCTAAGCAGGAAAACAAATGGCTCTATATACAGTTATATAGGAACCAATAGACCTTAAATTTATCATGGAGGACCTCATCTTCACGCAATTTTTCATCTAGACAGGTTACATGCATTTCTGCCAGGAGCTACAAGGGGATTTGTTGTGTTTTTTGATTGTTTGAGTTGTTGGTTTCAAGAGATGTTTACAGGAAACTGAAGATGAGTTTCAAAAATATGACTGATTTTTTTTCTAAGCATAGAACAAGGAACAATAACCTCTTTCACTTTTCTCCTAGGTGCTACCAATTTGGAGATTCGAAGATGTCTTTGGGACCTATTTTCATAATTCCAAATTTTCCTGTTTTATACATGCTTTTATAATGCAGATTTCAGACAGCTGGAGATGGTTTTAAAAAAAACAAGAGAGATTTTTATTCTAAAAATTCTCATTTACAAAAATTTCCTTTCATTTTTCAACAGATATTAGGGATAGAGAGATAGGAGCTCATGATTGCAACCTTATTTTTCAAAAAAGAAGGGTCATTTTAATGGAGAATGAGCTACTTGCTACTCCACGAAGAAGAGTAAATCACATTTTTATTAAGCTTTGACTTTAAGACACCTCATGAATACATATGAAATCTATAAAAATTATAAAATGGTGTTTTTTGAGCTTATGAATTTTTTTTTGTGAAATTCTATCAAACTAGGCGTTTTCGTAGCGCCTTCCAGGCTTAAAGCTCAAAATGCACTACGGAATTGTTGTAGGTGTGTTTTTTGATAAAATATGGAAAAAAATCAAAGTTAAGGCTTAGGAATTTCTTTTTTCTTAGCTCTATAAACCTATCAAATAGATCCATGACATCAGAGAGAGCTAACAGGTGGCAGAGGTTGGTGAACTAAATTCGCTACAAAATGTGCTACGAAATTGATGTAGATGTCTTTTGGATTAAAAAGGTGGTTAGATATGAAATTAAAATCTGGGAAATTTTTTTAGGTCCCTATATTGATAGTATAGTCCCTTATTATTGTTAGTGTAGCCTCCTTATTGTTATTTTTGTACCCCTGTAACCACAATATTGTTATTATTGTGCCCTTACATTATTATTGTTAGGTTGACTAGGATTATATTGTGATCCCATGGACTCCTATATATAGAAGGAGGTTTTTTTCATTTGTATCATCCAAGAATTATTCATTTATGTAATGTATTGGAGGTTTCCCCCTTGAAGTGGCTGATTTCTAAGGCGTTGATCTCTCTTTCCTTCTATTTTTGGAGCTGCTTTCATAACATTTGGTATCAGAGCTTTAGATTCTAGGGTTTTGTTGCTCCAAACAGGTCATTGTGGAATTTTCGCTATAAATTTTTTTCTACGAAGGTGCAGAAGATGAAATTTTTACATAGAGAAGCTGAAATTTTGACGTCGTGTAAAAATTTTGGATCTTCTTTCGTAATAATTTCGGAGATATGATCTTTGGAAGTTAGGGTTTTTTTAGGCTCCCGAATTTCACCTAAAATGGGTCATCATGGAATTTTCGCTATAATGTTTTTTCTACTAAGGTTCAGAGGCTGAAATTGTTATAGAGCGAATCCAAAATCCTGAGTAACATCATGTAAAAATTTTAGATCTTGGTTTGCAATATTTTCATATATATGATCTGTGGAAGTTAGGGTTTTTTCAGGCTCCCGAATTTCATCTCAAAGAGGTGACCATGGGAAAATCTTCATAAATCTCTCTCTAAGCATCAGATTGGATTTATGTAAATAGTGGCCACAATCACATGGACTCTAGTTTCCTTTGTATCAATTTTAGATACGAATGAGGAAACAGTGACACGTGGCACGCCATACAAGTTCGCTCTACTGAACCAGTCCATAATTAGGTCATTGTGGGAGATTGGGCATAAATTTGACTTGAAGAATCCAAATCAGGTCAGACCTGTGGCATTGGAAAGAATATTTAGATGGCTACTATAGGGCCGAATTTCATATATGAAGATCTAAAATTACAAACATAATTTAGTTTCATTATCGAGCTCCTTAAAAGAAAGAAAAATGCGTGTATTTTTTTTTGAATTGCATAAGTCTTGTGTGAAAAATCAGTTTGAATTGATTCCAAGTGCATATTATAGAATAAATATCAATATTGGGTTCTAAAATGCCCCCTAAAAATAATTCAACACCCATTAAGCCTTTATAAGTCTCTACTATGACTCATGAAGATGAAGAACTACAACATGACATGTCAAAATCACAAGAGCAAGTGCACCAAATTTCGCTCTCACAAAGAGCAACAAAAAATGAAACAAAAGTTTTAAAGAAAGGCATGGAAGCTAAGATGCATGGTTTGAAGAAAGGCATGGAAGGCATGGAAGCTGGCATGGAATCTGGGATGGATGACATGGAAGAAAAAATGAAAGACAACATGGAAAACATGAAGAATGATCTAAAAGAAGACATGAAAGGTTTGACAAAGTTGATACAAGAAATGTTTCCTAATGGCGAAAAGACAGTAGAGGAAACTCATGATGAGAAAAAAATAAATCTTAATCATGATTCTATAAACTCTAATGTTGTATGGAAGAACCACCATATTCCAAAGATGGATATGATGAATTTTTATGGCAAGGATCCCGTAACATGGATACTACAAATGGAGCAATATTTTGATCTCAATAATGTGAAAAACACACAAATGGTACACATTGCAACTTTACATTTAGAAAAAAATGAATTTGTATGGTATCGATGGCTTTGCTCCCGTAAAAAATTTGTCACTTGGTCAAATTTTACAGAGGACATGATAGCACATTATGAGGATACAAAGAGCAACACCTTCTTTAGCCAATTGATAAACTCAAACAAAAGGGTTCAGTGGTGGAGCACATTGAGGACTTCCAAAAATTGAATATAAGGGTAACTGATATTCCAGAGGAACACATGATTGATGTCTGCATAGGGACTTTAAAGGATAACATCCAACATGAAGTTCACGTTTGGAACCTGATTCATTAGAGAAGGCATTCAAATTGGCAAGAAAAATTGAATGTAAAATTATGGCGACAAGGAAGCCTACCACTCACATCTATAAAGATGGAAGTGTTGTTACTCCTAGAATTCCACAACCTACAAGGTTGACACCACAACAATTGGAAGAAAAATAGCAAAAGGGCTCTGCTACAGTTGTGATAGAAAATACACTAAAGGTCATAAGTGTGCTGAGAAGAAATTATTTTACATAGATTGTTAATAGGAGGAAGAAAATGACTAAGAAACTTAAAAAGAAGAGGATATACACCAGGAACCAACCCTCGAAGACAAAGAAATGAGTCTGACCATATCGTGTAATGTATTGGCAAGTATTAACACTCCTCAAACTCTCAATATAGAAGGACATATCAAGAAGAAAAAGGTAATAGGGTTGATTGATTCGGGTAATACCCATAATTTTATTCATTGTTAGGTAGCTAAGGAATTGAATTGTTTCCTATACCCAGCACCAGAATTTCAAGTGATGGTTGCAAATGGATGAACTATAAATTACTCTGGAAAATGTCATAATATCAAGCTAACCATGGGGGAATATGTATTGAATAGTACAATTCTTTCCATTCCAATGGGAGGTGTTGATGTTGTACTAGGAGTACAATGGTTACAATCTTTGGGGATTGTAGCTTCTAATTTTCAAGAAATTTTCTTGAATTTTTTTTTGGAATGAAAGGAAGTCAAATTATGGGGTATCGCAGGGAAGCCGGGAAAGATAATAAGCTCTAATGTCATGAAAAATCTTCTGAAGAAATAACAACGAGGCGTAATTGCACAATTATGCTCACTAGAAGTTCCAACATCAAAATCATCTATTTCTCCATATCTCCAAAAAGTCTTGGAAAATCATTCCAAGGTGTTTGAAACTCCCAAAGGCCTCCCACCTATTCGTGATCATGATCATGCTATTCATTTGATTCCAGGAAGTGTTCCTCCAAACATCAGGCCTTACAGATATCCTTATGTCCAAAAGAGAGAAATTGAATTTCTGATTGCAGAAATGTTAGAGGCTGGTATAATTCAACCTAGTCAAAGTTCTTTCTCTGCTCCAGTAGTATTGGTGCACAAGAAGAATGGATGATGGCGCATGTGTCCAGATTATATGGAGCTCAATAATCTCACTATTAAAGATAAATTTCCCATTCCTGTGATTGATGAATTATTGGATGAATTACATGGAGCAATTTATTTTACCAAGTTGGATCTTCGTTCAGGATATCATCAAATTAGAATGAAGATGAAAGATATTCCAAAAACAACATTTTGAGCTCATGAGGGTCATTATGAATTTTTGGTCATGCCTTTTGGCCTTACTAATGCACCTTATACATTTCAAGGGTTAATGAATTCCATTTTCAAACCCTTCCTTAGAAAATTTGTGCTAGTATTTTTTGATGATATACTAATCTACAATAGGTCTTGGAAGGATCATTTTCAACATGTTGACATGGTGCTCAAAATATTGGAGGAGAAACAATTATATGAAAAAACATAATGTTTATTTGGAGAACAAGAGGTGGAATATCTGGGTCATATTGTATCTCATGAGGGTGTTAAGGTAGATCCTGACAAAATTAAAGCCATTAAGGAATGGAAAGTCGCCACAACCATAAAGCAGTTGCGAGGATTTCTCGAGTTAACAGGGTATTATTGCAAGTTTGTTAAGAATTATGGGAGAATAGAAGCACCTATAACAACATTATTGAAGAAAGATGCATTTTCATGGACTCCTGAAGCAACTAAGGCCTTTGAACATCTTAAAGAGGCAATGTGCCTAGCACCAGTCTTAGCTACGCCAGACTTCACAAAAACCTTTATTGTGGAATGTGATGCCTCAAGAAATTGAATTGGTGTTGTTTTAATGCAAGAAGGTAGACCCAATTCTTTTGAAAGTCGTCCAATAAAAGGAAATTATTTACACAAAAATATTTATGAGAAGGAAATGTTGGAAATACTACATGCACTAAAGAAATGGCGTACTTACCTAATGGGAAGACACTTCAAGGTAAAAAATGATCATGATAGTCTTAAACACTTCTTGGAACAAAGATTATCTTCATAAGAGCAGCAAAAATGGGTCACAAAGATGTTGGGTTATCACTTTGAAATCATCTACAAAAAACGGAAGCTAAATTTTGTCACAAATACACTCTCAAGAAAGGATGAAGAGTTGGAAGCATTACTTTATGCCATTTCTATTATCCAACCAGATTGGATAACCGAAGCAAGGGATGAATGGAAGAAGGACGAAGAAGTGTGGACACTCACTCAAAAGTTGCAGCAAGATCCTAGTATATCTGACACATTTAGTTGGAAAAATGATTCCTTATAGTACAAAGATCACTTATATATTTGTAAGAATTCCCAACTAAAACAAAATATTCTTTTGGAATTGCACACTGCTCCTTTAGGAGGACACTCAAGATTTTTAAAAACTTACCACAGGGTGAAGAAATAATTTTTTTGGGATGGTCTTAAATCTGATATTCAAAAATTTGTGGGAGAATGTTTGGCTTGCCAACAAAATAAAGTTGATACAATTAAGAACTTGGGTCTTCTACAACCTGTATCCTTTCCAAGTCAATGCTGGGAGGAGATTTCAATGGATTTTATCACAGGTATACCTAAGTCCGAAGGAAAGAGTGTCATCATGGTGGTAGTTAATAGACTTACCAAGTATGCACACTTTTGTTCATTATCTCATCCATTTAAAGCAAGTACAGTTGCTACTGCATTGATGGAAACAATTCAAAAGCTACATGGAAACCCAAAGTTTATTGTAATTGAGAGAGATCCAGTTTTTACTGGAAATTTTTGGACAGAATTATTTTTTTGTTTGGGTACTCAACTACCTCATAGCTCATCTTATCATCCTCAATCTAATGTTCAAACTGATATAGTCAATAAATTCTTGGAAGGATATCTTCGTTGTTTTGTATCTGATAAGTAAACACAATCATGGGTCAAGTGGTTACCTCTTGTTGAATGGTGTTATAACACTTCCTTCCATACTGCAGCAAAAATGACCCCATTTATGGAACTTTATGGATATCATCCACCGTCCATCGCATCATCTTTAAGAGAAAATTATAAGGTTCAAGCAGTGGAAGATCGCATCGAGGATCAACAAGAATTTCTCCAACTCTTAAAGGATAACCTAAATTTGGCACACAATCAAATGAAACAACAGGAAGATCAACATCGCAGTGAAAGAATTTATGATGTAGGAGACTGGGTAATTTTACGGTTACAACCATACAAACAAATGTCCTTCAAGTAAGCTAAGAAGGATAATAAATTATCACCAAAGTACTATGGTCCTTACAAGGTGTTTCTAAATATTGGTACTATGGCATACAAATTGGAGCTTTCTGCTTCTTCACGAGTGCATCTAGTTTTCCATGTTTCATGCTTAAAGAAGGTTATAGGTGATAAAATTCCAGTTCAAACAATATTTCCAGAACTTGATGAGGAAGGAAAAATCAGATTGGAACCTGAAGCAGTCACGGAAACAAGAACTCGATAGCTATGAAATCGATCAACTTCAGAGTATCTCATCAAGTGGAAGAACTTACCCACTGAAGATTCTACATGGGAGGATGATAATTTTATATGGAAGCATCTAGAGCTTCTAAAGTATTGAGGACAACACTTTTTTGAAGGAGAGGGGCATGTTAGGTCCCTATATTACTAGTATAGTCCTTTATTATTGTTAGTGTAGCCCCCTTATTGTTATTGTTGTACCCTTGTAACCCCAATATTGTTATTATTGTGCCCTTACATT
This sequence comes from Pinus albicaulis, assembly GCA_034641835.2. Classification (NCBI taxonomy): domain Eukaryota; kingdom Viridiplantae; phylum Streptophyta; class Pinopsida; order Pinales; family Pinaceae; genus Pinus; species Pinus albicaulis. The sequence continues at coordinate 1,067,460,464 of CM076580.1, forward strand.
ATTATTGTTAGGTCAGCTAGGATTATATTGTGATCCCATGGACTCCTATATATAGAAGGAGGTTTTTTCATTTATATCATCCAAGAATTTTTCATTTATGTAATGTATTGGAGGTTTCCCCCTCGAAGTGACTGATTTCTAAGGCGTTGATCTCTCTTTTCTTCTATTTTTGGAGCTAGTTTCATAAAAAAAAACAATTGTATTAGACCTCCTAACCTATTAAAAATATTAATGGCAGTAGAATGACTCAATGAGTTACAAAAATGTTCAAAACAGAGGTGCTACGAAATGTTGTTGCGGAATTGCCTACACCACTATGTTTTTTGCAGTGCATGTTTTTGGGGAAAATTTTGAATTTTAGAGGGAAGATGAAGGTCAATCAAACACGTGGGAAGCACAAGAATAGCAGTGGAACATGCCAACAAAGTTCTCTCCTTAAATGAAGCTGTCTTATGCTACAATTCTACCTAAAGATAGGGTTTCATGGTCATTATGGTTTTTTCCTTAAACATAGGAAGATATGTTTCTAAATCTAGTGGATGTATTTATAGTTTGATCATGTTCATTGCCACATAGTCACATGATCTTCTATGTTGTAAGATGGAGTCATTTCAGTTAAAAAGTGTAATAAATAGGAAGATGAGTTCTATTAGGATTCTAACTCCTAAACTTAGCAAATGTCTGTTTTGTTTCCAGATATTTAGGTTTTAGTTAGATGATGTGTCAAAGTCAAGAGTTCGATGATCTGGCCAGGTGGAAGATCCTATGTAATGGTGAAAAGCCTATTAATAGGCAAAAATTCGAAAGAAACAGGGTTCAAAAATGTTATTTCAGAAGACTACTTTGTAAATCTTTGGGATTCCAACAATATACAGTGACACTACAGCTTTTCTTCACCTAAGATTCTTATTATGTTTCAATGAGTTACTGTTCTATTTTTCTTAACTTTTTTCCTCCAATGCCTTAATGCTTGATTACTCAGAATTCATGTACATCATGCTCTGACTTCCTTGAAGCATTAAGCTATGGTATATCTCTCTTAATATTTTTCTTTCAATATCTTTATGTCTCATTACTCAGAATTTGTGTTTCTTGTGATATGAATTCCTTTGAACACTAAGTTATAGAATATTTTATGTGTGTTTTTTCCTTTCATTGAAACATCTACAAGCCTCAACTTCCACAAGGAAATCCATTGTCACTAAATTCTCTAGCACTGACTCCATAAGCCCAATGGTAGTAAACCCTATACATTTTTCACCTGCATACAAACAGATTCAATCCAATTCAGAGTTAGCCATATTCTTTCAATTTATTCATTAAATATTATTTATCCTTTTGAGAGAGCCCTCTCAGGATAAAAAGGCTAATTTCCAGCTACAAGTGGTTTGAAATAGTTACTCAAAGTTGATTGTTGAAGCAGCCCATCAGTACCAATTTGGTGATAAAATTTTGGCGTCGTTGCCGAGGAATGAAGGTGTAAATTTCCCTGGGAAGAACGACAAAGTTTCAGTTCTAAGGTCTGAGACCAGCAGACACTTAGGCACATATTGGCTGTATTTCTGCTCTGGCAACTCCACACATCAAATAATCAATCTGAAGGTGACTCCACTTCTTGAATATCAGTAGCTTGATGAAGTTCCAAGATGATTTCCATTGCATGAAATAATCCCAGGTATGCCCCTATGAATCGGTCTTACATCCTTGGTTTTCCAGATCCTGTGCCAAAAGTCAATTAGTTAACTTATCTTCCCATATTTAAAGATGAAAAGAAAGAAAATGCTACTCTTCACTTGGTTAGATTCCATATGCATGTATGTAGACTTAAGGTTCATTTTCCTGAGGATTGTCTCATGAAGATGTTTATGGTCACTTTAGAGGGAAAAGCATGGTCTTGGTACGAAAACCTGCCAAATGGTTCCTTACATTATCTTTTTTATTTCCATGTTGCATTTTATAAGATGTATAAATAATTTCATTCTTCCTTATTTATGGTCAAAGACTGCTATAAACATTTTGTGATTTTTATTGAATACTTGGAGAATTGTTATGAAGATGATGAGTTCATGGATGAGGAAATTTTAGAGGCCCTTCAAGACAATCCCTTTCATCACCAAGAACAAAGGGTAGCCTCTCTCTTGGATGAAAATGGAACCCAGCAGGAGTTTATTTATGACAATCATGTTACATCCTCTAAGTTTGATGAACATTTGCAGCAGACTTATCAGTGTTTTGATGATCAGGAATATAAGAATCATTTCCAACAGTAGGAGGAAATGGTGGTAAATAGTTGTTATAATGTTCAGGTAAAGGAAGAAATTTATTCCTCATGTCATTCCTTGTATCAGCTTACTGCAAATGAGGAAAATTTTGAAAAGCCAATTTTAGACAATCAGATGGATACGCTTGTTGATACATATGAAGAGTTACCTTTAGAAATTCTTGTAGTACATGTTGAGGCAGTTCCTTTTGAAAGTGTCCAAGAATAATCCAAATATTTCTTCGTTGCCAATGGAAAAAATGATCAACAGATTGTTCCTTTTCTATTTGAGAATGGTCACAAGAGTTATCATGAAAAATCTGAACAAGAAACAACATCAAAGGATCATAGTTACTATTATTTTCTTGCTGGTCAACAAGAACTATTTTTGCATACTCTCAAAGATCCTTTCACAACTTTGCTAGAACTTTCAATAGAAATGAATTTCATAATGATCATCAGTTATGTATAAAAATTCAGATGGTGGAACAAGTTATCATATGTTAGGAATGGCTTTGTGATCAGAGAAGTGGAATGCACGTTCCAATCTAGTACCCAACTTCTTGATTGGCTTCATTGGAAGTGTGGGATCACTTGATTTGGCTTTTATTGTTGAAAAAGTAGAGTAGGATCATTTGTATATAAATAAGCTTGAGGATCAATCATTTTGTCATTTTTAGTTTTAAACTTCAGCATGTCTACTTTCAGTTCTTTAGCAGCTATTGGTTTTTCAGCATCAAGGTTACAAGTCAAAGTAGGTTGCAAGTTTTCATTTTGAAGATGGGAGCGCCAAATGGCTAAGGCACTGGATCTACTAGTTCTTTTCTGTACCAGAGGGGCACACCATCCCCAGTGGAGACAATGTTATCACACTCAAAATTTTCAAAATTTTTGTTTTGATAGTATCACCATAGTCTTCATGTTGTGTCATTTAGGGTCATGCATTGATGAAGAGTGGTCATGCAAATTGATGAAGAGTTTGTAAAAACATGCCCATCCTAAGATTAAAAAAGCATCCATAAACCATGTCATATCTGACATTTCCATTTAAAATCATTGCAAGGTTCATGTTTAAGATTTATTGGCCACCTGTCTGTTTTTACCATTTTCCGCAACGCATATAACCATGAAATGACATTTTTCGCTACAGAAACACCTAAACTTTATGTAGCAAATCTACTAGAAATATAACAAAAAGCGCTGCGGAATTGTGTTTTTCTACATAAAAAAAGGAAAAGGTGAGATGTTAATTTTTAGAGGTCCATAGTCACGTGAGTAGTTAAATGGGTCATATATCACCCACAATCATCAATACTTGTCATCATTACATCTCCCATTTTTGTCATTCTCCTTACCATTTTTGAATTTCCCCTTTTTTTGAATTCACCTTCAAATATGCTCTCTGTCATTAACCTTTCCACATTTTCATGCATCACTCGATTGTCACCTTGGAAGAGTCCACCAAATTTCAAAGCATCTTGTTGTCCAAATAATTTCTTTACAGGTGTCACAGGTTCATGAAGGCAACGTAGCATAAAAGGGAGATAGCTAAGCAGGAAAACAAATAAAAGGTGGCTCTATGGTTATATAGGAACCCATAGACCTTAAACTAATCATGGAGGACCTCATCTTCACACAATTTTTCATCTAGACAGGTTACATGCATTTCTACCAGGAGCTACAAGGGGATTTGTTGTGTTTTTGGATTGTTTTAGATGTTGGTTTCAAGAGACATTTGCAGGCAATTGAAGATGAGTTTCAAAAATTTGAATGAGGTTTTTTCTAAGCAAAGAACAAGGAAAAATAATTTCCTTCACTTTTCTCCCTGGTGCTACCAATTTGGAGATTCGAATATGTCTTTGGGACCTATTTTCAGAATTCAGAATTTTCCTATTTTGTACGTGACTTTATAATGCAGATTTTGGACAGCTGGAGATGGTTTTCAAAAAACCAAGAGAGGATTTTATTATAAACATTATAATTTACAAAAATCGCCTTCCATTTTGCAACATATATCAGGGATCGAGAGATAGGATCTCATGATTGCATCCTTATTTTTCAGAAAAAAGGGTCATTTTAATGGAGGATGAGCTACTTGTTGCTCCATGAAGAAGAGTAAATCACATTTTTATTAAGATTTGACTTTAAGACACCTCAGGAATACATATGAAAGATATACAAATTATACAATGGTGGTTTTTTAGATTATGAAGAAAAATTTGTGAAATTATGTCAAACTAGGCGTTTTCGTAGCGCCTTCCATCTTAAAGCTCAAAATGCGCTACAGAATTGTTGTAGGTGTGTTTTTTGATAAAAATATGGAAAAAAAATAAAATGTAAGGCCTGGGAAATTTTTTTATTAGCTATCTAAACCAATCAAATAGATCCATGACAGCAGAGAGAGCTAATAGGTGGTAGAGGTTGGTGAACTAAATTTGCTAAAAAATGCGCTATGAAATTGTTGTAGATGTCTTTTTGATTAAAAAGGTTGTTAGATCTGAAATTAAAATCTGGGAAATTTTTTTATTATACCTCCTAACCTATTAAAAATATTCATGGTACCAAAAATACTCAATGAGTTGCAAAAATGTTTAAAACAGAGGCACTATGAAATGTTCCTGCAGAATTGCCTACACCACTCTGTTTGTTGCAGCGCACAGTTTTGGGAAAATTTTTGAATTTTAGAGGGAATTTGAAGGTCAATAAAGCACGTGGGAAGCACAATAATAGCATTGGAACATGCCAACAAATTTATCTCCTTAAATGAAGTTGTCTTATGCTACAGTTCTGCCGAAAAAAAAGGTTTCGTGGTCATTATTATTTTTTCCTTGAACACAGGAAGATTTTTTTCTAAATCTAGTGGATGTATTTATAGTTTGATCATTTTCATTGCCACATATTCACATGATCTTCTACGTTGTAAAGATGCATTAATTTCACTTTAAAAATGTAATAAATAGGAAGATGAGTTCTATTAGGACTCTAACTCCTAAACTTAGCAAATGTTTGTTTTGTTTCCAGATATCTAGGTTTTAGTTAGATGATGTGTCAAAGTAAAGAGTTCAATGATGTGGCCAGGTGGCAGATCCTATGTAATGGTGAAAAGCTTATTAACAAGCAGAACTTCAAAAGAAACAGTGTTCTAAAATGTTATTTCAGAAGACTACTTTGTAAAGCTTTGGGATTTCAGCAATATACAGTGACAGTAAAACTTTTCATCACCTGAGATTCTTATTATGTTTCAATGACTTAGTGTTCTATATTGCTTAATTTTTTTTGTTAAGTCCCTATATTAATAGTGTAGCCCCTTATTATGTTAGTGTAGCCCCCCTTATTGTTATTATTGTACCCCTGTGACCCCCATATTGTTATTATTGTGCCCTTACATTATTATTGTTAGGTCGGCTAGGATTACATTGTGGCCCCACTAGGATTATATTGTGGCTCCATGGACTCCTATATATAGAAGGAGGTTTTGTTCATTTGTATCATCCAAGAAATGTTCATTTATGTAATGTATTGGAGGTTGCCCCCTCGAAGTGGCTCATTTATAAGGCGTTGATATCTCTTTTCTTCTATTTTTGGAGCTGGTTACACAACATTTGGTATCAGAGCTTGGGATTCTAGGGTTGTTGCTCCAAACAGTCCATCGTGGCATTTTCGCTATAACTTTTTTTCTCTGAAGTTTCGGAAGCTTAAATTTTTAAGGTACAGCAGTGAAATCTGAGGAAGATTGTACACGAAAATTACGGAAGCAGTTGTAATATTTTCGGAGATATCATACGTGGAAGTTAGGTCTTTTTTCAAGCTCCTAAACGGGTCATCGTGGAATTTTCGCTATAATTTTTTTTTTCTACGAAGGTTCGAGAATGCGAAATTTGTGGTGCGAAGCTGAAATCCTGAGGAAGGTCGTCAAAAAATTTCAGAGCTTGGTTCGCAATATTTTTGGAGATATGATCTGTGGAAGGTAGTGCTTTTTCAGGCTCCTGAATTGCATCTCACAGAGGTGATCGTGGGAAAAGTTCAATAACTCTCTCTCTGGGCAGTGGATTTGAGTGCCGTTAAAATTTATCGCAAGTACACGGACTGTAGTTTCTTGGCTATCAATTTCAGAGACAAAGGATGAAACAGTGACACGTGGCAAGTTATACAAGTGCGCTCTACTGAACCAGTCCAGAATTAGGTCATTGTGGGAGATTGGACACAACTTTGTCTTGGAAAATCAAAATCAGATCAAACCTATTGCATTCAAAAGAGAATTCAGAGGGCTACTTCAGTGATGAATTTCAGATATTGAAGATCTGTAATCACAGAGATAATACAATTTCAATATCGAGCTCCTCAAAGCTAGTAAAAGGTGTGTATTTTTTTTCTGAATTGCATAAGTCTTGTTTGAAGAATCAAGTTGAATTGATTGCAAGGGCCTATTGTAGAATAGATATCAATATTGGAGTCTGAAATGGCCCCTAAAAAGAATTCAACACCCATTAAGCACTCAGAAATCTATACTATGATGCATGAAGTGGAAGAATTGCAGCATGAGATATCAAAATTACGGTACCAAGTGCAACAAATTTCAATCTTACGAAGAGCAACCGAAGCTGAAATAGATGGTTTAAAAGAAGAAATGGAGGCTAAGTTGCATGGTTTGAAGGATACAATAATAGCTAATATGGATGATAAATTAGTGGAAGATGACATTGAGCATCAACAACAAGTTCTCCAACTCTCAAAGGATAACCCAACTTTGGTGCAGAATCTAATGAAACAACAGGAAGTTCAACGTGACATCGAAAGAAGTTATGAAGTAGTCATAGAAACAAGAAATCAACAAGTACGATCAATTTCAGAGCATCTCAGCAAGTGGAAGAACTTTCCTGTAGAAGATTTCACATGGGAGGATGAGAATTTTATACAGAAGCATCAAGAAATAATCAAGCGTTGAGGACAACACTTGTTTGAAGGAGAGGGGCATGTTAAGTCCCTATATTAATAGTATAGCCCCTTATTATGTTAGTGTAGCCCCCCTTATTATTATTATTGTACCCCTGTAACCCCCATATTTTTATTATTGTGCCCTTACATTATTATTGTTAGGTCGGCTAGGATTACATTGTGGCCCCACTAGAATTATATTGTGGCCCCATGGACTCCTATATATAGAAGGAGGTTTTGTTCATTTGTATCATCCAAGAAATGTTCATTTATGTAATGTATTGGAGGTTGCCCCCTCGAAGTGGCTCATTTATAAGGCGTTGATATCTCTTTTCTTCTATTTTTGGAGCTGGTTACACAACATTTTTCCTCTAATGTCTTGATGCTTGATTACTCAGAATTCATGTACATCGTGCTCTGACTTCCTTTAAGAATTAAGCTATGGTATATCTCTCTTAATATTTTTTTTTCAATATCTTGATGTCTCATTACTCAGAATATGTGTTTCTCATGCTCTGACTTCCTTTGAACATTAAGTTATTGAATATTTTCTGTGTGTTTTTTCCTTTCATTGAAATATCTACAAGCCTCAGCTTCCACAAGGAAATCCATTGTCACTCAATTCTCTAGCACTGACTCCATAAGCCCAATGGTAGTAAACCGTATACATTTTTCACCTGCATACAAACACATTCAATCCAATTCAGAGTTAGCCATATGCTTTCAATTTATTCATTGAATATCCTTTATCCTTTTGAGAGAGCCCTCTCAGCCTGGAAAGGCTAATTTCCAGCTACAAGTGGTTTGAAATAGTTACTCCAAGTAGTCTGTTGAAGCAGCCCATCAGTACCAATTTGGTGATAACACACAATAAGAACATTGAATGCTACCCTTCATATCCCCCTTGGTGGGTTCAAAGTGTGTTTATATTGGTGTTGAGTTGGAATGTCTAATCATCATGATCTCCCATTCTCATAACATCCGTTAGCTTTGTCATATACACAAGATAGAGTTAGAGAATCACCTCATATGTAGATGCTCCATTTATTATGGGACTCAAGGGATGTTCTATTGTCTTTATCAAGAATTGGATGGGTTATTGTCTACATTCTTTCAATACATGTCTAGCCCTTTTTATGAAAGAGGTCCTTGGATTCATATCTTTATACAAGGCCTTGTGTGACCTTCCTCCTTTTAACTCTTCCAAAGGGGTCACCTCCTTCCATGTTGCGTTGTCTACTTGAAAACAAATTGCCAAACCAAAAACTATAAGGATCGTGAACCCCACACACACATATATAATCTAACCTATAAAATTAAAAATCAATATAATAATATTTTATTTTTATTATACTAAAATAAAATACAAATATTCAATTACTACCAACAAAAAAAAATTAAAAAATAAAAAAAATTAAAAAAAAAATATTTAATTTTATGATAAAAAAACTAAAATAAAAACCGAATACAAAAACACTAAAATAACAAAATAGTTCAACTCTAATAGTTATCATTTTCGCTCCAAAAAATGCTGTAAAAATATCCTATTGATAAAACCATGCCTAGAAGTTATAAAAACTAATTGAGAGGTTTGGTGAATTAGCTAATTCCTGTAAATGGGTACAATCAAAACTATGGTTTTTTTTTACAGTGCCCACAAATATTTGGAGCTAAATTTTCTTTCAAGCTGAACATTACCACAGTTAAAAATCGACATAGTATATTTTTCTATTAGACATTCAAGAAATCGCCAATGGATATGACATTTGATTTGTTATCAAACCCTCTCGGTGTGGTAAGATTCATGTTTGATAAATACGTCTCCACAGCGATTGATCCCCCGATGCTTGGCAGGGGTAACTGGGGAACGACCTAGTTGTTCCACAAGTTTCTCTTTCGGGAATGGAGCAGCACTGCTTCGAACAACGGCAAGAAATGGTATATGCAGTGAATACCAAGGAATAATCAAATATAAAAAACAGAGGAATGCAAGTGTGAATGTGGGTACTATCAGAATGGGAAAATAATATCAGGCAGTGAAAGCGCATATCATGCAGGACTAAAGCGATGAAGTTTTTTCCAACCAAATCTATTGAAAAGGAGGTAAGTCACCCAACTGATTCCGATGGAAAATAATGTAGTCGAATGTATATTTCTAGCAGCTTTGGTTATTTCCACTATCATAATCTTACATAAAATGTCTAAATATTTATACAATCACTAAAATCGTTGATATTTAAGCTAGCAACAATTAAATAGACTATCGAACTCTTGTAACTTTCCAAACTGTTGTTCTGTGTTATTGGCAGAGTTGGTTCCACTCATAGATGAATCTTCCAGACAAATATTTCAGGGAATATCTGAATTGTCATACATGCAGCCAACTAAAACACTAAAAACAATTATTAGAATAAAATTAGGAGGGCGAGAAAATTGAAGAGAAAAGTATTGGAAATTTTAAATATATAATTGCAGATATGTGGATCGAATGACGTTTTTTGTGGTGTCAAATATGGTGTTGTTGGCTTCATGACATATTTTCTTAAAATAAAATGTTTAATATCTTTGATAACAGATCACAAGTGGAATTATATGGAAGCTTTATACAACCAATTCTTTGTTGTTAGATTGCAGATGAAATATTGGTTTCCATTTCCATGTCCCAATCTGTGAAGTTTGTAGGTTCCATGGCTTCCATACGTACTAAATATTGGTTGGTGGAGTAGATAAATATGAATTTTTGTAGTGCAGTTTAATTTACTGTGGCATAGGTAAGAGCACCATAAACATATATCTACTTGATACTGACAAGACAAGCTCATAGATATCAACAATGGAGTAATATGATAATAATTAAAATATATCCTGAAATTACTCCTACTCTCTAATCCTGGGGATGATCAAATATGAAGCGCATCTTGGTTGGATCGACCATAATATTATTTCATCCTCCTAAGTATATCTTTACTCATTCAAAGGTGTGGTTTATATTGACAGCTGGCGGGTTGACTCCTTGAAGATTGTCCCCTCTATCTTTATACAAATGGAATTCAATAATTGCAGGAGTTTGGTGGGATCCTCGGTCTAGTTGACCAATCAAAATAAGAACAAATGTTGTGACATAGAGAGGTGTAGGTGTGGATTTAGAAGGCCCAAACAAAAGGGATATACCTTTATACTCCCCGCCCTCAGGTGCTCCAATCACTTGCTGAGAAATTTCACCATATGCATTGGCATATCCATGGCCCATTGAGATTTCTTAGAAGGGGGATTTGTCCATCTAATTCTGATGACGGGTAGAGTGTAATTTCTGGTTATTTTTCTATCAATTATCTATATAACACAACCCAGATATAACCATATGATTTCTTATCAAACAAATATTGGTATTCCTTAGATCAAGGACAAACATCCATACCCAGGCTCGAGCATATTGTCGATACCTTCTACATCGAATTGGATTAAAGGACCGTCCACCAGACACTTTTATAGGGAGCTCCATCAAACAAAATCTGGATAAATCCACATTTTCTGAGCCTAATGATAGACCCTCACACTAAATGGAGATCCACTTGCTATTTGATGAAATGGATCTTGATTTGGACAACTTAATTGAAGTTACAATGGCATTCGAACAAGATTCAACCATGCATGGTCATAAGAATAAGTTAAAACATGGGAACTTTTTGAAGACAATAAAAAAGAGCAAGAGGGAAAATTCAAAGACAATACCCTAAACTGGATTGGACAAAGGAATCCTCTCTTCCGAGAATTTGAACACAACTTCGAATCTCCCTCCACAAAATTTCCACTATTTGAATGCCAAAGTCAGAGACAAGGGTGAGAAGCCTATCAAAGCAATGGAGGAAGTTAAAAAATCAATATTAGGAGTCGACCTTTACTAGTAAAATTTGGTATGTCTAAGAAAAAGGATGTTGGTGGGGCGATGGGAGTTCATCATGATGAACGAGGTTCAAATGAAGGAGTGGATTCAAAAAATTTGATCTTCCCTTCTAGGATATAGACCCAAAGTTAGTTTTATGGTAAATGGGTGGTTCAAATTTCATTTTCTCAAAGAAGAATATGCAACAAATATCACTGCATTGCCTTGGGTCAAAGGAACAGGTTTAAAAGTTATTCGAAATTGGAAAGTTGGGTTTGATCCAGTAATGGAGGCTCCGAAGAGTAAAATAATTTGGTCCAAACTTCCTGGCCTTCCTATATAACTATGGACAAAGGGATCAATTCAAGAAATTTGTAGCAAAATAGGTCAACTATATTATGTAGATAAAGGGTGTATGAGGTTTCTTGACAAGCAAGAAACATGGTTCTTGGTTGGGGTGAACCTTGCAGGTCGATTTCAATGCCAATTGACATCTATTGTGATAATTTCTCTATCTTTCAACAAGTTTATTATTGTGGAATGCCCTTTAGATGTTTGGAATTTTATCAAACTGGTCACTTTTTGGAAAATATCCCATTCAGTTATAGAGGAAGGTATAGAGGAAATAAGGGGATAACAGAGAAACTCAATCTTGATTCTTGAATAGAGGTTGCCTACTGAGCGACACAACTTCAGGATAGAAGAAGGTATACATAAAATATATATAAAAAAATTCTTCCAATGGTTCCCCTATTGTGAAAATAAATCCGAAAAGTGAGATGGGGGTGGCACATGTTGTACATTTGGAGCCGAATACTGACGAAGGAATAAATTAAGTAAGTGAAAAACCCAAACATATTGCCACTCAAACTCCATCAAAGAGGAAAGGCATTGCTAGTGATAAATCATCCAAGAAAGACAACATCCAGTCATTATTATCTCTGACATGCAAGAGAATTAAGCAAGGAAATTCCTCATCTCCAATCTATACTGATATGGAATTGTTATTCCTTGCAGAAGATCTCAGACTGGAGCTTGAAGGGAAAAAAATTAGGAAAAATATTTTCCATAATGTGGAGTTGGAAAATGATAGGGGAAGGGATAGAGATGAACCTAGGAATAGAAGGAAAATGATAAAAAATATAGGAAGATTATACCAAGCAGAGAGTTTGAGACATAATTAAATTCTCGATTCTCAAAAGTGTTGGAAGAGACACTACAACCGGCCATTTATCCTGGCCCTTCAATTGCATCTTTAGACTCTCCTGTATTCACTACCCTCCGTGACCATAGAGAATCATAACTAGTGACAAACTCTTCCCAATGAGAATTATGTCGTTGAACATCAGAGGGTTGGGATCTTCTCAAACAATAATATCCCTAAAACACAACATCAAATAAAAAAATCCATCTATTTTTCTTCTTCAAGAAACAATGATATCGGAAGAGAAAGATTTATCTATTCTCCTCGAAATTTTCCCTTCATGGTGTGCATGTGCTATAAGTGGGAATGGAAACTCAGGGGGGCTAGGATCATTTTGGGACCCTCTATAGTCTCTTTCTAGGCCTATCAGTAATGTGTAGGGATTTTATTGTCAGGATATGCTTTGGGTATCGCCCAAAGATTCTGTATTTTGAATAGATATGCACCATGCAATAAACAGAAGGCCTTTTAGTAGCGGGTAGATTCAATTAGCATACTGGATATTTGCCCAATTATAATTGCTGGGGGTTTAACTTTTAATATTGGCGAGAAGTAAGTTTGGGGTCAGAAAGAAATCCTAGATCCCTTGGTGGACTATTTCGAGGAGTTCTTTGACCACAAATCTCTTGTTGACATTGTCCCCTTTCCTCTTTGCTTGTCTTGGCATAATGCGCACACTGGAGAGGAGGGCATAGAAAAAATAATTGATATATTTTTTTTGGATTCATTATGGTACCATATGATGAAGAACTTATAGTCCTAGAACTTGCTCTCTGAGGTATCAAACCATGAAGCAATAATACTAAAATAGTACATGGGAAAAATCAATGATTAGGATTTGAATATTTTGAGATCAGGATTTGACAGTTGTTTGTTTAGGATTCAAAAACTCTATGATTAGGCTTTTCATAAAGCACTAGACACTGGGTAATGGATTTTTAATGGTTATTTCTAAAAAATACTAGGATTAAATTTTATGAAATTAAATTCCATTCATCCCAATTCTCTTGTACAATTTCGTGGAATGGTGCAACACATATTTTTACAATTATGTTGGGACTTTCAAGGTGATTTTCTTTGTGAGTTTAGGGTCAATTTATGTTTATGGTATGGAGGATTAATATTTTTAAGTGCAAGTGGTATCGAGGATTATGATTTAGAATTTACGACAAGATGGTGTAAGAAATCAAATCATTGGAAGCACAAATCGAATTGGGCAAGCTCGACTCTTGCACAAACATTCTCGCTTTAGAGCTTCCTATCGTTGACATCAACTATGTCTTTGCCCCTTATGACAACTCGAAACTATTCAATTAGTTGTCACTCTTAGAGAAGATGAAGAGGAATCTCAAAGATATTAAATTCACTCATATGACTTCCATATATAGGACTTCTCTACCTAATGCTATTTGCAGCCAAGACATCCTCGGTGTTGCAAAAACTGGCTTCGACAAAACTCTCACTTTCCTCATTCTGGTAATGTGCTTCTTTGGCTGCACATTTGATGTTGAAGCTATAAAATCTTCTTTTTATTTGCTTAAAATCATAAGGTAGTGGAAAGTTACGACCATATTTAACTAAAGAATCCTACAATAAGTGCTTTCAAGGAAACAGATATACTAGAAGCTTGTATGTCTAAGTCTATATTTTAAAACTAAATTATTGTTAAAAACATGATGTTACAAAACCTTACAAAATATTGCCACATTCTTTATAAATTATTTTTCAAAGCTCGGATTTTTTCATGTTTTATTATAAAACCTTAATACAAACCCTCAAAAAATAGAAAATTTTGGTGGCCTTAATCGGATAATCGCACAAAATGGCACTTTCAAGCAAAAAAATTTCTAGCAACATATCTTCTTTTCACAACATGTCCTTGAGATTCTAATTCCATTGAACCACTATTATTACCAATATTTTCTCTACTCTTAAACCAAAACAATATTTCCTTTTTAATCGTTATATTATAGAGTTATAGAGGTAAATTACAGATCCATACCAAACTAGTAAGCACATATTTCAATGTCTTTGGACATAAAGGTCCTATCTACATATTTCATTGAATTTTGGACATAAAGGCCATGTATTAATTTGCATCTCTAATATCATACTAAGATGGACAGTCACTTCCTTGTTCAAAGACTTGACTAATGCACCAAGTTTTTGAATTTTAAGTTGTGATATTAATAACTTCATTTGCTGAGAAAAAAAATCTTGTTATGGATATCTCGTTAGTACATACTACATAGAAATGCAGGATTTACTATATAGTATGAAAAAACCTAGGATTTTGATCAGGTGCTCATAATTATGCTTAAAAATAAAATTTCTCATAATGACACAAAACCTAAACGATCGCGTAGTGCTCATCATTTTGAATCTGGCTCAACTCGTTTCGCGTGAAATGCACTCTGTATGCTCCCAAAAATGAGTTATGTTCTATTTGCTAAACAGGCAAAAAAATGGAGACATGTAGCCCAGTCGGAAGTTTGTACTACTGACGTGGCATGCTAATTGGGTAGGGTCAATTTTGGTCATGTTTCCTCCATAGAATGTGTGATTGCCAAGTGGTAGCATCTGGTTGGTTTGAATTTTGTGTCGTTGGCAAGTTCTTATTAGTTATGTGTGGGCCAATGAGGAGGTGGCATGTGGCTCAGCCTGGGGTCACCACGTGCCCCCCCCCCCCCACCCCCACGATGGTGTAAATTTTTTTTAAAGGACCGAAAGAACCAACGGGGGTCAAACACAAGACCTTCGTCCCGCTAGTACCACACGCTACCATCTACAGTACACATTAGTTCTTAATAATTATGTGTTACCATATCTATTTAAAGTTTAACCATTGCTTGGAAGGGCAGGGGTGGGGGCCAGCCCCCAATACACATGGTTGCAGCCTAGTTACCAAGGCAGAGCACCTGGAGGGACTAACGTTAAGTGTGGGGATTAAACCACTAATACGAAATTATTAACCTTAAACGCCATTAATAAACACTTATCTGGATTTAACACTAAGTGCGGATTAAGTCATAATCCCGCTGAATTAAGTTAATGTTGTTTAATTAATTTAATTCAAATTAGTTTGGCGATTCGCTAATTTCGGTGGAATTTCTATTTTGGCACCAACTAGCCCAAATTAGCTCTAGTTCGCTAAATTTAGGCAGAAAATTGTGGAAAATTTGTTAGAGGTCATAACTCAGTCATTTTTCGACCAAATCAGTAGCATAAATAGCCTAAGGTGCCATTTTTGGGCATTATAAACTCATTGGTGCAGGTTTTGGGAGCAGAAAAGCATTGTAAACACATAATTTTTCAAATTTGAGCATAATATAGAGGCCCAAGCCATGGACCAAGGAGATGAAGCCCAAGAGAGGTGAACTCCTTCATCAAATCCTTTTTTTGATGTGTTGTATGGTGATGTACTATAATTTATTTTATTGATGTTTAGTCTTTCTTTTATGTTGAATTGTTCATAAAAATAACATAAAATTCACTCAAGAGACTCAATCACTTGCAAGAGAACTTAAGCCCTTAAGCACATATAAGACATTATTTTCAAAATATGAAAGAGGAATTAGCACAACATAACTGACATACCTCATTCAGATAATTTTTGGTATCAGAGATTTAGATTTTGTTGTGCAATAAGGGATCTAAATGTTTTCAAGTTTGTGTCAAGCTTACAAGGTTAAAACTAAAAGGAGGAGAAGAGAAGCTGGTTGAAAGCCCTGTAGTTGGGTAAAGAGGAAGAAGGGCAAGGTTTCCAAAGTCTTCAACACTGGCACATCCTCAAGTTGAAGTTGAGTCTTCAGTGAGCATGTCTCATGAAGGAGAACCTACCATGACAGAAGATGAGAGATCATTCAAAAAGGAATTTTTTTATATGATTGAGATGGTAAATGTCCTTTATGAGGAGAGAAATTTAAGGAGGCAAGGAGAAATTTATAGGCCTCAAAGAGGAGAGGGTTCTCCAGGAGGAGGAGGCCATGGATATGGTAGGACACCACCAACCAATCCACCATCATCCTCACCACCATATTCACCTTCCTCTTCATCATCTTCCGCTACCACAACCTTTCAATATGTTCATCCACATACTTTAAAAGGAACTAGTAAATCACCCTTACTTAAACTTGATGTCAAATTTGAGCTTATGATGTATAATGGCGAAGTGAATGTAGAGTAGTTGGATAATTAGATTCATCAATTATTGGTTTATCACAAAATTAAGAACCTTCAAGAGGATGACATAAGGATTCAATTGGCATCCTTGAGAATGGAGGGTGAAACACTTGTATAGTGGGAAGAAAGGACACAAGATGAGATTAAAAACAACGGTAAGATCTCAATGTCTTGTTATAATTTTATTTCTTCCATTAAAAGGAAATTTTACCCTCTATCTTACATGCAGAAAGCCATTATAGACTGGCAGAATTTTAGACAACTAAAGGGACAAAGTGTTCAAAATTATACACAAGAGTTTAGGAGAATAGCACTAATTCTGGGTGTCAATTTATCTTCTCAAGACACTTTGTTAAAGTATATTGGGGTTTTTCACAACTATCTTAGACATACTATTCTCATGTTCAATCCCACAAACTTAGATGAGGTTTGTGTTCAAGCCACACATCTAGAAGCAAGAGGGAAACATAGTGCATATGAGAAAAGTGATAGTTTCCTTGAGTATGACGGTAAAGGAAAGGGTATGTTTAATGGAAGAAAAATGGTTCTATTAAAATAGAGAAATATAAACTGTTTGAAAAATAGCCATGATGAAGACCATTGTTGGAAACTTTGTCCATAGTTGAAGCCAAACAAACTTAAAACCAAAGAGAAGGAGAAAACAACTACAATCATTGAACATGACTTAGGTTCAGATTCAGGAGATGAAACCAAGATTACAGTAGTGGATTTGAAAGGTAAGAACATAGCAAGAAAAAAATTATTCAAGTTATTATAATTTAACTCAAGATGATGATACAAGAATTGAACTCTTTCATATTATATTTGTTTCAAAACATACCAAAATAGACACACTATTTGACAATGGTTCTCAAGCCAATTTGGTTTTTGAAGACTTAGTTAAGAGTTTAAATCTAGAAATTGTCACACACCCAACACCTTATCCTTTAGGTTGTATATGAAAGAATGCAAAATTGCAGGTAACAATGAAGTGCATCCTAAGGTTTGCAATGAATTTAGACTTTCTTGACGAAGTTGACCTTGATGTAGTTCCGCTTGAGATTTCATGCATTCTTTTTGGAAGTCCTTATCTTTATGATAGGAGGGCGGTATTTCATTTCCAGGAGAATAAGTACCAATTTTTCAAGGATAGAATTGAGTGCACAGTTAGAGCGCCTAAGAAGAAGAGGATTTTTTTCTCTTATACATGCAGGAGAAATGAAGAGAATAGTGAATGCAAGTCAAAATTTGACTTTGTTAATTTTCAAGCATAGTGATGTTTTGAATGAGACCTTTCCAAAATATGCATCAAATGAAGAAGATGATTTATTTGAAGTTGCTAATGTTTGTAATAATATTTTTCAAGGCTCTAACATGTTTCCTTTGAAAAAAGGTAAACAAGATGTGAAATATTTGTAGCAGTCCAAATCAGTGTTGAACAATGATGGAAACAAGATGTCGGTGCAAGAGAGTGCAAAGGTAAAAGAGAAAGCGCCAAAGAAATTTGACAAATAAGGAATAGGCTCCAAAATTACTTGCTTTTGGTTTCAAAATGGTACATGGCAATGGAAAAAACAATTGGTCAAAAGTCGACACAAGTACAAGGAAAGACAAGCTAAAAATCACCATGTCGATAGTGTTCGAGGTGAGACAGTTTTCAAGTTTCCTTTGATTGATGACCGAGGTGGGAAGAAGTTTGTTTCTTCAAGGATAGCTTGTTGTTATGCAAATTCTGGGAAATTTTTTCACGACGATGTATACAGCAGCAAGACAGGGTCTCCACAATCAAGGAAAAAGATTAGTTTTTATGAAAAGCTCAAATTATTGAAATTAGGAAAATTACACATGTTAAGTAATGAAATATCTTTTGGGGTCAAAAAGGCTTATATTGGGGAGAAATTATTAGTTTCTTATGCTCAAAAATCAAAGTTCTCAAAATGACACGAAACCTGAACGACTGCGTAGTGCTTGTCGTTCTAAATCAGGCGCAAGTAGTTTCGTGCGAAATGGACTCTGTATGGTCCGAGAAATGATTTTTTTTTCTTTGCTAAATAGGAAAAAAAATGGAGACATATAGACCAGTCAGGGGTTCGTACTACTGACATGGCATGCTAACTAGGCAGGGTCAATTTTCGCCAATTTTCCTTTCTCAAATGTGTGACTGCCAAGTGGCAACACCTGGTTGGTTCTAATTTTGTGATGGTTGGCAAGTTATTATTTGTTATGTGTGGGCCAATGAGGAGGAGGCATGTGGCTGAACCTGGGGCCACCATGTGCACCCCCCACGGTGGTGTAAAAACTTGTTAAAATATCAGAAGGACCAGCAAGGGTCGAACACAAGACCTTCACCCCACCAGCGCCACACACCACCGTCTACGCTACACATTAGTTCTTTATAACTATGTGTTACCATATATATTTTAATTTTAACCATTGTACCAATGGGGGAGAGTGGGGGCCAACCCCCAATACACATGAACACAGTCTGGTGACCAAGGCAGAGCACCTGGAGGGCCTAATGTTAAGTGCAGGGATTAAACCACTAATCTGAAATTATTAACCTTAAACGCCATTAATAAGCACTACTTTGGGTTTAGCACTAAGCATGGATTAAGCTTTAATCATGATTAATCAAGTTAATGCAGTTTAATTAATTTAATTCGGATTAGTTTTTCAGTCTGTTAATTTCAACATAATTTCTATATTGGTGTTAACTAGCCCGAATTAGCTCCAATTAGCTAAATTTAGGTAGAAAATTGTGGACAAAATTTTAGAGGTCATAACTCAGTCATGTTTCGACCAAATCAGGAGAAGAAAGAGCCGAAGGTACCATTTTTGGGCATTCTAAACTCATTGGTGCAGGTTTCAAGAGCATAAAAGCATTGTAAACACATCATTTTTCAATTTTGAGCATAATATAGAGGCCCGAGCCATGGAAGTTGGAACGAGATCTAGCCCAGGAGGGGTGAACTCCTTCATCAAATCCCTTTGTTGATGTATTGTATGGTGATGTACTGTACTTTTTTTTTTAATATTTATTTTTGTTAAATTTCTCATAAAAATAACATAAAAATAACTCATGATACTCAATCACTTGCAAGAGAACTTGAGCCGTTAAGCACATATAAGACATTATTTTAAAAATCTGAAAGAAGAATCAGCACAACATAACTAACATGCCTCATTCAGATCAGATTTGCATAGATACCCATTAGGGGAATTTTTAGGTATAAAATGGGCTTCCTAAAAAAATGTACAACCAAAATAAACTTTATAAGAACCAATAGGATTCAATATGATGATGTCAACCATAGGGGATGATTCACCATTTTTGGAGTAAAAAGTTAAAAAGATAAAAAATTAAAAAATAACTTTTAAAGTCGTATTTTCAACTTACCTCCCTAATTTTTTACTCAAATTTTGAGTGGGAGTACTTTTTGGATGTAAAATTTAATTCCTCATCCAAGGATTACCCATGTTGCATACTTTTGATGGACCCTGCTACATAACAAATGAGAAATACATGAAAAAATCATATTGCAATCACATTCCTCATGTATTTCTCATTTTTCGTGTAGCAGGGTCCGTCGAAAGTATATAACATGGGTACTCCTTAGATGAAGAATCAAATTCTACATCCAACGAGTTTTTCCACTCGAAATTTGAGTAAATCCATAGAGAGACAAGTTGAAAATACGAGTTGAAAAAATAATTTTTTCTTTTTTTCCCACTAAAATTTAATGATATAATCTGATCTTATTTTATTATTTCGACTAATATTTTAGAGGCCCATTTTAGACCTCAAAATTTCCCTAATGTTTTCCAAAAATATCAATGGAGCTTGAGATCCCCATTCAATCCTTCTAGTATATGTATCTACCTAGCAAGTGTTTATCAAATTGTATAAATTATTCAAAACCAAACAAAATTACATCTATTGTGTTTCCAATATTTCTAGATATGAATCTATATCCATTAAAATAGGAAAAATTGTAAGGATAATATTCATCCATGATAGGCTCATTACATACTTATATGAAGGCCAAAGGTCAACTAGGTTGACGAAGGATACCCAATGAATTATTTTAAGAGCAAAGTCCATAGAGGCATCAATGGGTTGGATATCCAAGAGTGATTTCTTCTTTGGAGACAATGACTTAAAGGATTGCTAGGTTCACATCAACTACAAATTTACAATGTTTATGTCATTTACAAATATGAATTTAATACTATTTGTAGTAGAGCAAAGAGAATTTTTCCCTATTTAACCTAGGGTTTCTTAATAAAAATATTTGTAGAATGTAGAATTCAGAGACATAAATCAATTACTACAATTTTTTTTCTAAAATTAGTTTCATCAAAATGCCACTATTGAGATAAAAAATCAGATAACGTTAACTGGAAAATAATCAATTCACCGAATATATTATTCTAATCACAACTAGTCAACAATATACTTTAAACAATGAACTACAACAACTTTCAAATATAATTTACACATATTTTACTCCCTAGCATCAACTCTTTCAAATGCAAATTGCCTTATTAATATCTACACTCTAGTTAGGGAGTTTACCATATGAGCTACAGATGATCTCTTGACAAATTGTATTAAACCCTCTTAAAACACAGAAAACCTGGTCTTTCTCAGACCATTTGCATGCCTCAAATCCAAGCTTTAATCTCCAGGAAGTTACCAAATTCCGCAATGTAGCTAAATTATCTTTGTGTCGCTTCAAGGATCTTCCGATGCCTACCTCAATACCATTGGTGATTTAATTCAGAACTTGTTTCTATCAAAAGTCCATCCTAAAAATTTTATGTGTAACATTACATCCAACAAATAATACATTGATCCACAACAAAAAATACATTCAATGACATGATATCTCTGAAATACTTCACTCTATTCAAGGTAATGAATCAAAAAATAATCAAAGCGTCAAGGATACTTGATCATGGGGAGACGCAAGTAGTGTAACAATGGTCCAATAGTGATGTCTGCCCTCAAAAAAGTATTTCAGCTTTAATAAATTTGTGACTCGCACCTCTTCTTCTATATTTTGAGGTACTCTTCTCTATCGATCTTAGGGTTGCGACTTGCTACAAACTCCTCTCACAAGGTTTTAGCCACCATATGTTTCGTTTGGTCTCACAAAATTAACCACGAGTTTATTTCATTAATTTTTCCATAGAAGGTACCACAACTACCATGGAAATACTTTGATTTTATTTACATTAATACAATCACTCTAGACCACGCAAATGGATACCAAGAGGTTCATCTAGCATAAGACATATGAAAAACGGATTGTGGTCACTACAAACTACTCGTTGCTTCAAAATCTTAAATTTGGTCATGTATTGGCTTCAGAAACTTCATTTGATTCCAAGGGACTTGCTTGACCTGTTTCTTCTCATATAGAGAATTTCCTATGCTTGTACAAGTAAAAAGAAATAAAAATAGAAATGAAAATATATTATCAATTAGGGTGGAATATTTCACCACTGAAATTGATAGGAGAAAAGGGGTCTTCAAACCCTTAGAGCCTCACGATAAAAAATAGAGATAGTTTATCCAATCCATTCATGATTCAGAATGAATTCATCCTTCTCATATTTATAGATTTCCTAAAGGGGTTTCTTCTTCTAAAATGATTGAGTAAAATTTATTTCAAGCCCCACTTTTTGGTTTCTTCACCCAACTACCCCAAAAACTTGCCCAATAGTGGGAATTTTGTAGTTTTTTACCCCTTTATGGAGGACTATAGCCTACGTGGATTAATAGGCTACTTCATACTTGGTTGAATAATTTCTTGGGAACATTACAAACCTCCCTTCTTGACATTGCTTTCCCCAAGCAATGAAAAATCTTGCTGCTACCCACTTTGTTTCCCTTCTTTGGTGTACTAGAGGAATTTTATGATATCTTCCCTACATTGGTATTTTGACTTCTACAATTTGATGACTTTTTTATGATCATTAATTCCTTATTTAATGGAAATATAAGGGGATTTCATTCCTTCCCCTGCCACCTTTATTTATGAAACTTTATTTTCTTCTTTATTCATTGGAAGAGAAAAAATCAAGGGTGGTAGAAAGGAATCAATAAAATTCTTGTGTACCTCTGTTAATGTTTTTACAACATAAACTACAAATTTTTCCATTGAATTATCCAAGGTAGTCTCAATTGAAAACTAATGAGTAGTAACTGGTGTAAGATGTTTCTAAAACATTTCCTCCTATTCCTTATCACACCTTTGATTTTTATGGCTATCTAATCCATCACTAATATCTAAAATAAATGTATTCAATTCTTTTAGTATTCTCAAAATTTATTTTCCTACCATGGAGTGTTAAGTTAATCCCAACATCTCAGTGTTTGCTAGAGTTATTAGTTCACACATAGCAACATCACTTAAACCACCATCCAATTTTACTAGTTCAAAAATAAAGTGTTTAATATGAAGAGATATCACACTCGTCAGCTTCTTCAAAATTTTTGCTGCAAGTGAATACACATTATTTGACAGTCCATCTTCTTCTAGAATTTTACATCTGTTTTCTAATTTTTGGCATTTTCTCAAAAAGATGTGAAAAATGTCATTTGGATGTGTAGCCTTGTTGACTCCAGAAATAAAGGCTCATATACACCATTTTTTTAGTTGCCTCATCACCCTTGTGCATTTGAATTTCAAATATGGTTGTAGAAAATTTATCCCTTGCAGTATTGAAATCTACATTAGACACCATTTCAAGCATAACTCGAGTTATTTCCCCGTATTCAAAACATCCTCTCCATATAAATATTACAATTCGGCCTTTAGTCAACATTCATGAGAAGCACATTGAGAAGATCCATAAACTACTCCAAGTGACTACTGCTTCATAAGAAAAGTGGCTCATTAAGAAGTTTTAGAAGCACATACAAAGATATTTCTCCTTTCTACGATGCATCCAAAGACCATGAGAAGCTCTTTGTTTTCAAGTAACTTTTCTTTCCCTTTAGCTTTCTTCAACTCCAAATTTTCCCTATATGATGATTTTTGTGTTGAACATGGTTCCATATAAACTAGAATATTTATAGTAGATAAACAATTTGTTTCCAAGTATGTCAAAATTTCCAATACTCAAGGAGAAACAAAGAGGTGGGAATCCATTTGATAATTTTAACCGAGTATAAACTACATTCCTCCTCTGAGATGTAGCCTTACCTGAATATTATCTTAATACCACAGTTTCTGGCTTCACCATATCTAGAAAAACTTGAAATAGACATGTTTGTGTAGCATTGTTTCCACAAATATTTAGGAGAAATTTTTGTAAAAGTTATTTATCTAATGGATCCACAATATCATTAAGGAGATACTTCAACATTTAAAGCGTTTCTAGATGTAAAAACTTTATTTTTAAAGGCTCACAGTATTCTATGCTTATCTCTTCATATAGATCAAGCGTCCTTTCAACAATAGTTTTTATAATAAAAGGATCAACATCATGCCTGTTATGATCGTTTTGAAAGGAATGGACCAACATAGAAAGAACCAAAATTCGTATAGAAATGACTACTTCATGAAGTGTCAGTTTCATGGACAATGTTTTTTTATGAAGAAGGATAAGTGTCTTCATCATTTGAGGATTGTATCCTTCTTTATCATGCCTTATATACTTGACAAACCTCTTTCTTTCTTCACCTATTCCAAGCTAAGCCTTTGTTCATGACATATGTTGTCTTGTATCAAACGATTAGTCATTAGGGGAATTTTGAGGTCTAAAATGGGCCTCCTAAGGAAATTATAAAATAATGGTGGAAATAATAAAATAAGATTTTATTTCATCATGAAATTTTAAAGGGAAAAAAGAAAAAAATATTTTTTCAACTCGTATTTTCAACTTATCTCAATTTTTTAATCAAATTTCGAGTGGTAGTACTCGTTGGATGAAAAATTTTATTCCTCATCAAAGGAGTACCCATGTTTCATACTTTCAATGGACCCTGCTACACGAAAAATGAGAAATACATGTAAAACGTGATTGCAATCACACTTTTTAATGTATTTCTAATATTTCATGTAGTAAGGTACATCGAAAGTATGCAACATGGGTACTCCTTGGATGAGGAATTAAATTTTGCATCCAACAAGTACTCCCACTCAAAATTTGAGTAAAAAATTTGGGAGAAAAGTTGAAAATACAAGTTGAAAATATAGTTTTATTATTTTATTATTTTTTAATCTCTTTACCATTTTACTTAAAAAATGGTGAATCATCCCCCATGGTTGACATCATCATCTTGAATCCTATTGGTTCTGATAAAGTTTATTTTAGTTGTACATTTTTCTTAGGAGTCCCATTTTAGACCTCAAAATTCCCCTAATGGTAGAACCAATATGGCATTAATCTAACCAAAGCTAACACCAGTGAAATTCCATGGAAATGGGTTTTTGGCATCTGACTCATCGTAGATTGTACTCCAACAGAATTATTTGTTGCAACTGATACTAAAGTATCATTGGTGCTTGTTAAAAATGGTCTCCGAGTTGAATTCCTATCATCAAGCTTTTGCGGAAATGCATGAGCCATTATCTTATCTAGTGACTTGACAAGTTCCTTTCTTATGGCTTGCCCAGCTTCTGACCTGATAATATCAATGAATATTGTAAGCTCATTTACTCCCATGTATTCATAAATAAATTCTATCTCACTAAAGTTTTTTTCATCCTCAACCATCCATTCCACATTTTTTTTATACCAAGCAAGGGGCATCATCCTCCACATGTCCCTTTAACTCCTACTGCTCATCAAATATCAATATATCATATAGGTGAGACATGGCTATTAACTTTGCTTCACCTTGTTGAGAATTAGGACTTTCTTCACCTTCCAAGTTATTATGTAAGACATGACTTGGAGAACTAAGCTTGATAGAAATAGACAAAAAATATTGCGACTCAAGCTACATTTTATTCTTTAAATCTTGTTGTTCCTGAAAGGCAAGCTTTTCCTGCAAAAATCATACGTATGTTTCTCTACTCTCATCTCTATGATTTTTTTCTATGCTTAATTCCATGTTACTAGCATGTGTTGAAGGTCTTCTCTTAGGATAGGGCATAAGTTTCTCAAAACCTTTATTAAATAAACCTTTCTGTAAGAGCATCATAGAAGGGGGGAGGAAGAACTTGAGGTAGCCGAATTGAATGACGTAATATCCCAAAAGAAAAATCTTCAACCTTAGAATTTTGTGCGTAAGGAACAACGGATGGGATTCGATGATTCCTTTGAAATTGTCATGAATCTTGTTTGTTTTTCTCCTTTATTATATTGACATACCCATTCATTGCATTCTCAAGGAATACAATACCCACATTAGGATGATGTACAATATCATCACTAGAAATGCTTCTTTGATTGCTTCGATAAGGCACTTGGTCATTCACTTGCATTATTTCCAACGTCCTTGATTTGGAAAGGATTTTAGGAGACCCACTCCTGATACCATCAAGGAGATT
Organism: Pinus albicaulis; assembly: GCA_034641835.2. Taxonomy (NCBI): domain Eukaryota; kingdom Viridiplantae; phylum Streptophyta; class Pinopsida; order Pinales; family Pinaceae; genus Pinus; species Pinus albicaulis. The sequence goes on from CM076580.1 coordinate 1,067,486,437, forward strand.
TCTACATGGAAGTCCTCTTCTCCCATGCAAGGATTCCTGATTTTCACTTTGGTAATTACTTTTCTTAGGAACCATTGTGGGGAACATAAAAAGTAACGTATTTACATTTTCAGTAGACTCTCTTTCCTGGCCGTTGGGGGATTCCTCAAGCTTTGGGTTCCGTAGAATAACTTCTAATTGATCCCCTAAATAATTTAGCGGAAACCTAACCATTATGTTCCATTATTGAAATCTATTAAATTTTTCTTCTTCCAGCTCTTTGAGTCCCTTCTATGTTTCCCCTAAGATACTAACTAAAAGAGAGTATTTTATATTTTGTAGATTTATTAATTCATTAATTATTTCTTGGGATTTCCAATTATTCTGCTAAGATCACTTCATAGGGAAGAATTTTGTGCTACATCCACTTCCATATATATCATCATAACCCCCTATATCAATGATTTTGGGCTCAGTTATCCTGAATCTTCCTTATAGTTATCTGTTTCTAACAACTACAACCTCTTCATGGATTATTTCACTGGAAGGTTGAAGGACTTGTCTATTATTTTTGAACCTTTTGTTTAACCTCCTTATTTTGTAACACTTCTCCCTCTCTATCCATATTGACCCCTTTTTTAGTTCAGTCCTCTTCTGCATACCTCAATGTATCATTATTTCCACATTTAACTTCTACATTCAATTCTTTGTTTTATTCTTTGTCATTTGATGCAGGATCAACTATCCTTTGGAATGCATCTTCACTATGGCCCTCTTAATCTATGAGATAAATCAATTGTGGGTTTGATTTTGGCAAGTTATCCTTTCATGTACCTATAAGAGTAAAATAGGATTTTTTTAGCTATTTGTGCCTTGTTTGTAGTTTATGTTGTTATTGCTCTTACAGTTTCAAGGTCAATCAATTTGGGATGTTTTTCCTCTATCCGCCCGTGAATTTCTTCATCGTCGCCATGAATAAATTTTTCTTCCAAACGGAGTGGCATATCTTGATAGGTGTTGTCAAAGCCATGTTGATGATCCTTTGATGTGGGTATTGTGATCCAAATTTTATATATTGACAGAATTTTTTTTCATCTGCAACTGAAGCTTCTCCTTCAATCTCAGTTGCATTCATCCTATTATTTTTGTTAGGTATTCATTCCTCATTCCAAACTAACTTTTCTCTCCCATTAACAACATAAAATCCATAACCATTAAAAAGAGTATATTCAATCACCTGCAAACAACGTCTATGTAAAAACACAACAAAATTAGATATTAGAACATGTAGTACAATCATTATCCAGAAAAATTCTAAAGAGATGTTGTACTTGACACATTTTCTTACCCAAGACAAAATTACAAAATAACAGGGAGGTCTAAAGGTATACTCCCTTTAGAGAACACCCATGTATTTACACATTTTTACTACATATCAAGTCTTACACTTTATGCATATCATTAAAAAAATCTAGAGTATCGATGTTGTCCAAGGAGGGAACCAAATTTGAATTAGATAAGGTTGCTAGGAAAGAATAAACTAAGTTTTCCAAGGATGTTGTAAGTGGAGCTATGTGACCTTCCACTTTTAAAATTTCCAACCATCTTCTCAAACTTTTTGTGTCATCATTTTTCCTCAAAATCATATTCTTGTGTTCTATTAATATCTTAGTTGTTGTCATTATTTTGTTGGCTAGCAGGACCAAAAATAGATTCGAATCCATAATATGATCCTTAAGCTTAGCCACAATTCCCTGAGAGATAAGAATTATTCTTCTTTGATTCCCTTGATACCGACGCCAATGGTATACTTTGACTCCAAATCCTACCCACCTTCAAGCTCAAACCAACTTTCTGAAGTCGAGGAAGCCTAAAATATTTGTCTCTCCAATTGTTGAAATTGAAATAGATGATGGCCATAAAAAGAGGGGTCCTAGCTTGGTGGAAATCTAAACACATGACAATATTTAATGTGCACTCTGAGCGATGTGAAACAATTATATTTTTCATGGAGCTCACACAAGTGTAAACACATGGCCCAACTAATTTCATGATAGCGAATTGTAGTTCCTCCTGCTTGTAGAACATTCAATCCCCAATCTCCCATGCCATAATTTGATACCAACATATGTTAAGCCTTTTATTGTCTTTCCTGGTGGTGTTCATGAAATTGAAAGACATATTCACTAAATTTTTCATAATGATTTCATAAAGTCGATTCCCAAGCTATGCACCAAAAAACTCCCCTCCCCCCACAATGTGACCAGTTTTTCATCTGCCTAGCTAGCAAATTGGTCTCCTTGGGTCATGGTCAAGTGTTACGAAACTAGGCAGATTTGGGTGGAATCATTCCACACAAAATTCTTAGTGGATGAGATTATTAGTTTAGAAAATGGTCCATCAACCTATTGAGATATCATAGTACATGGATGGATTGATATTATAGAACATAGGGATTATAAAAATGGATTATAAATTTAAATTTGAGGGAGTGGGGAAGAGATTTATGTGCCTTATGATATTATTAGAATCTCCCACAATAATTAACTTATGAATTGGGGATTTTTTGGAAAGATTCATGCCTTGTAGCGATGCATACATCTTCCCTTAGTTATTTGAATATGTTCCCAAACTTGAGGAATAGGCTCGCTAATTTTTTCCACTAGGGCTAATTAACGCCCCCATCACCTGTCACAACTAGGATTTCTTTTAATGCCATGTCAAAAGAAAAGATGTATGAATCCAAAAATGTTAACCTTTCTCAATAACTTTCTTTGGAGGGATAATTGTGATTGTTGTTTCTAAGAGGACAAGGGGAAAGTTGAGTATGAATATTGAATTCATCCATCCATATTGCTTCATATGGATCCAAAAATTGAGGCCTATATAACTTGGGGCATTTGATTCAAATATGTTTCGTTGGTAGGGATTTATCTCTATCAGCTACTATTTATAGATTAGTCTAAATGTCTTGGAATATAAATTTGTTACATGTATGCCAAATATTCCAACACACATACTTGGGGATTTCCATCCAAAGTCATTTAAAAGGGTCTTGCTTCTAAATGAATTGAGATAATGTTGGTGCTAAGCTTAAAAAAATTAGGGGAGATTCACATTATAAAAAAAGATGACATGGGGGAGAGTTTTCAAGGAAGACCTGAGATTCATAACCAAGCTTCATTGTATAATAATATGATCCCAAGTAACTATATTTTTTTATTTATTTGGAGTTGGGTGCACAAATTGATAAAGCTAAAAGAATTAAAGGAGAAAGATTATTAAGGTGGAAGGAATCAAGCCCAAGTTCCAACCACACCAGGAACCTTCCAAGGTTTAGAATGAGGAAGAGAAAATTCAATTCAATTCAATTCATAACCAATATCTAAGTGAAATATATAAATTCTATTTGAGTCCATTCAATATAAAATATGAACATCTTCACCTACAATTTTATTATTTCCCTTGCAATTGAAAATTCCCAATTCTCCTAGATCTTCCCTGTTGTGGGTTGTTGTCCAATATATGATTGTCTTTCCAAAAAAGATTACTCTCATTTCTTACTTCTCTGAGAATATGTTTCATTTTGGCATGAAAGGTCTACAATTTTTCCTTCATGAACTATTTCATGTAAAACCTCATCTTCTCCGGCCTTCACTTTGGGCTTTAGTCAATGTGCCAATGTTAAGTGCATACTCAAAAAATTTCTCTAAATTTCCGCAACCACTGCTAGAACAAAAACCACTTCTTTTTCTTGTTCACATTCTGGTTTTAGGCTAAATACATGTTATATTGAATAAAAGGCAGTGTATTCCATAATGGGAACCTCTCTCAATTTGGGAAATCGAAGACAGGGCTCTTAAATGCTACAATTCTAATAGGTAAAATTGATTTAATGCTTGTTTCAATGCAATAAGTGAATAATTTAGCCGCTAGGCAACAAAAACCATCATCAATCATGTTTAATATGGCCTTGTAAATTCACAAAAAAGGAGAGAGATAATGTTCATTTTCAAAAAGATGTATGTTCATTTTTTACATCACCCTATCTATAATCCAATATCAATTTATTGAGGGTATTTTTGACTTGAAAACTAAGTGAAGGTAAAACACATCATGGAGAACTTGCCTACAATATTAGGTTGACAGAAACATAAACCTTTAACATAGATGAGGTTGCTTCATCAACAATCAATCTCTGGTTTTTTCTTGTTTTTGTTACTTTGTTAGGTGCTTTAGTTTGCATGTGATCATAATGAGATACTATAGTGTTTGTAAAGAAAAACCAAAAATTTCAGGGATTGTGAGGAGAACCCAGAATTAGGGCATCATACACCAGTGGTTATGAGGGAATTTTGTGGACTGCTATTCTATTTTATATCTTTTTGTGGTTGATATTGTCTTCCAACAAATGTTGTACTTATTCCTTGAAAATTTAACTGTACACAGGAGTTATTAGTGTGCCTCTGATGCTCGATGGATCACAGATTCATGGAGTACCTTAGGCACATATATGTGGAGAAAATCCAATGAATTTTATGTGCCTTGCATAATGACTCTATTTTATGTGACTCAATATTGTGTGCCTTTCATGGAGGACCTTAGGCACATTTCTGTGGAGAAAAGCTAATGAATTTTATGATTTTATTATTTTCCATATGTACTTGGAACTTTTTCCATTAAACATATGAGCCAAAAGAAGAAGACAAAGTTCTTTGGTTGATGAATTTACTATCAGATTTTTTTTAAGTGAGGTTCCATATTCGTCTCTAACAGGTTGGCATTGTTCTTGGTGGGGTTACATGCTGATTTGAGGATGCTTGTTTTGGAAAATGGAAGTGCCCTATCTTGGGGTTTCATCATGCTTTAAATGATCTATTTTTCATGGAGAAAAGGAGGCACCTAGGTGCATGTGATTTTGATGCAGATCTATTCATGGTTGTCCACTTATGATTTTTCAAGAGTTATATGCTTGGTATGGAGGGAACTTTATGCGAGCATGCTTCAAGTCAATTTTGCGGATTTACTCATGGGGAGGGAGGTGGATGCATGCTAAGTTGAGGATATTTTTCTTGCCTATATTGGACCACCATATTTTAGGAGTGATGAATGATATCATTGGAAGCTTTGTTATATTATTAAAGATTATGAATTCTTATCCATATTGAGCAGCCTACTTGGAATCTCTATCTCGCTTTTCATGCATGCACATGAGTATGAGTTATTTTTTCTTTTTATTTTTTATCTATGGTGGATGTGGGTGACCTTTCATGGCACCTATTCTTGGGTAGAGTTATTATTGGGATTATGCTATGTATCAGTCCTTCTTCAAGTATAAGAGGAGGATAAGGTTAGTAAACAATGGATTGTTTAATTTTTATTCCAACTTTCCTCTTCATTCATCCACAATTCTTATTCCCTTCATATTAGATTACTCATTGCACTTAGTTGTTTGATATTGATTCCTCAGTACTAATATTGACATGGTTAGTGATGACCTCTTAATAGTGGAATTGAAATAGGCTTGAGATGTGTTGGAACGAAACTCATCAAACTATTGGAGCAATGTTATTCTGCATGTGGATCTTGTACTTGTCTACAACTTTGTCAATGAAGAATACTCTCTTGGAAGCCATATGGAGTTTCAAGTGTACTCTTTGGTTTATAATGATGATTTTATGAATTGATATATTTTATAATATCCCTCCCCTTATTCAAGAAAACTTTACTTTAAGTATCTAAGTGTTATGATTCACTTGTTTTTGGTTGTGTATCTTTGACCCAATTTACAAATTTCAGTGAATGCCACTAGGGATACCATCTTGAAACTAGCATGCACTGGTTCCAAAGTGAGAGAATTTTTCTAGTGAGACGGAATTCTTCATGATTGTTCCATTTTATCCTTAGTTGTGATATTGATGATGGAACCGTGTAAGGAAAAAATTGAGTGATAAAAATACTAATAAACATGTCATTTTGTCTAAAATCTATGGTGTTTTGTAGCATGCGTTATCATATATGTATTTAGAAACAAGGAATTATTAGAAAGTTGTATTATATGCATCTTGTAGATTTTCATATTATGAAAAATATCACCTTTATCTTGAAATTTGGTGTATTTTTTATTTTTTAATTTCATGAGTCAACTTTTGAGGTTTTCTTAAGTCCAAGTCCTTTCTCACTCATTGGTCTCAACGAGTCATTGTCTGGGGTGAGTTTGCTAACCTTGTTGTAGACTTGTATATAAAGGTATGTCCTGAAGCTCAAAAATTCTTTCCTTTTTTGGCCTTTTTGGGTTGGATTTTCCTGGGACTCGTATTTTTCATGTGATGTAATTATTTTTTGCCATGATGTGTTGAACTGATATTTGAAATAATATATTCAACATTTCTAAAAAAACAATGAAAAACGTAACTTTTTTTAATTCACTCTGCCATAATGATGAGAAATCTCTTTTTTGTTATGAAAAATATCCTCTCTGTTGTGAGAAAATTGTGTTTCTTTCACTGTTGTTTTTCCTTTTAGTTTACATGAAAGTGTTTTTTGTTCTATTATTCAGTCTCACACTTCAAAAAAAATTCTATAGGGTTTCCATAATCTAGTGTGAATAAAAAACCCTTTTTTGTGTATTTTCAATATTTTAGCCAAATTATTAGAAATGCATAAACAATTTAAAGTTGAAACAATCAGTGGCTTCAACAAGTTTTCACTAACTGTTGAGAAACATGCTTAACAGTCTTTGAAAATGGCCAGAAATTGATGAGGCATTTTGAACCTTCCAAAAAGGCCTTGAAAATTGTTTATGGTGCTTGGATGCTTTTTGGTGATCAGAACCATTTTTTTGACTGAGTATATATGATTTTTGGAATTCATAGGAATTTGAATTTCAATTTTTTTTAATTGGATGTTACCCTGTGTAGAATTATGATTAATTAATAAAATAATAATATTTTTTTTTATGACTCTTTCTGTGTGTGTGTGTAGAACAATGAAAGTGTGGTGGTTGTCTGTGATTCCATATCCCTTGGCATCCTTGGAAATTTGTGGGATCTCTCCAATTGTACCTGGAGTTGATTGGTCCCTCCCCAAACCTTGGCTATATATATATATATATATCTATATATCTATATATATATATATATATAAAACAGGGCTCTTAAATTCTACAGGTCTAATAAAGTCTATTTAATGCTTGTTTCAATGTCAAAAGTGAAGACTTTAGCTACTAAGCAACAAAAATCATCATCGATCATGTCCAACATGGCCTTGTAAATTCACCAAAAAGGAGAGAGAGAATGTTCATTTTAAAAAATATGTATGCTCATTTTTTACATTTCCCTATCCAATATCACTATCTTGTGGTTATTTTTGACATTCAAACTAGGTGAAAGTAGAACACATCATGGAGAGATTTCCTACAATATTAGATTGGCAGAAACACATACCTTTAACATACATGAGGTTGCTTCAACAATAAGCGGTTTCTGGTTTTTGTTGGTTTTTGTTACTTTGGTAGGTGCTTCAATTTTCATGGGACCATAATGAGATATTATAGTGTTTGTGAAGAAAACCCAAAAAAATCAAGGATTGTGAGGAGAACCCAGAATTAGGGCATCATATACTAGTGGTTATGAGGGCAGGTTGTAGACTAATATTCTATTTTCTATCTTTTTGTGGTTTATATGGTCTTCCAATAAACGATGTAGTTCTTCCTTGAAATTTTGAACTGAGCACAGGAGTTGCTAGTGTGCCTCTGATGCTCGATGTATCACAAGTTCATGGAGGACCTTAGGCACATGTATGTGGAGTAAAGATAATGAATTTTATGTGACTTACATAATGACTTTATAACAAAATTTGGCTTGGGATATATTGGGTCAAAGAGGTTCTTTTATTGTGGAGTACTTTGGAGAATTATGGAAGAATTTATGTGTGGTGTCTTGATGTTATTTGGGAGTGCCTATCTTGCCATGCATGAGTAAATATTCTTCTATTATTGTACATATGTCCTTGGCACTTTTTCCATTAAATATATGATCCAAAATAGGAAGACAAAGTGCTTTGGTTAATGAAGTTACTATCATATTTGTTTTAAGGGACATTCCATATTTGTCTCTGGCAGGTTGGCATTCTTCCTAGTAGGGTTACATGCTAATTAGAGGATGACTGTTTTGGAAAATGGAAGTGCCCTGTCTTGGGGTTTCATCATGCTTTGAATGATCTATTTTCCATGGAGAAAATGAGGCACCTAGGTGCATTTGATTTTGATAGAGATCTATTCATGGTTGTCCACTTGTGTTTTTCAGGAGTTATATGCTTGGTATGGAGGGCGCATTATGTGAGCGTGCTTCAAGGTGATTTTTCCGATTTACTCGGGCAGAGGAAGGTGGATGCATTGTAAGTTAAGGATATTTTTCTTGGCTAGATTGGACCACCCTATTTGAGGAGTGATGCATGTTATAATTGGAAGCTTTGTTATATTATTGGACATTATCTATTATTATCCATATAGAGCATCCTACTTGGACTCTCTCTCTTGCTTTTCAGGCATGCACATGGGTATGAGGATCTAAGACCGTCCATTTTATGGTTTCCTTAACTCTTAGTTTATTTTTATTTTTGATCTATGGTGGATGCAGGTGACCTTGCATGGCACCTATTCTTGGGTAGATTTAATATTGGGATTATGCTATGTATCAATATTTTGTCAAGTATAAGAGGAGGAGAATTCTAGTAGACAATGTACTGGTATCTTTTGATTCCACCTTTCCTCTTCATTCATCCATAGTTATTGTTCCCTTCATATTATATTACTCAATGCACTTATTTGTTTGATATTGATTCCTCATTCCTACTATTGGCATGGTTAGTGATGACCTCTTAATAGTAGAATTGAAATAATCTTGAGCAATGTTGGCCTGAAACCCATCAAACTATCTTGGAGTAGTGCTTATGGACCTTGTACTTGTCTACAAATTTTTCAATGAAGAATACTCTCTTAGAAGCCATATAATGTTTCAGGTGTACTCTTTGGTTTATAATGATGATTTTCTGAACTGACAATTTTGAGTATATTGCTCCCCTTATTCAAGAAAATTTTATTTTAATTATTTAAATGTTATGATTCACTGATTTTTGGGTGCGTATCTTTGACCCAATTTACATCTTTCAGTGAATTCCACTAGGGATACCCTCTTCAAACTAGCATGCACTCATTCCAAAGTGAGAGAATTTTTTTGGTGACAACGCATTCTTCTTGATTGTTCGATTGGATCCTTAGTTGTGAGGTTGATGATAGAATCTTGTAAAGACAATTTTGAGTGATAAAAAAATCAATATACATGTCAATTTTTCTAAAATATATGATGTTTTGTAGCAAGTGTTATCATATATGTACTCTAAAACAAGGAATTATTAGAAATTTGTATTATATGAACCTTGTAGATTTTCATATTATGAAAAATATCCCCTTTATCCAGGAATTTGGTGTATTTTCTATTTTTTGATTTCCTAAGTCAATTTTTTTAGTTTTCTTGAGTCCAAGTGCTTTCGCACTCCTTGACCTCAATGAGTCATTGTCTCGGGTGAGTTTGGTAACATTGTTGTGGACTTTTATATAAAGGTATGCCCTGAAGCTAAAAAATGATTTACTTTTTGGATTTTTTTTGTTGGATTTTCTTGGGAATCTTATTTTTCATGCAATGTAATTCTTTTGTGCCATGATGTGTTGAGATAATATTTAAACTAATATATTCATAATTTCCAAAAAAGCACTCAAAAACTTGCCTTTTCTAAATTCACTCTTCCATAATGATGGGAAATCACTTTTTGTGATGAAAAAGCTCCTCTCTACTGTTAGAATACCTTGTTGCTTTCACTGTTGTTTTTTCCCTTTAGTTTACATGAAATTTTTATTTGTTTTGTTATTCAGTATCACACTTCAAACATTTTTCTATAGGGTTGTCGCAGTCTAGGGTGAACGAAAAACCCTTTTGTTTCTATATTTTCATTATTTTAGCTAAATTATTAGAAATTCATAAACAATTGAAAGTTGAAACAATCAGTGGCTTCAACAAGTTTTCACTGACTGTTGAGAAATAGGATTATCAGTTTTTGGAAATGGCTAGAAACTATTGAGGCGTTTTGAGCCTTCCAAAAAGGCCTTGAAAATGGTTTCTGGTGCCTAGAGGATTTTTGGTGATTAGAACTGTGTTTTTTACTGAGTATAAATGATTTCTGGAATTCATAGGAACACAAATATTTAGCTATTTGAATTTAAAATTTTGTAATTGCATGTTACCTTATGTAGAATTGTGATTAATTATTAATAATAAAAATATATATTTTTATGATGATTTCTCTCTCTGTGTGTAAAATATATGAAAGTGGTGGTGGTTGTCAGTGATTCCTTATCCCTTGGCGTCCCTGGAAATTTGTGGTATCTCTCTAATTGTACCTGTAGCTAATTGGTCCATCCCCAAACCTTGTTTACACGCACGCACACACACACACACACACACACACACACACACACATATATATATATATATATATATATTTCTCTTCTTGTTGGTGGGAAGGGTGGGTAGGTTGATTGTGATGTCCTATCCTTTGTTCCTTGAAATTTGGGGGCCTCTCCAATTGTCCCTGGAGCGATTGGTCCCTCCCAAAACCTTGGAAATCCATAGGTTAATTAACATTACTTATCTAACGAGGGTTTTATTTACATTCTAGCCATAGGATCTGTTTGTAGCAACTGTACAATTGTCGATGTTCTTTTTATGGTGACCCTGCTTTCGCAAGGAATATTTCATCCTTAACAATACCATGCATGAATATATTATGCCTCCTAAAACTCAATTTCCATGTTATTCCATCAATTTATACCTTTTGTTGTTCCTGTGACTTAGCAGGTTCATTCTTGAACTAGGCTTATCCCTTCCACTAGTTCAGTCTTTGCTAAACCATCGTAGCATGTAGGACATTTAAATAAATAACAAATACATTTGTAATTCCTTGAGTTATAATTTTTGACCATTTCAGCCTTTTCTAAACCACCATATCCTATATGACCTTTCAAGCGACAACAAATTCATATGTAATTCCTTGAGCTATAGGTTTCCATCAGTTCAGTCTTTCCTAAACTAGTGTAGCCTACAATACCTTTCAAGCAACACCAAATGCATCTGTAATTCCATGAGCTACATGTTGTTGACTTTTTTTAAAATTTTCTATAGCTAATTGACCATTTTGAATTCTTCTTTTGAATCCATAGAGACACACACCCACATTAAAATATATACTATATAAAATTATCTCCCATAATTATTTGCTCCTTAAAGCTTTCATAAAATTGTGATTCATTGTGTCACTTCTCTCTTTGGTCCAACAAAGGTGGGGGAAAAGTTTTTAAGACATGGATTTCACTCCCACAAATTCTCTCTAGTAGAGTGACATGGAAGAGTGCTCCTCAAGGTGCTTCGGGGTTACTCCTACCTAGAGCCTATTTTGAGAGCTAAGTAGGGGATATTTTTGCTCCGACAAAGTGAAGTTATTGGTACATATAAATATTTGTCTATGATGGTATTACCGTATGGATGCTTCAACTTCAAATTAATAATTTTTTGTTTATTTTAGTTATTCACAATACCCATAACTTCATCATTTTCCATTATATTTCTTGGAGTAAAAACGGATTTATTTTTCAAATCTTGTGTATTTTTTATTAAATTTTTGGTGTTCCTAAACTTTTCTTGTTTGCATTTTTCCATACTTTGGCTCTGGTATAGTTTGATTTATGTCGAAAATCATTTTTATATTTTTATTTATAAACTGGGGTTGCATATCTTGGAGCAAGTGTTTTTTTTATTCTCAAATTTAAACCTTTTTTATTTTTCTCATTATTTTTGTTTGGTGTAGTAAAATAATATTTTATTATGAATCAAAATTCCATGGTAAGTATTGATCCCAATTTACTTCATCAATTTATTTTGAGGATTACCACCAAAGTCTCAACATGTACTTAGCATTGCAGGAAATAGTCACTAGATAAACTTGTAGTTTTAAGTGCAGAACCATAGATTCCCTAAGTTTTTGGTTTGTTGCATGGAGGTACTAGTTGAAGTATGACATTATTCTTTGGAACTATAGTTCATGAGTTTTTTTTCATTGCCATGTAAGTGTACTATCACTATGATTTTTTTGTTTTTGCAGATATGAATGAGTTACAGGTGTACTATCTAGAGATGACAAGTACGTTATATAATGTTGTTTAAAAATTGTGCCTACAGATTGACCATCGACATCTGAGCTCCTGAATCATACTTTTTGGAAAAGGTCATTTTCAACAAATTTTCCACTGCTGAGCCTCCCACGAAAAGTAAATTCCAAAGACCTCTAGAAATATGATTTTAAAAAAGAGAGAGAATGTTGTTTGATTCTCGAAAGGAGAGTATTTTATCTATATTTTTATTGAATTTATTGGCCATATTTTCTTTCACAGCCGGATTATTCAAAATATTTTGAAGACCCCATGCATAATAGGTGTTTTCTATTAGACATTTCGGAGTTTTTGGCTGTAATCTGGTGAAAAAATTGTTGGTCAAATCTTGATTTGTGTTGTTTAGATTGGGTTTTTTACTACACATATGGATTCAATGCCCTGAAATACCCCTTTGGCACTTGAATTGTGGATAGCTAACAACTCAAAGTTGTGATTGCAACAAATCCATACCATATTCTAGGCAAATGAGATTGGAAAGTAGGCTATAAAAACGTCCAAAATGTCTAATAGGTAGACTACGATTTCATAATAGGTTGTCTTATCTCCTTTGGGACAGTGAATACTTGGTGTATTAAGCTTTCAATATCGTCCATAATTTTTTTTTTTTTTGGTATTTTAATTTATGTTTGTGTGGTGGAAGTTATGCGATTCTTTGATAAGCATTATATTTTGCAATAGTTGAAGCAATTTTCTGTTACAAAATAAATGTGATTTAATCACAAATTAATGCTTCATTTTATCCTCATTAGCTTTCTATATCCGTTTCCTCTTATTTTTTTGATGTATTGGGTTGTTTGTGTGGTAATTTGGATAAATGAAATATGTTTTATAAAAAAAATTATTTTAGATAAAACAAAAGAAATATCTCTATCTTTATTTGTTGTTTTCAATATCTCTATTTGTTGTCTTTTGCGGGTTGTATACATACTATTGTGTCTCCTAAAACTATTATACTTGTGTTCTTGCAAACTTACCATTCTTCGTTACAAGATATCTTGAGTTTAGACCAATTAGCATTTTACGTTGTTGCCAAAGCACATGATCAACATAGAGATATGAAATTAAATGTGGATAAAATCCCTTATGAGATGAACCCATTTCATTTTAATAGGATTATCCTGCCTCACAATAATATGGTTTAGCTGACATGTTTTGTGATTTCCTTTTATGTCCAAAAATACTGAGCTAGCAAAATTATTTTGTCCATGATGAAAATAATTGGTGGATTTGAAGGAATGAATAGGTTATGTGAGTATAGGATTAATTGAAGAGAAATTTTAAGTGTTTGAAGAGAAGTGTATATTACTTTAGGATAGAGTCCAATGCAGATGAAGCCTCCAAGAAGTAGCCAGAAGATGAACTTTGCAGTATATGTTGTTTATATAATATTTTCACAGGCTTTGTTATAATGCTTCACAATTAGAAACATTACTTGAAAGGACTTACAAGTTGGTTTTAATTACAATTGACATGTTCTATGATGGAATTATATATTTGTATTTGGAATTAATTCTATCATAAATAATTACCTTGATTTTGGAGGAGGAATTCAAGGACAATGAAGAACAAGGTATTCGAGACTATGGCCATTTCATCAGTTGGATTACATTATAAAATGTCTATTAATAAAAAAATGTGTGCCTTATTTGCAAGAAAACAAATTTTAATGTATAAATCCTAGAAGGAAGTGAAATTACAGATTGAATATATAATTCCTTGGAAGGAAATTGACTTCAAATTGGCTAGAATAATTTTCTAAATGATGACTTCCCAAATACTTATTTAGTAATTCATTGTAATTTGTTGCAAAATATATTGAATATGACCCAAGGATCTAACTAAATTATTTAACATACGATGTACATATTTGTTTTTTTGGTCCATGTGCTATTTTTTTAGTGTTCTTGAACTCACACTTATTTAGATTAACCATTGTTGTCTGTGCCTTTTAGAACATGAGGGAGGCTTTCCAACAGATTGCTTGTTTCATTTTGTTTAAAGAATATTTGACTTCAATACCAAGGTAACCTTATTCCTTGAAGTCCCTTTGTATTGTGTAAAATATTATTATTGTTCGATGGGATATTTCTTATTTCCCTACTCCAAATATTGTAACACAATTATGTTTTATTATTTGGAGAATAATTTTATTGTCTAAGGTTATTTTGATTTCTACAAGTTATGGAAAACCTTAGCTTTTTAAAATATAACTTAGTTTTCATGTTTATGCCTAAGATTTTTCCTGAAGGTTGAATACTAAGTTCTTAAGGTGTTCTTTTCTATGGTGATGTTTTATTTTCTTTTTTTTATATAGGCCATCTAGCCACTATCTCCAAGCTAGAGAAAACTTGTCCTAGTTTCTACTATGGATTCATATGTTTTTTAATGTTGTGATTATTTCACCTCATGTTTATTTTCAGAAAGAAATGTTTTAGGAATTCCAAACAAGACATTGGTGGATAGGTAATTTTTTTTTATATAATTTCAGTGTCCATTCCATGATATCCTCTCTTTATTGTTTTATTGTATTTTGAATTTTTCTTATGAATTTGTTTTTTGTTTTAAAATATGAAATTGAAAATACTTGGTATCAGGTCCATTTAATCAACAACCAAATCTTGAATATGAAATTAGTATTACACTTAATTGATTGATTTTTTTTTAGTTGTTTTGTGTTAAAATATTTTTATTACTATTAGAAAATTTAAATTTCATGTTGTTATTGACAACAGGCTGTTTATATACTTGGAAAATTTCATGCATGGGAGAATTAAATGTTGTTGCAAATAAAATGACAAGGATTAGACATAACACCTCATATTATTTGTTTTCACAAGTTATCTACAACCTAGACCTTTTAGCATGTAACTTAGTTGACATGATTGTGCCTAAGCTTTCCCTGCAGGTTGAATAGTAAGTTACTAAGGTGTTCTTTTCTATGGTGAAGTTTTATTTTCTTTGTTTATACAGGTCATCTGGACACATAGTGGCCATTATCACCCAAATGAAGAAACTTGATTGAGTTTCTAGGATTTTATGGGGAAAAATGGCTTTGACATTGCTGATGTTGAGGTATATGTCATATAAATCCTCTATATTCTACTTTAGTTTATATTATAGTGTTCACCTTCTTTCATGTATTATACTTTTCATTTTATATTCTTTTTTTTTTAGGAAAATGAACTCAGTATTGATTGTAAGAAGCATAATTGAATAAAGAGGAGAAAAATATCAATGGAACAACAAATGCAAAAAGAGAGAGATAAGAGAATCTGTTTAGTGATACCTTTAGAGCCAATATCACACATAAGACACACACATAGAGACTGATGGTCAAGTCTTCAGAGTTGGCAAATTCATTTGCAATGCCTTGGAAACAAAATGATAATTTTTTGAAGTGATGAAACAATATTTCATGTCTAAATTTTAGTCCAACCACAATTAAGTTAGAAACTTATATTGTAATACTTGATATTTCATATAATATAAATTTTGTGGTTGAAATTATTTATAATTGCACTTGATATTGTTTAGTATTGTAATTAACATATGTAACTTTATGTTTTCATATTAGATTAACATGCACATTGTATGACATTTTTTTTTAATTTAGTCACAAAATCATACTAATTAGTCTATTTTGATTAATAATGAACACATAAAATCAATCTAAAACTACTAAATCAGTAGTTTATATTGATTAATGATGAACACAAGTAAAATGAATATACAACTAAATTAGTCACTTATAATGATTATTAATGAAAGTAAATGAAATTAATATAAACTACTAAAATTGTTGTTTATATGATGAATATGAAACTACCAAGAAAAGATAAATGACTACTGCAAATGATAAATTTGTGATTACAATTGACAACTAAATTTTGCATATATACAAATATTAGTAGCTAATTTACAGTATCTTATAACATGACCAAAATTTAGTTATATTTCTTTGGTCATTGATTGGTTTCAATTTATGACTAAATTTTCCATATATATGACTATTAGTAGCTAATCTACAATATCTTATAACATGACCAACATTTTGGTCATATTTCTTTGGTCATTGTTACAGGTCAATTTGGGCATCATCCAAAAACATAAATCAACATTCATTAGGGTCTATCATACTATAAATTAGTTGCTACATGCTCTAAACAAGTCATTCCATTGGTGGTCTTACTTCATGAAAGTTTCACTACTCAGATGCCAGTTGAAGTCACCCATTGAGCCATCAATGCACCCCTAGACAGTTGTAACTGCTTTTCAGAGCATCTACTCCCATGCATGGTTGTGCTAAAAAGGATCTAGGCCTAATTTAGAGTGATTTGGTTGACTGGGAGTGAATTTTTCATTGGATTTTGGGAATCTTCCCAACCTCTAGTGACTTCTAGAAGTTGTTCTAGCTTTCACCTCATCTGATAGCTTCGAATTTGGAACCCATGAAGTCATTAAACCTCTTATCCCCCTATTCCCATGAATAAGGAAACTATTGGAATCATGATTTTCGTTAGACCAAAACCCGCAGGCATTAGTCTTCACTACAATCTCTAGAGTTAGGATCCATGAGAGGTGGTTAGTCCATGTCGCGAAACACACGGGAAGCATTGAACCATTGTCCAACAATCCCCCCCCCCCCCAATGCAAGCCAGGTGAGTTTTGAACTCGAGAGCTGTCGCTATGATACCACTTGTTGGAATCATGATTGTCGTTAGACCAAAACCCATAGGCATTAGTCTCTGCTACAATCTCCAGAGTTAGGATCCACTAGAGGCGTTTAGTCCATGTCATGAAACACACAAGGGGCATTGAACCAATGTCCAATAGAAACCTCTTCATCCATTTTTAGGAAAGTCATTCAATGATTCATTTATGTCAAACTACCTTAATCTACTTATAAATAGAGCATTGAAAATAATGCATAAGAGAGAAATAATTTGTGTTAAGTAGAGTTATTTTGGTGATATCATAGCTCTTGGAGGTATTGTGCATGTAATGTGATGCTGTTGGATTTTTGATGTTGGATGTGATGAAGATGGGACTCAATCTGGAGGAGTGACATCGAATCGATCAACTAGTTGTACTCTTCCTTCTACTTCATAATAAAGACATTTTTTCCTTTCCTAATGTATGTTTCAATGATGTTATATGTGTATTTATGAATTTAATCGATTCAGTTTGTTTAACTTGAATATATCATATTGACTTTATGTTTTTTTCCGTCTTCTGTTTTCCATGGCAAGTATCAATCAAGCGAGTTAAGTTGGATTGAGAGTGAAGAAAGCAACGAAGAGAGGTGAGGAAAAGTGAATAGATTACAAGTAGGTTTTCCTCCCTTTATCTATTCACTTTAATGAAAAGGTCAGATATCTTTATTTCTGTTGTTCTAAGTGAACCACCACACTTAGGGAAAGCATACTTATCCATAGGCTTGTATTTTCGTAAAACAAATTGGCGACCATATTAGGGAACGACGGATCGTCCCTGGTGGTTTTTTCGTTGTCCATCAACATCTAGTAGACTTTACCTGCTTATTTTCAGTAATTTGAATGTATCTTAGCAAAATTAGTGTGTGATTTCATTTTTAGAGAGTCCTCTGGCACCAACGCACTGTTGGTCTTGACACAGTGCTATGCATAGCATTTTTGGCTTAGGGACAGTGCTTTCAAATGCATTTTCTCCCACTCAGGGGTGCGTTGCCCTATGACCAACCAAAATATATCATATTTTTTATTTTTCCAATTCATGTCAGTGTTTTGCCCATGTGGTGTAGAACAGTCGGTGATGGGGTGCACTATTAAGGCACTCCGTTCTGTAAGGTCACCGGTTCGAAACCCGTGGGTGGCATGGGAGGAGGAAAAATGGAAAAATTAGGATTAGTCTAAACGAGAAAAAAAAAAAATTTCATGTCAGTGTTTTCTTGCTGAATTTTTGAGTGATTAATTCCCTCTAGAGACCATTTTTCCTCTACTCTTCTTGCCTCACTTCGATTTGTTTGATCAATGTTTCTTTGTGTTCTCTTTCCCATTTTCAAATAGTTCCAAACTTAAATTTTACATTTGATCAATTCATTATTTTCGAAAAGAGGAATTGCCATTTCAGTCTTCGTTTATCTTGAAAGTTTTGAGTGATTTTTTGTGCATTAGTTTCTTTTTCGTTCATATAAAATTAAAGGAAATTTAAAAGAAAAACATAAATTTTCATATAGGGATTGTGAGTGTTGCTTAGGAATAGTTTATGGAAATTTCATTTAGATGTGCTCATTGTTGATTGGATACAATCTGATTGCTCTATCCCTTGTGGCTAGTTTTTCATTATCGAAATTCAATTCGAAACAAATGCTTATCATTTTAATTACATGCTAGGAATGTTAAATACATCTCATGGTGAACCTTAAAGGCAAAATAATAAGCAAGATCAACATAAAATTTATATGAATTTATCTTATAGGTCTAGGTTAGAAGACGTGCTCCATCGTCGTTAAACATAAAAATTTTCGTTAATTGTCTGCGATACATTCTGAGTGTGATACCTCATTCCACATACATAAGTATATCAAACTTTTCCATGTACTTTCGAGTATATCAGGCAGTGTTCTAGTACGAAAATTATAAGGGGATGCTCTCACTGTTCGATTTCACATTAGATAGTGCTAATACGGATTGGGTCTCCACGTACCTTCGCGTATATTTGGGAGGACAACTTTAGGTTGCTTACCATCCATAGGTAACCGAGTCGGCTGCCTTGTACCTGTGATACACTGAACACAACATTCAGGGAGATTTCATGCACATACATAAGTCCTTGGTTTACTAGGGTGGTATATTGTAGTTCACAGTTTCTTGGTAAATCTTTTTTCCTAGCATCACCCTCTTTTTGTTTAATTTTTTTTTTTAATAAAATCATTCAATAATCGTGGAAGAAGATCAACCCTTTCCTCTTCATTCACGTAGGACAAAAAATAAACCTTCGTTACCACCAGAAGCTACACCTAGTAGACGAAGGCATGCTCGTCCTACCGAGTCTAGTACCTCTCTAACTCTTGGTGTTACATAATCTAATATACAAGAGACATATGATCCTTCAGTATCGAGTCTTGAGTTGTTTCGACTGATCTCGATTTATTTGCTACTTCTGAGACGAAATCCTCACAGTTACCTAAGGACACTGAAATTCCATCCAGCAAAAAATTAAATCTAGAACCCGAGCTTGTTCAACTAGAAGTCGATCCAGAGCCCACTGTTATTTTACCAGAATATATTTATCATGAATTCGAACAACAAGAAGTTGTTCCAGTGCAACCGTCTATCCCTCAGCCATTCGTAACAGTCGATTCTTCCTCTTTACCGTTGATTTTACTGCCTAAAATTTATCTCGGGCTTGACGGTGAAGTGCTTCCACCTAGTTTGATTTTGATAGAGGAATAAATTCAGGAAGAGACAATCCATTCAACTCCCACTCATTTTGGGTTAGGGCTTCATTTATATCATTATTTTCCTTGTTTTACCTACTCTTCCTCTGTTGATCCTTTTCACTCTCAAGTTCCCATAGATGTGTTAGATTATTTGCTAGGTTATTTAACCATGGTGAAGACAGCATCCCAGACTATACCATCTGTTACAGCTATGACATCTATTTTTTCTTCATCTTCGATGTTTTCAACGACACCCGAGTCTCATATTTATGGTGGTTCGTCCATCCCACTGGGTTACCGGGCTTTAAATGGAACCTACTATGGTGTCTCCTCTAGTCCATGGACTTCACCCATGCCATCATCTGGAATTCTATCAGGTTCATCTCTTACAAGTACTGAAAGGCCTAACCCTAAATATCAAGATGGTCCATCCAATTACCGTCCATATTATCCAGTATATGTTGGATACCCTTCATATGGAAGTCAGTATGTGCAACATACCTATACTCCATATGGTGGGGGGTGATCCAGGTAAATTACTGATACCCTTAACCAAGACCTTTTACTTTGGCTGATGTGTTGAATTGAATTTAATCAAAGCGTTAATGAACATAAATGAACAACTGCATGTTGTAAAGAAGAGGAACATAACTAGCATTATAAACATAAGAGATTGATAACGGAGTTCGTCCGAGAGAGACTATGTCTCTAGGCCTCGGAGTCAAGATGGTGTAGGCCGCCACATTAAGTGTTGTAAAGATTGATGATGTACATGGATGGTGTTTTCTCTATCATACAAGGAAAATTCCCTCACGCAGGAGTGGTTGAACCTCTCCACGAGATGCTTCACTATAGGAACTATCAATCACAAAAAGGACTCTTATAAATATGACAATAACTCACACATAATGACTATGAGCATCTATCCAGCATGGAATCAAAGGGGTATCAATTAAAAATACATGTGACAATGAGTATCCCACTAACATGGCAGCAAAAGGATCTCAACATAATACAAATCCATGATAGAAATTACATCTCACATCAAGAACAGAACAAGATCTCACATCAAACATCATATACCTCACATTTAATATGATTGAATAATGGGTTGCGCCACTACTGGATCTGAAATCACCATCGCAATCGTGGCGTCAAAAGGTGTGAAATCGACTGCTCACTCACTGAATGCTGACACCCGCATTCCATTTTGAAAAGTGGCTGAAAAATATAAAGTTCAGATAGAAAATCTGCATAAACCATCAGATTCGTGTCGTCGAATAGTGCAAAATTGACTATCAAAATTATGAATTCTGACAAAGTGAAAATCTGGGCCTTAGGGAATCTTTTAGATTCCCCCTAGATTCCTCAAATATTTTTCTCCACAGGGAATCTGGAAATTTGCAACTCAAAATAGGAATCTGATCTCACCATTGAGATCCTTACACAATTTCGAGAAGAATGAGTATAAATTTTACCTCATTCTGACACCAACGAATTTTGGACTCCAAGGAATCTGAAAGATTCCCTCAAGGTTCCTAAAGATTCTCCTCCATAGGGAATCTAAGAAACCACTACTCAAAAGGAAAATATAGGCACACCATCATGTTCCCTGAAAAATTCTGGTTAAAATGCATATAAATTTTAATACATTCTGAAAATTTTACCTCCCTGAGATCAAAATATTCCCTTGGCATCAAACCGGAATCTGTCTCAAACTATGTGCACCAATACTTTGGTCTCTGCCTTGAATTGTGCGCCTGGGTATGCTAGGTACACTTGTGAAAATTCAAGTTTAAATATACAATTTTGGGCTAAGTTTACAGAGAAGCCCATTGGTCTGATGGTAAAAAAAATATGATTTGTTAAGGGAGGTTGGGTGGTCAAATCCCGCCTCCCCCATGGGATCCTCATCACAATTTTATTAGCATATTTTAGTTTTTTTTTTTTTTTTTTAAATGTTTGGAGGGGTCAGGCCTGCATTGGGCGGCCCACCCCAAACTCCTCGTTGACTTTTGCATGTTATATATATGTTTAATATATATATATATATATATATATATATATATATATATATATATATATATATATATATATATATATATCTGTGTGTGTGTGTTTTAACATATATATTATATATGTCTTAACATACACCTTTTATGGTGTGGAGCTCCATGGGGTTCAGTGGGGCTCATGGCCCGCCGACCCATAAATATATTTTTTAATTGATATGACTGTGCGTTGGGGTCGTGGGGGTGGTGGCCCCGCCACCCATTTTTTTTAATTTTTTTTTATTTTTTTTAAACTAACTGCTCATTTTAAAAAATCTGATTTTAGGCATTAGAGGACATTTTAAATGTCCCACAATTTCACTTGGAATCTGGTCAGAGCTAGCCGGAATCGAATGGCCATATTTCGGTGAAATTGTGCCTTCTTTAGCCTGCCGAGTCATCCAAGTCAACCCAAAACTTTGACCAGATCTAACTTTCGCATATGAGATCAATTTGACGAACCGTTCACACCATCACGATCAGGACGATGAGATATTCAACTTGAACCTGGTTCGAGAGAAATCCAAACACTTTTATTTTTGAGCTTCCATAAACCCTCTTTGTCTTATGTGTGTCTCTCGAGCCACCTGGATCAATCCTCCCCACTAAGGAGCATTTGGTCCTCCAAAGGCATCAACAAGAATCTGCAACTGACGTGTACTATGTCTACACCACAAGTGTCCTCAAAAAGGTCACCCTTCCATCCCCTTCACCTTTGTCCTTTGGGGCCTTAAGCGATGAACCGACACCTGCATCCTCTGCACACTCGTAGTACAATCCCCTGCAAATTACATGCTCAAATTATGACCAACTATGACCCAAACATTTCCATACTTGCCATGAGTTTATAACTCATACTCGGTGGTCAAGTTTACATCGAATGGAGATCACACCCCAGCTATCATTACAAAACAACAACATCATGGTCGCACTTCGAAGTGATGTCAAACACCTCATCACTTTTACATGAAAGAAATGCATCACATGATTTATAAAACAAGTCCAAAATATCATTGTCGCTTAAACAAGTGACGGAGAAACACATCATCACTTTTATAATTAAAAATGAAACATATGATTTACAAACACGGCCATGTACCTCACACTGAAGATGACTGAAGAATGGGCTACTCCGCTGCTAGATCTGAAATCACCATCTCAATCGTGGCGTCGAAAGGTGTGAAATCAAATTCTCACTCACTAAACATTTACACCTGCATTCCACTTTGAAAAGTGGCCAAAAAATATAAAGCTCATATAGAAAATCTGAATACACCATCAGATCCGTGTCATTGAATAGTGCAAAATCAACTATCAAATTTCTGAATCTTGACAATGTGAAAATCTGGGCCTTAGGGAATATTTTAGATTCCCCCTAGATTCCTCAAATATGCTGTTCCACAGGCAATCTAGAAATTTGCAACTCAAAAACAGGAATTTGATCTCACCATTGAGATCCTTGCGAAGAATGAGTATAAAGTTGACCTCATTCTGACACCTAGGAATTTAGGCCTCCACAGAATCTAAAAGATACCCTCAAGATTCTTGGAGATACTCCTCTACAGGGAATCTGAAAAACCACTACTCAAAAGGAAAATTTGGGTGCACCATCGCGTTCCCTACGAAATTCAGGTTAAAAAGCATATAAAGTTTAATACATTCTGAAAACTTTACCTCCCTGAGATCAAAAGTTTCCCTTGGCATCAAACTGGAATCTGTCTTGAACTACGTGCATCATTCCTCTAGTCTCTACCTTGAACTACATGCCTGGGTCTGTTGGGTGCACTTGTGAAAAGTCGAGTTTAAATATAAAATTTTGGGCTGAGTTTACAAAGAAGCTCATTGGTCTGATGGTAAAATAAAGGCGATTTGTTAAGGGATGTCGGGTGGTCAAATCTCGCCTCCCCCACAAAATCCACATCACAATTTTATTAGCGTGTTTTGGTTTTAAAACAAAATAAATAAATTTTTGGCAGGGTCGGGCCCACATTGGGTAGCCTGCCCCCAACTCCCCGTCAGTTGTTGCATGTTATATATGTGTGTGTGTGTGTGTGTGTGTGTGTGTGTGTGTGTGTGTGTGTGTTAACAAATGCCTTTTATGGTGTGGAGCTGTGTGGGGTCTGGCGGGGTTCATGGCCCGCCAGCTCATAAATATATTTTTTAATTGATATGATTGTGGGGTGGGGTGGTGGGGGTGGTGGGCTGCTACCCCTTATTTTTAATATTATTTTTGTATTTTTAAAACAAATTGCTCATTTTTAAAAAATCTAATTTTGGGCGTTAGAGGACATTTTAAATGTCCCACAATTTTACCCAGAATCTAGTCGAAGCTGGCTGGAATTCGGCAGCCGGATTTCAGCAAAATTGCGCCTTCTTCAACCTATCGAGTCATCCAAGTCAACCCAAAACTTTAACCAACTCTAACTTTCGCATACGAGCTCGGTCTGACGAACCGTTCACACTGTTGTGATCAGGACGACATTAGGGGAATTTTGAGGTCTAAAATGGGCCTCCTAAGAAAATTGTACAAAACAAAAAACTTTATAAGAACCAATATGATTCAAGATGATGATTTCAACCATATGGGATGATTCACCATTTTTAAAATAAAAGGATAAAACGATTAAAAAATAATAAATAATAAAACTACTTTTCAACGTGTATTTTCAACATATCTCCCAATGTTTTTACTCAAATTTCGAGCGGGAGTACTCATTGGATGAAAAATTTAATTCCTCATCCAAGGGGTACCCATGTTCCATACTTTCGATAGACCCTGCTACACGAAAAATGAGAAATACATAAAAAACGTGATTACAATCATATTTTTCATGTATTTCTCATTTTTTTGTAGCAGGACCCATTGAAAGTATGCAACATGGGTGCTCCTTGGATGAGGAATTAAATTTTGCATCCAATGAGTACTCTCACTTGAAATTTGAATAAAACCTTTGGGATATAAGTTGAAAAAGTAGTTTTTTTCTTTTTTCCTTCTAAAATTTGATGATGTAATCAAATATATTCTTTATTTCCACTATTATTTTATAATTTCCCGAGAAGGCCCATTTTAGACCTCAAAATTCCCCTAATGCGAGATATTCAACCTGAACCTAGTTCGAGAGCAATCCAAACACTTTTATTTTTTAGCTTCCATAAGCCCTCTTTGTCCTGTGTGTGTCTCTGGAGCCACCTAGATGAGGGGGCCACAGATGTTCGGTCCATATGGGAGTACTCCATCATATTTAGGTCAATCATATGCTATAATTCCTATTTTCCATTGGAAGCCTACTTTTCATGTTCATCTGCAAACGGTTGTGTATAAACATCAACCAGTTAACCTGTTTCTTTTGTGCCTACTACGCTAGTCATTTCTTCTATGGTTCTTGGTTAGTATGCACAAGCAGGTCCTTCAACCCTAACCCTCAAGTTTCGGGTCTACAGACTTTGTCTTCATAGAGTGGTATTCAAAAACCATGTGTATCAGGAATTTCACAATCGTGGGCTAGTTTACCTTTTTCACAAGCTTCTACTGGCCATGTCTATTCACAACCAGGTCTAAATTATCCTAGTGGGAAACCATTTTATTAGATACCATGGTAGCCATAGCAACCATTCCCACAGTATCAAGCTTATCCATGACCTGGTCAGCAAGCCTAACCCTATATGTGTTACCAACAACATAATCCATCTTTTGGTATGCAATGACCTATTTCCTAGGCGATTCCATCTTATCATGGTTATGCTCAACCTGACCTTAATCGACAGTTGCCATTTGTTGCAACGTTAGAGTTACCTAATTTAAACCTTCTCACCAATGATCCCATTCATTACTTACCTTGGTGGCCAGTGATTCCTCATAAATTGCCCTCCAACATTCCAAAATTCAATGGAAAGTCTAGAGAAGACCCATCTATGCATGTCATGACTTATAATTTATGGTGTTCATCAAATTCCTTAAATGGTGATTCTGTTAGATTACGTATTTTCTAGAGAACTCTCACTGGTCTGGCTACGAAGTGGTACATTGAATTATCACAAGCTTCATTTGATAACATTACAGCTTTAGCCACTACTTTTTTAACCCATTTCTAGTTACCCATCATATATGAAACTGGAACTGAACTTTTGACTAGCTTTAAACATACCATTGCTACTCATATATCAGATCATATACATGAGTGGTGTCATCATCATTGAATGGTTAAAACATTTGTTCCTAATCAACTTTTCGCTGAGTGGTTTACTAATTCCTTGTTGCCATCATCGAGGACGTGACCAAAGGCGGTGTTGTCACTGAAGAGAAAGTCATTTCTTGTGCCCAGTATCTAGATCTGATTTACACTCAGACTGGAATGCTCTATGAAAATATTCCAAATGCGCTGCAACAAAATTTTATTGTTCCTCCTGCTCCATTTGGTCAGGACATTCATGTCGGCGATGGTGTGAATGGTTCTGCCAGCGCTCCGATAGCAAGTCGACTATCTGGTTCTACACTTACTATTTCAAATCAAAACCCTATTGCATATGATCTTGCATATTCTTCTAAAATCCATGCCGCATCATCTGACAAAGGAAAGAGTGATAAGAAACCTAGAAATAGGAAGAAGGGGAAAGATAAGAAGAAATCAAATTCACCCCCAGAGGAAAAATCATCTGACTCATCCTGTTATTTTTGGAAACCTCGTTACCCTTTCTTTATATGTAATGAGGAACATTTCCTACGAGATTGTACTTGCCTCTTGGAAGTCCCAAAGCTTCTTAAGACTTCTTCCGCATCTGCAGCGTTGACAAATCCTTTTCTAAACCCAGAAACACATATGGTTGCTACAAATCCTGCTTATAGCTCGCAAGTGCTTATGTTATCCACAACGAAGCCCAAAACTGATGTTTTGGTTTCAACTCAAAGTAAATATTACAATAATCGTTTGTCGTCGTCAAATGGTCAGGCTACAGATCAACCTACCACTTCGACTTCAACCTCATTTGACTCGGATCTACTGCCTATGCTTCCAGAGTTAACAATAAAGTCGCCGAAGGGAGTAGTTCACAAATTGACATTCAACCCTCGAGCTCGTGCAACTCAAAATTATAATGTAGTAGAAGACCTGGCTCAGTCACCTTCTACTCTATCAATGCTTGGGGTTCTTCAAAATTGTCCCTCCCAGAAGTAGGCTTTGTTGTTCGCGATTGGTGGAATCGATCCAACAGATTCAAATCTTGTATTCTTTAATCACATGGGCTATGTGCCAAAATTACCAGCACAATTAGCATCCTTGATTCAAGTACATGTCCCAAATCTCCTCATTCATCGCACTATCATTGATGAAGGCGCATCTACTTATATCATGTCAATGATTTGCTGGAAGTCACTTGGCTCACCAACTTTGTCATAATCACCTATGACGTTGAAATATATTTACAATCGTACATATAAGCCGTCTGGAATTCTTAGTAACCTTCAAGTAGAACTAGGGGGAAAATCAGTTAGTGTTGAAGTTGAGGTCGTTGATGGACCCCTCTACTACAATATATTACTTGGAAGACTGTGGGTTTATGCTATGGTTGCAGTAGTATCTACTTATTTTCGTATGATCATCTTCCCCTATAAAGGATGTATCATAGCCATTGATCAACTCTCTTTCTTTGCCTCTGGTTCCCAGGTAACTAGAAGCATTCTATTTTTTCATGAACCCCCACCTTCTCTTCAGAACATTGATCCTTCCCTAATGGGCACATTTTCGTTACCGTCACCTACGAAATTAGAAAAAATCGCACATATAGAGACCTACAACATGATATATTCCACTTCATCTGACTTAAGGAGGATACCCAATGATTCTGAAGTAGTTAAGCTAGGCAACATCATGTCGCTAAGTCCAATTGAGCTAGCATAGAAATCAATTTTCTTGGCTTATGCTGCCAATCCAAATCCATTGTCGCTGACCATTTGGGTTGATTATTCTTTGGATTTTAGTACTTCTTCTAATCCATTTTCACGTGTATTCTTTACTGATGAGAGCATTATGGAATCCGTGATGCCGAAAGAAGAACCATGGGAATCATCACATCAACGATCCCTTCTTCCATATTACAGTGAAGATAATCCATCTGAACTATATGATCCAATTGTATAGAATAGGTCCAAGTACAAGTGGTTTAAGTACGAAGGCTCGAAAATAAAAATTTTCGGATTGATCTCGAACCAGGTTTAGGTCGAAGATCTCATCTTTTTGATTCCAACGGCATAGACGACACTCAATCTGAGTCTGTATGAAGGATTTAGGAGCAATAAAATATTTGGTTTGACTTGATGACTTGGCACTCTTAAGGAGGAAACAAATTCGCTAAAACCCGGCAGCCGAATTCCAGCCAACTCCAGCCAGATTCTGGGAAATTTTTTTGGATAGTTAAAAGCACTCCTTTAGTGGGGTCGGCGGCCATGACCCCGCCACCCCACATAAATCTGCATGACAAAAAAAAAATTATTATAAGGGGGTCGGTAACCATGACCCTGCTGCCCCCACATTCCATGACACCCCTTACATAACGACCCCATACTATTACAACCATACATGTATTATGGTAGTGGGGATTGTTAAACCCACTGCTCACCATCCCAATTATGTCATATGCCATATTAAAGTGGATACAACGGAGATCACAGGGCCCTTCAACATACCACTTGTTTCCAAATTCATAACAGCACAGTTTTAAAAAACAAATTTGGATTTAAAAGAAGAGGGGGCAAGGTTTTACCACCCAACCCCTCCCTTATAACACAGATCCAAACCAACCCTCCAATGGAATTTATTTGGGAAGTCCGCCAACATTTTTATATTTAAACCTTCATTTCTGTAGCGTTCCCAGGTAGGTCAGGAGCGGGCACAGAAACCGAGACAACGGAATCATGAACAGTGTGTAGGAGGGGGGAATAACCATGATCTGAGCCATTTTCCAAAGGGGTCAGATTTTCACTTTGCAATATTCAGGAAAATTTTATATGGATTCTACACTGCTCGATGCCAAAAATCAAATCGTGTTATCCATTTCTTCATCAGAGGTCTACAATTTTCAGGAACTTTCATCTATGGAGGTATAAGGGTGTAATTTCTCATTTTATACCTATAATTTCATTTTTTTCCACTTAATGAAAGAGGGCCTCCCCACTATTTTAGAAGGGCCCAGAGACGGAGTTCCTCCTAGACGAACTCTGATATCAATCTTGTGTCTTCTTTCATGATGTTAATTACTTTTCTCTTCTTATGTTTATGCCTTAAAATTTTCTTCTTTAAAGCTGAAATTTTCAAATGTAATTCTTTAACACATCTCAAAAAAAATATTTTGGATCAAGTGGTATCAGAGCAGGTTTTTGTAGATATGAATTACATGTTTGTATGCTAACTAGAAATAGGCTACGAAGAGGCGAAGGGATGCTACAGTCTTTTGATCCCGAAGCGGGACGTGCACATCAGATAAGGAACATGGATGATGATGTTCAAAATGAAGAGGATTTCAACTTCTGCAAGACCTTCTACACCATGGCATATTGGGTTGATAAATTTTTCTCTAAACTTGAGAGACTAGAGAAAGCAGGGGATAATGTGTCAGAAGGACAAGGTTCAGGGCATGGAGGTAACAGAGATAATGGAGGAGATCCACCTCCTTCTCCTCCAGGGGGTGAAATTTCTTCCTCCTCTTCTCACCATCATCATAGGAATTCTGGAAATGCATCTAATAAACCTTTCTTTAAGTTAGATGTCAAATTTTATCTACCTATGTATAATGGTGAAAGTAATGCAGAGAAGCTTAACAATTGGATTAGGCAGCTTGAACTCCATTGCAGGATTCAACGGATTGTGGAGGATGAGGCAAATATCCAGTTGGTTTCTCTTCGATTGAATGGCATAGCTCTCATCTGGTGGGAGAGAAAAATTCAAGGCAGTAGTAATTTGGGTAACCTTCTTTCCTCATGGTAAAATTTTATTGTTGCACTTAAAGATCAATTATATCCCTTAGGTTATAAGCATAACGCCTTAATGGAGTGGAAGTACCTAAGGCAAGGTAAAGGAAAAAATGTGCAAAGCTTTACTGAGGAATTTAGAAAAAAAGCACTAAGTTTGGGCATTTCATTAGATTCTCCTGAAGTTGTAACTAATTACATTGGTTCATTACATAGTTACATTAGACATTAATTGTTAATGTTTGAACCTACTATAATTGACTGGGCCAGTGTATAGACAATTCATATTGAAAACAGGGGAAGAAATGATAAGGATGATCATTCAAAGAAACCACCTTTCAAAACATCAAATGGAAAATTCAAAGGGAAAGGAAAGGGAAAGGAAAAGAAGACGGCATCAACGAAGAAGGATGAAGGAGAAAAGCCTTATTGCACTCACTAAAAAAAGGAAGGTCATGATGACGATCATTGTTGGAAGTTGTACCTAAAAAAAGGTTGAAGAGATATGCAGGAAAGGGTAAGCAAAAGACGGTAGCAACCGCGCAGCAAGACCTTAGATCTGGCTCTGGCAATGAGGCATTGATCATAGCAACAGGCACAAAAGGTACTCATTCTCTTCATTTTAATTCTGAATCGCATGAAAACACTAGTTCATCAAATGAGCCTCTTCCTAATGAACGAAACAGAATTGAGTTGTTTCATATTAGAGTTGTGAGAAATGATACCAATGTAGAAACTCTATTTGAATCAGGTTCTCAATCAAATTTAATCTTAGAATCCTTGGTTAAAAATTTAGGCTTAGAAGTTAAGCCTCATCCGAAACCTTATCCGCTTGGATGGATACATGAAAAAATAAAACTAAATGCAACCAAGAAATTTAAGGTTAAATTTGTAATGTCTTCTAAACTGTTGGATGAAGTAGAATTGAATGTCATACCAATGGATATATGTGGTATTGTGTTAGGGAGTCCCTATCTTTACGATAGGAAAGTAGTTTTATTTCGACATGAAAATAAAGGCCAAATCACAAAATATGGGGTAGAGTATATTGTAAGAGCTCATCAAACCAAATTCAGTGCCAGTCTTGTAAGTGCAGGATAGATGAAAAGATTAGTGAATTCTAGCAAGGGGTGTTTTCTCATGGTTGTGAGAGAAAAAGATGCAGAAATATCTTATGCTTTCCGAGGATATGATACGACTCATAAACATTAATTATGTGATGTTATTTCTAACTATGATGAGTTGTTTCAAGAACCCATAGGATTGCCTCCAAAACGAGAGATCCAAAATGAGATCCATTTGCAGCATGATGCTCTGTTGACAAACATTGGTATGTACAGGATGTCATCTATTGAGATAGAGGAGATCAAAAATCGGGTATAGGAATTGTTGAACCAAGGGGTCATTCGGCCAAGTACTTCGCCTTGCAGCTCGTTGATCGTGTTAGTACCCAAGAAATATGGCACATGGAGGATGTGTGTGGATTATCAAGTGGTAAAAAAAATTCACGGTGAAAAATTGATACCCTCTCCCTCACATTGATGATTTGTTAAATCAATTAAAGAATGCAATCTATTTCACCAAATTTGATTTACGTAGTGGTTATCACCAGGTCAGAATTGCAAAGTAGGACGTGTGGAAAACCTCTTTCAAGACCAAATATGGGTTTTTCAAATGGATGGTGATGCCATTTGGACTGTGCAACACTCCAGCCACATTCATGAGGGTCAGGAATGATATTTTTAGGCCTTTCATTGATGAGTTTATCCTTATCTATTTAGATGATATTCTTGTCTTTAGTAGGACTTGGGATGAACATGTATGTCATGTTAAGAAAGTCTTTGACATATTAAAGAGGGAATAATTGTATGTAAAATTGTCAAAGTGTGAGTTTGGGAAAACCTCTTTGGTTTACCTTGGTCATATTGTCGGTAATGGCCAATTGAAAATAGACCCCTCCAAAGTTGAGGTGATTGTAAACTGGCCTAAGCCTACCAATGTAACAGAGGTTCATAGTTTTCTAGGTGTAATACAGTACTAGATGAGGTTCATTGCCAACTTCTTCATTATTGCATCACCGTTACACGCACTGACAAGTATCAAACAAGCCTTTCAGTGGGGAGGAAAGCAACAGAATTCCTTCGAAACATTGAAAGAGAAAATCAGCACCACACCAGACCCGGATTTACTCAATCTCCAACAGCATTTTGAGATCGAAACCGATGCTAGTGGGTACGTCGTGGGAGTTTTACTATTGCAGCAAAAGAATCCGATATGTTACCATTTAGAGAAGTTATCCGAGCCTGTAATAAATTACCCCACTTATGACAAGGAACTGTATGCCTTGGTCCAAAGTGTGAAAAAGTGGAAACACTACTTGATCGGAAAGGAGACCATCATCCATACGAATCATCAGCCCTTGCAATACCTTTATTCATAGACCAAGCTACAACAGTCTTGTCATTTCATGTGGATGGGGTTTCTACAGCAGTTTCATCTAGTAATAAAGTATAAGAAGGGAACTAGTAACAAAGTAGCATATTTTCTCTCTCGCCCTCGTCTTGTTGCTTCTATTATTTTGCATAATGCTTCGTTGTCTTTTGAAATTTATTCTGAGAAATACGCTAACGATGATGACTTTAAAGCAATATATGAAAAACTAACTCATGTTTCATAGGTGGAAAACTATCATTTGCAGGGGAAGCTATTGTATCACCTTGGAAAATTGTGCATACCCACAGTAGAAAGGGTACATGTAATTCGAGAGGCACATACCTCTCTTGTGTCTGGTCACTTTGGCATCGAAAAAACCTTATGTCATTTGCAATTTTTTTTCTTTTGGCCCCATATTAAAAATGTTGTAACCCGTTTTGTAAAGGGATGTGTGATGTGTTCTGTTTCAAAGCCAACACTGTTACCGATGAAACGGGAATTATTACCTCAAAACCGGAACTCTAGCCCAAAAACACTCAAAAAACATGAAAAAACACCCCAAAAACAAAAAGTGTGTATTCCATAATGCATTTGGTTTTTTCTCAAGGTCAAATTTCAACATTTTATAAAATTATGCTAAAAACGAAATTGTTTCTTGAAAAAAGGATTGAGAAAACACCCTCAAAACAAAACCTGTTGATGCTAGAATAACAAAAACAAAATTGTGTCACACTTTTGACACATTGTAACAATGGAATTAAATAAAACATATTAGGACATTGAAACATCGTAAAATTCTAAAAATTTTGATAGATGATGTTAGAGATAAACAAAAACATGTATGAAGGGCTTATCATTTCGAACAATTTTCATCCATTTTGTTAAACATAAAATATCTTAACTCTAAACAACCCTAAAATTGTAATTATTGTCAACCATAACATTAAAGATAAAATTTTGTAGCGCATAAAAACCTTAATGACAAGTTGTAAATCTCAAGTTTTTCAATCTTAAGTTTTCAACATACTTGAACAATGAAATTATGGAGAAATTATATGACTTAATCAATTTTTAAAAATGAACAAGTAAATGAAAAAATTATTATTCCAAGAGTAATTCTAATTTTAAAGGATAAAAAATTATCTCTTTTCAAATATTAGCTTAAGACAAATTTAAATCTAATTGCAACCAAAACCTAAAAATCAAGCATCAAAACAAAGTGTCCCCTTTCAATGATGCATATAATTATTAAAAAATTTAAAAGTATCTTATACCAAATGGTAACAATACATAATATCATGGTAATATCACTGCATAATCTAAAAGTTCAACACTAATTTCTATTTTCTATTTTACTTTTAATCAAAATATCAACATTAGTACATTGAATATAATATCAATTATTTTTGTAATTCATTGTTCCGTTGTCGATCTTCTAAAGAGATGAATTCTTCATAATTAAAACATGTAATCCAACAGACATAGAAATGTCTCATAACTTCATGAAAAATCAGATGGAAGTCAAAAAATTTATTTCAAGTTACAATGCAAACATCAATTACATAAAAGTGTCTTTGACAGTTATTCAAAATCATCCATAGGTTCTGGCACAGCATCAGAACCTACATCTTCAGATGAATGACTCGATGCAGATGAAGATGATCCATATTCTTCTCTTTCATAAACTAATGCTCCATCTGATTCAATATGCATGCCCACCATTTCAGAGTTCAAATGTCTTGTAGATCTACGACTACATTCTGCAGAGTCCCATCTCAACAGTAATTGTTATGGTAGCAATTTCTTCAAAATATTTATGGTCTTCAACAGAAGAGTTCCTCTCTTTGTCAAATTGAATTCATACACAAGCATGTCAACATCCTCCAATTTTAATACATCTGTGCAATGACGATTTATATTTTTTCCCTTTCCTTTTCTCTTTCTGCCAATTTTCTTTTCAACTACCATCTCTGGCTTGTACACACCATTGAAAGGGTGGGTACTTGTGGCATACCAATGTACATCAACAGCTGTAATATCTTCATTTTCATTAATGACTTTTATAACCTTCACAATCCAGAATGGATAGCCAAGTGGATCTTCATCTGCTAACATTGATATCATGAAACCCTCCTTAAAATCCTACATAGAACCCTGTAAAGGTCTTCCATGGCTTCACGTTATGCACGTGATCTTCTAGAACCAATATAGATTTCTCTTTCCTCTACCTGTGGGGAATTAATAATAGCTTGAGGTTGTTTTTGTTCAATAATGTGTGTTTCCGGATGTTCATTTGGCATATTTTGTGGCCAAGAAAAAGGATCCTTCAAAAGTGTATCCACATTTATTGATCTTGAAATCATATCACTTTGATTACTGAAAAAATACTCCCACCAAAGTGAATCAGCAACATCAAAGTACTCATATGTATATCTAATACATCTTTTAATTTCCTCCAGACATTTAGAATAATTTATGTCTCTCTTATTCCTTCGTGCATTATGGAGTTCAGCAACTGACTGTAATAACAATATCTTTGATGAAAATATTGGACGCTCTAGAATGAACTTCAAAAATGCTAAACCTGATGATGGCCCCCCTTCTGCAATTGTTGAATACTTCTTGCCCCATATAAGTGTTATCCCATCAATTTTTTTGATATGAAATTGATGCTGGAAGCTAATGTCATTAATTTGTTCAATGCATTTCTCCTCACCATGCGATCCCAAAATAAACCTTCGCATGTCACTAAGTTCTTCCAACACATGAAAAACAGGCTCTGGAATGTACGATTTCTTAATACATTCAATTAATGATGGCAGACTTCCAACACCTTTCCTCCTCTATGTTACTGAAAAATGACTGAACATTTGATCAATATGATCATGAGTATGCCCAACAAGAAGGAAACCAACCTTTATCTTTTTAAAAATTCCCAATTCAACGAGCATGTTTAGATACCCAAAAAGAACTTGATTTTTGTTTTCACGACTTGTGTTGTCTAATTGTAAATACAAAATTTCAGGAAGAATATCAGACCAATGAGTAACCACATCATGGATTATATTTATGGCCAGATTTGCATCATTGTGAATATTTGGAGTTGTGAAGAAAACTCTTGGAAACATCTTCTCATTAAATACCATACAACCAACCAAGTGAAACTGAATGAAATTTTCCTCCTGTAATTTTTTTGGCGTGCAGACAAAATGTGGAAGAAGTGTTTTCTTTTGGTCCATACCATCAATTATCAAACTCGGATATTTATTTGGATGATCATAACACTTCTTTCGATGTTTATACAACTTTTGCCTTTCACTTGTTTGCTGATTGTGATGGTTTTGAAGTTCTTTGACAACGAAATCTGCACATAAAATAAAAGAAGCATATGAATAAATATATTTTCATAGTTGATAACTATCCAATTTTAAAAAACAATGTTTTTAACGCATACCTCTTTCTACCCCTTCACATTTATCTCTTTTTGCTTTAAGAGAACCACATGTGCTGCAAACCCCCATCCTTGTCTTCTTAGGAATACGAACATTGTTGAATTCATTTTTCCATAACCTTGTAAAATAATAATATGTAATAAAATTACCAACTCCTTCAACAACTTTTGCATAATCTCTGTATAAGATGAATATTTCCCGTCTCGAGAAATTATCTGGAATATGTATTGTTTCTTTATTTGGCATACACTCTCCATGATTTGAAAATAATTCTTTCATCCATGTCTTAGCAGTATTTGCAAACAGCCCCACCTCCCGTTTATAACGTACTTCTGAATAATATGTGGGATCCTTTTCCAGTTTTTCTTAGATTCTTGACAAACGACAATTACCGATTGAATGCAACATTTTGAAATCCTTTCTGCAGAGCAATACATTCCCAATATGATAATCATAACTTGCTAGTGTAGATTGCTTGCAACCCACTAAATATGAATTTTTCATACTTTTATTCATTGACGTATATGTTTTCCTTTTCTCCAAAAATAATTTGAAATCCATATGTTTCAAGCAATCCCTTCGACAACAGTCACTTGAAATCAAATGAACGACAAAACTTTTTTTTGTGAGATATTTTGTCCTCGCCCTTTTATAACTGGCATGTTTTCAATTGATATGAAAAGGTCTACTCCTACTCCTAGTTGCAATATTTTCTTGCAACAGCTTCATCATTCCATCATCCTTTGTAAAAGTAGTTTCATCACCATTAGGAGGAATATTATCCCCACTATCATCATCCTCAATATAGTTAAGAAATTCATCAACATCATTTCCTGAAAATTTTTCTTTACCATCATCACTTGAAGAAAACATTTCAAAAGAATCATCGATGCTTTTTTAACCCCGACTCAGATGAAATTCTTCACCGTCTTGATCCATGCTTTCAAATTCTTCCCTGGGAGGATTCAATTCTTCATCACCATGAGTGTTTTTGAAATGATCACTTAGAGAAAATGAAATATTTAGATCTGTGCCTCTAAAATTATCATTTTCAAGAAAATCTTCATCCTCCCCTTCCTCAGTGGTGCTCTCATAATCCTTGGGATTAGGCATAAGTGGAAGCTTTGAATTTATATTCACTAGAATTTCTTCATCCCGCCCCTCCCCTTCCTCACTAGTGCTCTCATAATCCTTAGGATTAGGAATAAGTGAATGCCTTGAATCTATATTTATTGGAAATTATTCATCCCCCCCTTCATCAGTGGTGAACTTATAATCGTTAAGATTAGGATGAAGTGAAAATTTTGGTTTTTTAAATTCATCCCCCTCTTCATCAGTGGTGCTGGCATAATCCTTAGGATTAGGACAAAGTGGATATTTTGACGCTGCAAATTCTTCATTCCCCTCTTCATAAGTGGTGTTGGCATAATCCTTAGGATTAGGACGAAGTGCATATTTTGACTCTGCAAATTGTTCATTCCCCTCTTCATCTATGGTGCTCGCATAATCCTTAGGATTAGGATGAAGTGGATATTTTGACTCTAATTTTTTTTCATCCCCCTCTTCATTAGTGGTGCTCGCATAATCCTTAAGATTAAGACAGAGTGGATATTTTGATGCTGTAAATTTTTTATTTCCCTCTTCATTAGTGGTGTTGGCATAATCCTTAGGATTGAGATGACGTGGATGTTTTGACTCTAGAAATTTATCATTCCCCTCTTCATTAGTGGTGCTGGCATAATCCTTACGATTAGGATGAAGTGGATATTTTGACTCTGGAATTTTTACATCCGACTCTTCATCAGTGGTGCTGGCATAATCCTTAGGATTAGGACAGAGTGTATATTTTGATGTTGCAAATTATTCATTCCCCTCTTCATCAGTGGTGCTAGCATAATCCTTAGTATTAAGACGAAGTGGATATTTGGACTCTGTAAATTCTTCATTCCCCTCTTCATCTGTGGTTCTTGCATAATCCTTAGGATTAAGCTGAAGTGGATATTCTTCATCTCCCCATTCATCAATGGTGCCCTCATAATCTCTAGGATTAGGACGAAGTGAAAATGTTGACTCTGGAAATTCTTCATCATGCCCTTCATCATTGTTGCTTTCATAATTCTTAGGATTAAGAGTAAGTGGAATAACTGACTCTCTATTTACAGAAATTTCTTTTTGCTATGCCTCATCAATTTTTTTCTCATCATCCTTAGGATTACGACCAAGTCGATTTTTTGACGCTTTATTCATGGTGAACAAACTCCTGTTATATTCATCACTCTGAATAGTGTTGTTGCATGACGAAGATGTTGATGTTGTACAAAGAAAAACTTCGCTATCATAAGAAACCATGGCTTTCAACAAGAATAGGTTGAATGATAAAAATGCCTCTCTCACTTACAATATATAGCTTAAAGACTGAAAATTTCCCTCAAATCCCCCCCACAAAATTTCGCGAAAAACTTTCCCTCCAAATTTTCCGCCAAAAAAATTTCGCGAAAAACTTTCCCTCCAAAATTTTCATTTCAAATATTTCGTACAAAATATTAGTCAAAAAATGTATTTGAAATTTTTTTAATAAACTGTTTGTGTTGAAATATTTTACCTCTATTTATATTCAAAATATCCACAAAATATTTCTATCATGCATGCCTTCCAAACTAAATTAATGTTGTTATTTAATGATTTGGCATATTTTACATGTAAGTATTAACTATAATATTACTATAATACCTACATGCAAATATTAACTATTTTAACTATAATTACTAAATGTAAATATTTTTAATTTTTAATTTTAAACCTACATTATATTCATCTAAAATTTATTTCAAAATTTCTTAATAAACGGTTGGTCTTGAAATATTTCACCATACTTTCTATTCAAAATATCCACAAAATATTCCTTTCATGCATGCCTTCGAAACTAAAATATTTTTTTTATTTCAATGATTTAAGATTGGCTACATGTAAATATTAACAATAATAACAACATGCAAATATGAACTATTTGAACTATAATATTAACTATAATTAACTACATGTAAATATTTTAAATTTTAAAATTTAATCCCATGATTTTAAACATGAAGTACATGTAAATATTAACTAAAATATTAACTATGATAACTACATGAAAATCCTCAAAATGTTTAAAGTAACATCT
The DNA here is from genome assembly GCA_034641835.2 of Pinus albicaulis. Taxonomy (NCBI): domain Eukaryota; kingdom Viridiplantae; phylum Streptophyta; class Pinopsida; order Pinales; family Pinaceae; genus Pinus; species Pinus albicaulis. The sequence goes on from CM076580.1 coordinate 1,067,525,178, forward strand.
AAAAAGTGTCAATTTTTTGATCTTCCGAGAGCTGGTTGCGCGCGTTCCTGAGCTATCGCTCGAGCTCGCCCTAGGGTTCCATCGTAGCAATGGAGGTTCTGGACGCGCCGAGTTCCTCCCCCCCCCCCCCCCCCCCACCTCCACCGTCCGATGCAGAATCATTTCACAAGCTCCTGGCCTCTTTTCCGAAGAAGAAAGCTTCAGAGGCAGCAAAGTTCATCAAAAGACTGGAGAATATCCCTGAGATTTCTCTTCCTCCTGAGGGTCCGATCCAGGTTGCCCTCTCTTTAGTGAAACGTGCCCTGGTGGGTCAGTTCACAGGGCTTTGGCCCTCCCCAAAATCCACGGAGAGATGGGTAGCTAAGAACTGGGCGCCGCTGATCAAAAACAGCGTTACCTCGTACTTCCTAGGGAGAGGTTTTTTTCTGTTTGAATTTTCTGATAAGGAGGATAAAGATCTGATTTTCCAGAATGGCCCCTATTTCATGGGTCCTCAGGGGCTGTATCTCAACAAGTGGACGCTCGACTTTGACCCAGCTGTTGATGTTCCAATAGCCATTCCAGTGTGGGTAAGGCTGCCCAACCTCCCAGTGCATTGTTGGAATTGGGAATCGCTTAATCATATCGAGAACACCCTGGGAAAATTTATCAATCGCGCAAATAGAAAAGATCAATATGACTGTGCCAGAATATGTGTTGAGGTTGATCTGGAGGTTGGCCTGCCTGAGGCAATAAAAATCAGGGTCGACAGTTGGACACACGTGCAAAAGCTGGACTACAAACAACTTCCATTCAAATGCCGGAAATGTCATGTTTATGGTCATTTTGCTAGAGGCTACCCAAAGAATACTGAAGTGGATAAAGGCAAGGAGGAGGGCTAGAATCAGGTCAAAAGGACCAAAAATGCCCATAAATCCCCTAGATCTAGAACCTCAAATGGTAAAGGCCCTAAGACGACCCCTGTTCTTCAAACCCCTTCCTTGAAAGATCAAGAAAACAAGTTTGAGCTACTTAGCTCAACAGTTGAAGACACCCAAGAAGTCGAGAAGCAAAAGGAAGATTCTCCCCATAAAGAGACCCCCTCGGGCTCAAAGCAAGGAGAAAGCCATGCAAACAGATCGAAAGAGAAATACATAGAAGGGATTGAAGAAGAACAAGGTTCAGAGGACTCAGAGGAGGAAGGTGAAATAGGGGACTCGCAAACCTCGGCTAGAAGATCAACAAGAGGCCGAAAGTCCGCCCGCGAAGAAAGAGAACAGGAAACCTATAAATACAAACTCCAGGGAAGTCAACCAACCCTGGAGAAACTCTTGGAAAAAACACCGAAGATGACCAGAAATCAGTCTCAGAGCTCTAAGGGAGCTCACCATTCAAAAAGCAAGTGATGAAGATCGTCTCCTGGAACTGTAGGGGTATGGGGAGCAGAAAAAAATAAGAAGCCATAAGAAGCCTTATAAGAACAGAATCTCCCGATATACTTCTCATTCAATAGACCAAAATGGAGGACAAAGACTTGCTCCATATTAGCAAGAAATTGTGGAATAAAAGTGAAGGACAAGCAGTCTCTGCTCGAGGTGCCTCCGGGGGCCTGGGCACTCTTTGGAATGGCAACAAATATTCAAGGATCAAAAATTTCTTCAATACCCACTGGTTGCTAACGAAACTTCAACATTTTGACTCAAAAGAGATCCTTTGTCTCATTAATGTGTATGCTCCGATTAGCGCAGGGGAGAAAAAGGTCCACTGGGACTCCATCAGAAACCTAGCAGACTCTGAAAATCTAGAAAACATCATCATTGCAAGGGACCTTAACCTCACCTTATCATTGTCTAAAAAGCGAGGAGGAAGCATAGTAAGGGATCTGTCTCGGGAATGGGTGGAGGATATTTTGCAGGACTGGGATTTGATCAATATCAAGCCTTCTTCGGATAAGTACACTTGGTCCAACAAAAGAGTCGGTCTGAGTCATATTGCTGCAAGGTTAGATAGATTTCTTGTTCAAAGCTCTTTTCTACTTCTAGGATTAGAGTCTAGAATGCATATTCTCCCATGCAGCGTTTCCGATCACAGGCCCATCAAACTTGAGCTTCTGGCCCATATGGACCAAGTTCCTATCCCTTTTAAATTCAGCCCTCAATGGGTCAAGGAGTCAAATTTCATGCACATGGTCAAGGAAAGCTAGAGTCAACCAGTTAAGGGCCCCGCCTTCTTTGTATGGGAGGAAAAACTTAGGAGAGTGAAAGAAGCACTAAAAAATTGGGCAAAACTCCTTCCCACTCCTACAACGGAAAGGAAAAATATCCAAGGGATTCTCTAGATTCATCATCTGAAATCAGAAAATGTAGAGATCACAAAAGAAGTTCTAGACAGGGAGGTTGATTTACAACAAAATCTGCACAAGGCCAGCTTGGCAGAGGAAGAGTACTAGAGAGTTAAATCACGATGCCTCTGGTGTAGAAAATTTGAATAACTGATATAATATTCACCGAGATTCTCCTGATCACACACTATTTTATCTTCATGCACAATACAGAATCTCTTCTACCATTGATCATTAATTGCGGAAATAAAAACAATCGCATGTGCACATTAAAACCATAAAAATTCACACATATGAACACAGTATTTAATGGGAAAGCTTAAAGCTGAAAACCCCAACTATATATATATTATATGTCATGGAGATCATGTAACAATCATTGTACAAAGCTCTTCACAAGCTCTCAGCACCACCTCCAATTGCTACACACTATCAAGTTAGATCTAGCAAAACACATGCTCCAATCTTTTGCCACTTGATAGCCACCCTCTATTCCGTAATAAATGCTATGGGATGGCTTCATTAAATAACATAAACCAACTAGCTTGTACTGCACAATCCTCATGGGCTTCTCCACCTATCTGTGTGTTTCAAATAGCAACTGTATAGTCACAACTGATAGTTAAACTGCTCTTTCACCTATTTCTGCACTGGTCTCCACTGAAACTCTCCATGCACTGAAGTTAACTGATGCATTCTTTAGTTGATTAATGAGTTTATAATTAGTGAATTAATTAATAATTAATTCACACCACTCTCACTAATTGTATCAATTAGTTAAACTGAATACAAATAGCTCAACTATGTTTAGATTAGTTAAACTGAATACAATTCCACTAACTTCCTCAATCATCTCCACCAAACTCTGTCACATGAGTTCTAACTGAAGTATCCATGCAATAACTCCACATAACCCTTAGGAATAGCGTAATTCCTTCTGTCAGCTCCTGTGCCACATCTGTGCACTTAACCGAAGTGCTCCAAGAGAATAAGATAATGTTTATAGTCCAAATATTATTAAGAGCTAATAATATTCGACATATCTATTTTTAGACTGGCAATCTAAAAATAGATTCCGCCCAATATGTCTAAAAATAGAAGTCCATCTATTTTTTCTGACTTGACCAACCATCCACAAATAGCATCCAGCAACTAATAGAACATGATCCATATGTCTAAAAATAGACTTTGCGCCAAAAATAACCTGCAGGCCCACTTAGTGAAGGCGACTCCTTTCCACTAAGCTCATCATCTTGTTGCAATCTCAACACTCCCTCTCAAAAAGATAAGGATTATCTGAAACCCCTATCCTACCTCTGTGGTATTCAAATTTTCTCCTGGTGAGCGCCTTCGTTAAGATATCAGCATCTTGATCCTCCGTGGGAATGTATGAAAGTAACATGACCTTCCGCTGCACACAATCTCTGATATGATGATACCGATCCATGAAGCCATGCCACCTCAACTCATCCTCCTATCTGTACCATGATCCATATCCCGATGTAACTCTGAGATATCTTAATACATGCTTCCCCACCTTCCAAAAGAGCTTGGTTGGCTTAACCATAGCTTGTGAAAGCTGGTTAACAGCATAGCATATGCCGGGTCGTGTATTGACCAGATACATAAGCAACCCCACCAACTGTCGATAAATAGTGGCATCCACTACCTCCACTGAAGTAGCATCCTCCTTCCTCCAACCACTAGGAAGAGGAGTATCAACAGGCTTGCAGCCATGCATGTTGAACTTCTCCAGTATCTCCCGGGCATACTTACCCTGAGAAACAAATAGTCCATCACTGTGCTGCCAAATTTCCAATCCCAGGAAATAATGAAGGAGGCCCAAGTCCTTCATCTCAAACTCTTTTGCAAGATCCTCCTTGCATGAGAGTATCAACAGCTCATCACCTATCAAAATCAAATCATCTACATAAAGTACAATGATCAGCAACTTACCCTCCACCACAATCTGGTATAGGTTAGGATCCGCCTCACTCTTGGAGAATCCAATTCCGGTGAAATAACTGTCTATCCGTGTGTACCAAGCACGAGGTGCTTGTTTCAACCCTTACAACGCTCTCTTGAGCCTGCACACATGCGACTCGCTGCTGAAGATCTCGAAACCTTCGAGCTGCTATATGTACACCTCCTCCTCAATGACCCCATTGAGGAACACAATATTCACATCCATCTGATGAATGTGCCACCCCATCTGCGCTGAGAGAGAAAGAATCGTCCGTATGGAAGAATACCTTGCGACAGGTGCAAAGGTCTCCTCATAATCGATCCCCTCAATCTGTGAAAAGCCTCGGGCAACAAATCTTGCCTTATACTTCTCCACACTCCCGTCAGCTACCTGCTTCACTTTGTAGATCCATCTCGAACCCACCACTGATTTCCCCTCCGGTCTCGGGACAATCTCCCATGCACTGTTTCTGACAATCGAATCATACTCTTCCACCATGGCATCTACCCATGCGAGATCCTCCACATCTTCCTCGAAAGAGGATGGCTCTGTCACGATACACTTGCTCATAAGAGCCATGTATCCAATATACCGATCAGGTGACTGTCTCTATCTGCGCTGTGATGTAGGTGCCCCTACAACCCTCTCTGCATCTTGAGCCAGTCGCTCAGCTTCTGTAGTGCACTTCCACCCTCTGATGGTTGGCACTGCATGAGTGATCTCTTCCACTCCATGAATCTCCTCTTGTGGCCGATCCAAATCCATAGACTCATCCTTAGGAACTAATAGCTCCTCATCTGCATGCAAGTGTGGCTCCCTCTCAAGCGAACACTTCATGGCTTTCTCCCCATGAAATTTGATATCCCGTCGCACAACAGTCTTGCGACTATCTAGAAAATACACATGATAATTGTGGGGTGTATCAGTGTACCCCACAAATATCCCAACCTCTTCAGTCGGCTCCATCTTCTTCCTGGCACCCTTTGTCACATGAATGTAAACAAGTGAACCAAAAATCCTCAAATGGGAAATATCAGGCCTCTTACCAGAAAATTCCTCCTCAGGTGTACTCATGCCAAGCATCCTGTGAGGACAACGGTTCTGCACATATACTGCAGTATTGCATGCCTCAGCCCACAAGTGTATGGGAAGGCCCTGATCATGCAACATCACCCGTGCAGCACCCACGATCATTCTATTCTTCTGCTCAGCAACCCCATTCTATTGTGGGTTATGAGGTGCTATGAGCTCTCTTCGAATTCCTTCTACGCTACAAAAGTCCTTGAATTCTCCAGAGATGAATTCACCACCATTGTCGCTCCTAAGAACCTTCACCTGCTTCCCCGATTCTTTCTCAACCAGTGCCTTGAACTCACAGAACTTTTAGTATGTCTCGCTCTTCTTCTGCATGAAGAAGATCCAGCACTTACAAGAAAAATCATCAACAAATATCACATAATACATGTGCATTGCTATCGAAGCTACTGAGAAAGGTCCACACACGTTTGTGTGAATTCTCTCAAGGATCGTCGTGGCACGACTATCCTTCTTGTGAAAGGTGGCTTTCATAAATTTTTCCAAGGTACATCCCTTGCACTGATCTGACTGCGCAAGAGTACCCTTAGGAAGCCCAGTAGAAATCTGCTGTAGTATCTTCAAAGCTCCATGGTGAAGGTGGCCCAATCTTCGGTGCCACAACTCGCCATCATCCCGGCTCACCACTCCTTCTACCTTGCCTGCCATTGTTGCGCAGCCATCTACTTGCAATTGATAAAGGTTCTTAATTCGAACCCCTATCCTCCGAGTCTCACCAGTTGCCTTACTGCGCAGGAAAGCCTTTCCTTCACTAAAGAAAACATCATATCCCTTGTCTTCTAACATCGCCACAGAGATAAGATTCTTCTTAAATCCTGGAACATGCATCACTTCCTTTAATACAAAGGGTTTACCAGACTCCCTCTCAAACGAAATGGTACCGATACCGGTCGCACTGTATCTACCATCATCACCCATCTCGATGTGCACTCCAAGATCTTTCTCATCCAGATCAGTAAACAAATCTTGATCTCCTGTCATGTGAAAAGACGTACCACTGTCAAGAAACCACACTGATCCCATCATACTTGAGACCAAGCATGCAATCAATGAAAAATCCAGCTCAAACTGCGAGGCTAAGGCCTCTCCAGCTGCAGTCCCAATAGCCTGCTTATTTTTCTTCTTCTGTGGACAATTTGTGGCATAATTTCCGTGTTGGTGACAGTGAAAGCACTTCACATTGGACATGTCCTGCTTCTTGCCTTTCGCACCGGATTGAGAAGCTTTATTTCTCTTCCCCTTCTTTGATTTGGCAGCCAAATCACAATTCTCTTCATCAGATTTCTTTGATGAAGATCTGTCCCTGGTACTTCGCCTTATCTCCTCTTGCACAAGATCCGACCAAAGTCGCTCCCATCCTGGCAATTTCTCCCGACCATTGACAGAGTCCTGATACGAGTGCCAACTCTTCGGAAGCCCAAGGAGAGCCAAGCTCACCAAGTCCTCATCATCAAAATTAACCCCCACACTTCCCAGCTCATCCCTGCATTGGATGAACTTCCTGAGGTACTTGGGCATACTGTCGCCTTTCTCCATTTTTATGTTTCTGAGTTTATCCTTGAGCGCCAACTTCCTCTAGTCACTCTTGCTTTGAAATAAATCTGTCAAAGCTTTCCACATCAAGAATGGAGAAGCCTTACCATGAAGGTTGGAGACTATGTGATCCTTTACACCTTCCAATAGAATTCTTCAACACTTTGTTGTCTTCTTTTTCCATGCGTCAAGTGCAACAGCATCGCCAGAAGCAGGTTTTGGAATTTCTGCATCTATGAACTCCTTCAACCCATTGTCATCCAGCACCACCTCCATCCTGTCCTTCCATGCAATATAATTCGAGATTCCCTCAAGGGCATACTCCAATCGCAATCCGTTGAAAGACATCTCAACTTCGACACCAAGAAAACACTACTGCAAATTCGAATTCCACCAACACAAAACTCAACCGCTTCAATGCTTTGCAATTGCTTCAATGATCAATATCGCTCTGATACCATGTAGAAAATTTGAATAAATGATATATTATTCACCGAGATTCTCCTGATCACACACTATTTTATCTTCATGCACAATACGAAATATCTTCTACCATTGATCATTAATTGCGGAAATAAAAACAATCGCATGTGCACATTAAAACCATAAAAATTCACACATATGAACACATTATTTAATGGGAAAGCTTAAAGCTGAAAACCCCCAACTATATGTATATTATATGTCATGGAGATCATGTAACAATCATAGTACAAATCTCCTCACAAGCTCTCAGCACCACCTCCAATTGCTACACACTATCAAGCTAGATCTAGCAAAACACATGCTCCAATATTTTGCCACTTGATAGCCAGCCTCTATTGTGTAATCAATGCTATAGGATGGCTTCATTAAATAACATAAACCACCTAGCTTGTACTGCGCAATCCTCATGGGCTTCTCTACCTATCAGTGTGTTGAAAATAGCAACTTTATAGTCACAACTGATAGTTAACCTGCTCTTTCACCTATTTCTGCACTGGTCTCCACTGAAACTGTCCATGCACTGAAGTTAACTGATGCATTCTTTAGTTGATTAATGATTTTATAATTAGTGAATTAATTAATAATTAATTCACACCGCTCTCACTAATTGTATCAATTAGTTAAACTGAATACAAATAGCTCAACTATATTTAGATTAGTTAAACTGAATACAACTCCACTAACTTCCTCAATCAACTCCACCAAACTCCGTCACATGAGTTCTAACTGAAGTATCCATGCAATAGCTCCACTTAACCCTCAGGAATAGCGTAATTCCTTCTGTCAGCTCCTATGCCACATCTGTGCACTTAACTGAAGTGCTCCAAGAGAATAAGATAATGTTTAGGGTCCAAATATTATTAAGAGCTAATAATATTCGACATATCTATTTTTAGACTGGCAATCTAAAAATAGATTCCGCCCAATATGTCTAAAAATAGAAGTCCATCTATTTTTTTCTGACTTGACCAACCATCCACAAATAGCATCCTGCAACTCATAGAACATGATTCATATGTCTAAAAATATACTTTGCGCCAAAAATAGCCTGTGGGCCCACTTAGTGAAGGCGACTCCTTTCCACTAAGCTCATCATCTTGTTGCAAGCTCAACATCTGGCTTAAGGTGGGAGATAGGAATTCCTCCTTCTTCCACAAGCAAGCCCAAGCTCAGAATTGCTTCAACTCCATCTCACAAATCAAGGAAGAGACCATCAAGCATAGGGATATCAGAAGCATAAAAAGAGTTGCTTTCCTTCATTTCAAAAAATTGTATAGTGAAGATGAGGGTCTGGGACATAATCAAAATTTGGTGAATGAGGTGCCTACTCTGATTTCCCCCAGAAAGAATCAGTTCTTGGAAGCAGAAGTCTCTAAAACTGAAATAAAAAATGCCCTCTTTGCAATGGAGCCAGATAAGGCCCCAGGCCCTGACGATTTTACTGCCAGATTTCTTCAGCCTTGTCGGCAGATTGTGGAAAAAGAATTATAAAAAATGGTTCAGAAATCACAAGACTGCCAGAAAATTGGGGGAAGCACCAATTCGGCATTCCTTTCCCTCATCCCCAAGGAGAAAGGAGCCAACTCCTTTAACAAATTTCATCCTATCTCCCTTTGCAACATAGGATACAAACTGATAAAAAAAGCGATAGAAAACAGATTGAAAACCATCCTCCCAGCCATCATTCCGGAGAATCAAGGAGGTTTTATTCATGGAAGACAGGTTGTGGACAATTTTATTCTAGTCCAAGTGGCGATCCACTCAAGCCTCTACTGAAAAGTGAAAGGAATGGTTGTCAAATTAGATCTAGAAAATGCCTTCGACAGAGTGAGACATAGATTCCTGATGGATGTTTTGCACAAATATGGTTTTGGTTCCAAATTCATTAACTGGATTCAGGCTTGTATCTCTGAGCCCTGGATAGCTCCTTTGGTGAATGGGAGGGCTACTGATTTTTTTAAAGCTTCTTGAGGACTGAGGTAGGGGTGTCCGCTTTCTCCCCTGCTCTTTGTTCTCCAAGTTTCTGTTCTCAACATCCACTTGAATAAGAAGCAACAGGAACAAGAGATTATGGGCTTGAATATAGCAAGAGGTGTCAAAAATATAAACCATGTGCTATTTTATGATGATTCTCTCTTGTTGGGTTTTGCCACTGTGCTCTCGGCTACAAGATTTAAAGGTGTGTTGGATGATTTTTGCGAAGTCTCAGGAAGAAAAATCAACAATGGTAAATGTCATAACTACTACTAGAAAAATTCAGCCAGCACTCTCAAAGCCATCTCCTATTGTTTTGGTTTCGCTGCCTCCTCTGCTTGGTCTTCCTTCAAGTATCTAGGGCTCCCTATTTTCCAAAAATGTGCCCTCAGCAGAGACTGGCTGCCTTTGCTGGAAAAATTCAAAACAAAGATTCAAGCCTGGGGATACAATTGGCTCAATTTGGCAGGGAAGACTGTGCTCATAAAGGCTATATTAAACATTCTTCCTATTTATCAGTTTGCTGTTATGCTGGCTCCAATTGGCATACTTAGGAAAATAGAGGAACACACTAAAAAATTCTTCTAGAAAGGTGGCAAATCGAATGAAAAGAAAATTCCTTTAATTAGCTGAGATAAAATCTCCATGCCTATAATGGAAGGCGGCTTGAATTTCAAGAGTATAAGTACTCAAAATGTGGCGATGGGTGCAAAGTTGTTATGGAGAATAATCGCTCCAAATCCGGGCTGGGCACAATTAGTGCTGTGGAAAAAATATTTCAGAGGGCAAAGGACCCAATGTTTAGACAATCCTATCCCCAATTCTGGCTCGATGATCCACAAACTCTGTGCAAAAGCAACTCCCTTAATTAACCTCCATGCGCACTGGATTCCTGGTAATGGTAAGAAAATCAGAATATGGGAGGACCAAATCATGGACAGTGACCCCCTGGAAGATGATCGCTCATTGATTGAGCTGCGAGATTGGATGACCAGCACTGGCTATGCAACTCTGTGGGACATTTCTCATTGGGAGGATGTCGTTTGGCAAAGCTGGGTGAAGCTTGAGGTGCCACCGAATCTTTCTAATGAATGCGCAGTTTTCTTAGCCCATCTAAAAGGCAAGGCCCCTATAAATATCAGGAAACATGACACTCGTGGCTAGGGATCGACTTCAGGGCGTTACTCTGTCTCGCAGGGTTACAGACTGCTGTTAATCCAGCCCCACGTCCCTCCTAATCCAAAGCCCTGGAAAGGGATTTGGCTGCAGGCTTCCATTCCAAAAATAGATATATTCTGTTGGCTCCTTTGTCATAAGCGAATTTTGACTAAAGACAGGCTATAGAAAATAGGTTATCATTGGCCTTCTAGATGTACGTTGTGTGGTGAAAATGAAGAAAGCGCCTCTCATCTGATGTTGAATTGTAAGTTTTCTGCAGAGATATGGCAAGAGTTCTTAGGCTCGTGGAGAAACGATTTCATTTTCCCCAACCACATCTCTGATCTGTTCTCAAAATGGATGCTCAAGTATCCTGGAGACATTCCTAAAAACAAACATATCATGGCTTCCTGGATCTCTCTCCCTAAAATTATCTGTTGGTAGATCTGGCTTGAAAGAAACCAGAGGATTTTTAGAGACAAAAGACATGATATCAAGATAGTCTTGGTTAAGATAAAAATTCAGTTAAAAGAAAGTTTGGGAGACCAGCTGGATGGTGTAGATCTTAGTGATAAATATTCTGAATGGGGTGCTATTTTCGACCTCCATTTTAGTGTCATAGTAAGGCCTCCCATCCCCCTAAAATACTGGAAAATTAGATTCAATGAAATATAATTCTCAGATTTTATCACAAAGAAGTCAAAAACCGCCCTTTTCTTTGATGGGGCAGCAAAAGGAAACCCCGGTAAAGCTAGAGCAGGTGGAGTTGTAAAAAATGCTGAAGGCATAATTGAGTTCAGATACGCCTGGGGTGTGGGTCACAATACCAGCATCCAAGCTGAAGCATTGGCTCTCCTCCAAGGTCTCAAGCAACTCAAATTTCTTGGAATCAAAGAAGCAAATGTTTTTGGAGACTCCCAGTCCATAATCAAATCCATAGTGGACAGTTCAACACCTTCAGATTTTAGATTCTCTCGATTAATGACTAGAATTAGATTATTGTCGAATTCCTTCCAGAGTTTGAATTTCTTCCACGTAAGGAGAGAAAACAACAAAGATGCTGATGCTGAACCCAACAAAGTTGTCCTCCTCTCTCTTGGAGCCCTCCTAAGAGATAGAGATGAAGTCTGGGATCCCATCCCTTAACTTTCTAGTTAATATGTTTTACTGCCTTTTATTGAAGCAGTGTGTTTGCATCTACAAGTTTGGGAAGACTACGGAGATCGGCCTTATTATTGCATGTAAAAAACGCTGGCTTATAAGTGTAAATGCCATTTTGTTCATGGCCGGAGAGAATATCTGGGCTTTTCCCTTGCATCTTGTAATCCATTTTGAAGCATTCAAGCCAAGATATTAATACATCACACTACCCGTTTCTGTGAAAAAAAAAAAAAAAAACTACATGCAAATATTGACTATTTTATCTATAATATAAACTATAATTAACTACATGTAAGTATTTTATATTTTAAATTTTAATCCGAGATTATATTTGAATTATTTAACATTGAAGTACCTGTAAATATTAAATAAAATATTAACTATGATAACTACATGCAAATATTAAGTATTTTAACTATAATAAACTACATGTAAATATTTTAAATTTTAAATTTTAATCCCACATTCGTTAAACAGTAAACCAATCACACAATATTCGCTATATAATAAGAATCATTGTTTCTATTCATCACATCACATCAAGTTTTCTAGTATTTGTTAGAGCAATTTTCTGGAGGTGTTGCTTTGGCATTGGTAACTTCGTGGAGGCATTGCATTGGCATTGGAGGCGTTGTGTTGCTATCGGTAATTTTGTGGAGGTGTTGCTTTGGCATTGGTAACTTTGTGCAGGCATTGCATTGTCATTGGAGGCGTTGTGTTGCTGTTGGTAATTTTGTGGAACCGTTGTGTTGGCATTGGTGATAGCAGTTTTTTTCATTTCAAAGGTTAGTTTTCCTTTTATTCTGTCCATTTAAAGACGATTTTGTTGAAAATCTGTTTTTCTATAGTTTTGTGTTCAAAATTTTTTTTTTAAAGGTTTTTAGGTTCGAAAACCATAATTTTTTTATATTTTTTTAGTGAAGAAAATGTAAAAAAAAACTAAAATTTAGATTTTCTTTTTCTTTTTTTGGGTTTATAGGTTCATTTAGACAAAAAAATCCGTAAAATGACCATCTACATAAAAAAAATAGTTATATTATTATATTTTTATTTGTTCTTTTTTCATTATAAATATATTGGTGGTTTCATTATTTAAATTTTATTTTTTTTATTTGCCAATTTTTTTATTTTATATTCTATTTTTATTTATTTAAATTTTAAATCTTATTTTTAATTGTAATTTATAATTTAAATTTTATTTTGTTTATATTGTAATATATATATACATATATATATAATTTTTTTTTTTTTTTTTAAATGGTAGAGTATTATATTTTATATTAAACAACAATGGTTTTTTTTATTATAATTATTTTTTTTTAAATAAAAATTATAAATAAATTTTTTAATTTATTTCTTACTTTATATTTTAAAACAAATTTTTTATTTTATTTTTTAATATTTTTTTATTTTCTAAATTATAATTATAAAATTTAAACTTTATATTTATTGTATTGTTATATAGTTTTTTTTTTAATTTTTTTTTTATTGTATTGTATTGTATTGTATTTTTATATATTTTTTAAAAATTTTGTTTTTATAATAGTTTAGTTTTTTAAAAAAAATTAAAAAAATTAATTATTATTATGGCTATTTTTTCGTATTGGAAAAAAAATAATTATTTTGCATTTGAGCGGGTGCCCAATCGGCCTCCGGCCCCCGGCTAGACCGAGGCTGATTCCAGCCCCCGGCAGGGGCGAAAAAAATATTTTTTTTTTTTGTTTTTTTTTTTGTAAGTTTAAATATTGAGTAGTCTTTAGTGCGACTTTTTGAAGGCTTTTACGGTGACTTTTTACGATGTAATTTATCTAAATTCCGGCAAGAATTTATTGAAAAGAGAAGTTTGATTGCTAACTTTGCACAATCGAAGTGCCCTAGAGGTTTTTGAGGGTGTTGAATCCATATATAGAGTCAAAAAACTAGTTTGAATAATAAAAACCAAGATTTTACCTCAAAATTTTTCACCGGATTCCAGCACCTGAAACTTCAAAAGTCGCACTAAAAACAACTCCTTTAAATATAAAATAAATGTTAAAAAAAAAAATTATTTTTATTTTAATTATTTTTTAATTTCAACATAAAATAAAACTTAAATAAAATTTGATTTTCTTTTTTAATTTTGTTTTAAATATAAATGTTTTGTATTAAATATTTAATATAAATTTTTTAATTTTTTAAAATAATTATAATGTTTTATATTATGTATTTATTTTGTTTTTTTTAAGTATATAAGTATATATTAGTATGATATAAATATTAAAGTTTAAAATTTATTTTATATTTAATATTCTTAAACTTTAATAAATTTTAATATTGTAAAATTTTATTTTAAAATATAATAAAAAATTACAAGGTTTTTATTAAAATTTTAATTTTAACATATATGATTTAATTTTATTCAATATATTTAAAATTTTATAATATTGTTTATTAAGTGTAAATTTAATTAAAAAAACGTAAATAAAATTAAAACAAAAAATTAACATTATTTTGTTTTTTTAATAAAATCTTTAGGTTAAAAAAAAATTTAATTTTAACATTTGTAATAAATAGTAAGTAGTTTTTTTGTTTTTTTAAATATTAAACAAAAACTTAAGTTTGAAAATAATGTTTATTTTTTTTAAATTGTTTTATAAAATTTAAAACAAATTTTTATTTTTTTATAAAATGTATTCAAAACATATTATATAGATATATATACATATATCTAAATATAATTTATAATATTTTGTTTTTAAATGAAAATTTTCTATAGTTAATTTTACTGGTTTAATTTCAATTTATATAGTTTTACAAATAAATTTTGTTTTTCAAATTTATTTTATCGATATTATTTTCTCATTAACTAATATATATATTTCTTTTTATCAGGAAAATGGCATCAAAAATGATTTATGTGAATGTTTCTGCACCTAAGGCAGCAACTCCCAAATCTAAAGTTGCAGCTTGACGCACTATGGATACAACTCCCAAATCTAAAGTTGCAGCTGGACGCACTATGGACACTGTTGGATGTAGTAAGGACATTGTTGCACACACTAATAAAAGTCAAGCAAGTGGGGTGTCAGGTTCTTTAAAGATTATTTCTGATTGGAAGAACGTCGAGGAAATAGATAAAACTGATTTCTCATGGTATCTTGAAGACAGGGAAACGGAGGCTGATATACATATCTATCTGGTTTGTGGTATGATTAACTTAAATGAGCCATATGATGTGATGGGCAGAGTATGATACATATGTATGGTCCCGAATACAAACACTATATATGTTCTTGCAAGGAAGGCTAATAAACGTGAGAAGGTTAGATATCGTCTATCAAAGGTCAAGTATGACACAGATGAAAGATCTACAAATTTTTCTGAAGAAATCTCAGGCAACATTGCAAATAACATTTTAAGTATGCTTATTTTATTTCCGCTATGCATTATTGTAAGGATGATTCAATTTTTTATAAATTACTGATTATTGACATGTTTTATTTTATTTCATAGGATTTTGTTCCGAGTCTTTCAAACATGTTTGAAGGTCTTTATTATTTGGAGCCAAATTTTATGCATGTGATCAACACTTTCCACACAGACAAAGCAAAGGAAAGAAGATTGAAGCAAAGATCAATAGCTCGTGACAGTGCAATAGTACAAAGAGGGGATCAACCAAGAGTCACTAATATGGGTCAATCTAGTAAACTTAAACATGTTGCTTTTGAATATGTCGAACATGAAACTGAAAATTATAATAGAATTAGTGAGGAGGAGATTAGAACTGTTGTGCAAAAGGAGAAAACAAATTAGACACCAAAAAGAAAAATCGCCAAAGATGTCTCTCTTTTACCTGATGATGAAGAGCTTGTTTATAAAAGAACTGATATGTTAACCAATAAGACTAGGAAATAAAATATTGGTGAACCTGTAAAGGTCGTGAGCAGCAATGAAGAGCAAACTGAATGCTCTAACGGAAGCAGATAAATCATTACACTAGGTGCTAAGTTAGAGGATGCCATTATTAAAACAAAACAAAATGCTATTCAATATGAGTTGAGGAAGAATAAATTAATTCTTGATGGCCAAACATTTGAGCTTAATGTCAACCAATTTTATAGGCTAGATGAAGGACAATCTCAATATCAAATTAGAAAGGCCCATCACCTACATGTACATAATCTGAAAACATTGTTCAGTTTCAATCCATATGCACATGTGGTGGATTATGTGGTTCTTGTCGATCCATGTCAGGTTCCCAACAAATAGGCATTTGACAAGACAAAATGTTTTGATTATAAATATTATGTAATTGGAGGGAACCATTCGGTAGAGGCTAAAAGACAATTGATTGAGGAATATCCCAATAACTATCTTTTTCAAACAGTGAAATTCATCATTTACGCTGGCTTAACAGAAATAGAATCAAATTTATTGGCATGGGATCATAATGCATATAATGAGTACAGAATGAAAATGAATTTCATCCAAAGGGTCAGATTTATTCATAATGAATTCATAGAAAAATGTGGTGGGGATAAGACACAAGTTAGTCTAACATTTCGGAAGGAATTTTTTATGGAAACAGGTTATCAAATTGATGGAAAAATCAAGGCAAAAGAAGGAAAAATGAATACAAATTTATTCAGAAGCATGGATAACATTTTTCAGTTGGCATTTAGAACTGGGGAGATATGGGATTTGATTGATGAGATTTTTGAGCGGTGGGAGAATATTTCCATAAAAAATCAGAAGGTTAAAAAGAGTAAACCCATAATATGTACCAACAGTAAGATAGGTCCTGAAATGAAGCAGCTTCCATAGGATATGACTATCACACCTTGGAGAACAATGCAAGGTGTGAAGGATGAGAAACTAGTCAAATCAGTACTAGCTCGTGTGAAGTCGGGTGAATTATCAATGGAAGAAATGTGTGCAGAATTTCAAAAGTAAGTTTCTTGAATGATTTCTTATTTTCCTTTCATTATAATTTTCTTTCAAATAAAACATAATGATATTTGTAGAATTTGTTATACATGTCACTATATTAACGGTTTTAAATTGATTTATTCAGTCAGAAAATTTTTATGAAAATACAAGAACACATGGTTAAAATGTTGAATGAAGATAGTTGGAATGATGTTGTGTGCTACTACCCAGAAGCAAGTTCTACAACAACACTTAAATATTTTTATATTGCATTCAATAAGGTATGTTTATTTATACATTCATTTTATTCATATTTAAACTATTTTTATTTTATTACTTATACATATATATATATGTGTGTGTGTGTGTGTGTGTGTGTGTGTGTGTGTGTGTGTCATTAAAGATGTCGAAGAAGGATGGAAATAGAGTACCAAATACTTTCAAAAGCTTTATTGAAAAAATTAAGTTGGAAAACATGAGAAAGAAGCATCTTATGAATGTTGAACTTGATCCTACTCTTAATCATTACATTTGGAATGGGCTCGAAAGTATCCAATATCAAATAATACAAGGTGATTGTGAAGACGTTGCATCACTAATACCTAAAAGGGAATATGCCCTAGTTATTGCAGATATTCCTCATGGTTCCAATTTCCCAGACATTGATTATGATAGAGAACCATATACTTATCAAGGGTAAAGAAAACTCAAGGATGCAACTTACATGGTAATACTTTGAAATTGTATGTTTGATTACTCCTAAATTTTTTTATTCATATAAAATTTAATTGAACTTTTACTATGTTATGTTATAGGCATAAGTCAAATATTGTTTCTTCCAAAGATCAGCCTATTATAAATTATTGTGAGTTCATCCATGTTGAAATTTGGACAAAAGAGGATAGCTATAAGCATATTCTTATGAATCGAGTAGATGGGAAGAGTCATATTCAAGTATTGGTTCATGATGCAGTTGTAAGAAAACTAACATATGAGGATAAAGATGTAAAAGGAGATATAATTAACATTTATCAAAAACCACAAGCATTGATTAACTATCTTATAGATCCATGTTCAAATGAAGGAGAATGGGTTCTGGATTTATTCTCAGATTCAGGTAAGTTTTATTATACAAATTTAAATTTAAATATTTTATTTTTTACTTTTTATTTCTTCATACTAATTTTCTTACTTATTTCTTTTGTGCTTGATTAATAGGTACAAAACTAGCATGTTGCCTACTAAAAGGAAGAAATTGCATTGCCATTGAAAAAGACCGAGTGCAATGCAAATTTATTCAACAAAGAATTAACGGTCTTGAATTCCTTCCATATGCGAAGCAAGAAGTTGGTTTGAGGAAAGGGGATTTTAATGAATCACGTGTGGCAAAAAAATCAAAGGAACCTCAACCACCATTATATGGAATGATTGGAAAGGGACACTTTGGAAGATTTGCAGACATGAAAGATCCATTAGAAGATGAAAATGACCAAAATGAAGAAGAAAATGTTGCGGAAGAAGCCATCAATGATGTTCTAGATGATGTTGAACATGTATTAGTAGATATTGTTGATGATTTTTAATTTATGCTTGCAAACAAAGCTCATTTTTTAGATCTATTAAAAATTTTTACTTGTAATGTTTAGACTTTGATATTTTATGAGAAAACCCCTTTTTTTTGCAAAAAACATGTGATTACTATTATGTTTTGACATAAAATTCAATAAAAATGTCATTTTCTTAAGTTTTTTTGATAAGATTCTCCCAAAAAATTAGTTTATTTAACATGTTTTTTTGAACAAAAAGTCTCTAAAAGCGTATTTTTTTCATTCTATTTATATTGAAAATTTGTATTTTTTTGTCATATGGTTCAAAATATTGGTTTTTTAGTGACAATTATTTGATGTGCATTGAAAAATTAATTAACAATACATAAACATCTAGAAAATATAAACTTTAGAATATTGACCCTTTTTCCATTTTTTATCTATGTGAAAAAGTGAATATATCATTACAAATTTTTATTTTTATTTTAAATATTTTTTTTTAAAATTTTTAAAACACAAGTACATAAATGCACTTTAAAATAAACATCTCATGGAAGAAGAAGACATTAGAAAATCTATAGTGTCAAAATCAATCCTTTAAAAAAACGTTGGTGATAATACACCACCACTATTCAAAATCGACATAAAAAAAATCACATAAAAAATAAAAAATAAAAAAAAATTAAAGTGCCGAAAACATGCTCCAATTTTTTTTTTATGATTCAGCATCACCACTTTTCAAAATTGGGTGTTTTTCTTGCTACCTCAAAAAGTAGGTACCAGTGCAGTTACCTATTTCATCGGTAACAGTGTTATCCCTCTAATAGAAAACTCAGGCTCTACACACCACTCCCTATTCCGGGTTGTCCATGGGAAAGTGTGTCAATGGAATTTGTAGGAGGTTTTCCTATGTCTAGAAAGGGTCATGACTATTTGTATGTTGTCGTCGACCTCTTTAGTAAAATGTGCATATTAATGCCCTGTAAAAAGAAGGTCACTACTGAGAAAACTGCTTATCTTTTCTTTCAATATGTTTGGCTCCACTTTGGGTTGCCCACAACAATTGTGTCAGGATCGAGACTCTCGCTTCCTTAGAGAGTTTTGGACCAGCTTGTGGCATATGATGGATGCCAATTTGAAGAGAAGTACAACATTCAATCCACAAACCGACAGACAGACAAAGGTCGTCAACCGAACCGTGGTACACTTGTTGCAGGGCTATTGCAACAAACATCCCAAGTTATGGTATGATCATCTTCCATATGTGTAGCATGCTTACAACCGAGCAATGAATTCCTTTATGAAACGTTCACCATTCGAGACATGCTTTGATTACTTACCAAAGGACCCTTTTGACATGATCTACGAAAGCGATGAAGATGCCAGTGGACGTGATGACTAGGACAAAGCACACCAGTTCATCCAGTGAATACAGACAATTCACCAAGCATTGTAAGAGAAGTTGGAAAATATTCAAGCCCGAAATGGTAAGAACCGATTCAACCATCAATTTCAAGTTTGTGACAAAGTGTGGTTCCACATCAGTAAGGATCGAATGAAGGGGGGAGGCAAGAAATTGCAACCAATCCGGTATGGCCCATCTACCATATTTGAGAAGATTGGGAATAATTATTTCTCACATGATTTGCCTATATACATGTAGATGTACTCAGTCGTGAATGTCAAGAATAAAACTTTATGAACCACCATTGATTATGGACACCGAGGAGGTAGGATCAGTTTTTACAGTGGATGACTTTGCACCAGAATATCTCAATGAACTACCAAAGGACATCATTCTCGATCGAAGAACCAGCACTTCATGACGAGGGGATGTGGAATATCTCTGTGTTGGTTTCAAAGGGATGCACCCAAGTAAAGCTAAATGGATTGAAAAGGAGAAGGTGAGGGAGAAATTCCCTCACTTGCCTGTTGATTGATAAGGCTTTTGGGGTCCAAAATATCTTCAGTGGGGAGATATGATCTAGGTAGATCGAAAAAGTCCAAGTACAAGTGGCTTAAGTACAAAGGCTCAAAAATAAAAGTTTTTTTATTGATCTCGAACTAGGTTTAGGTCGAATATCTCATATTTCTGATTCCAACGGTGCAGACGACACTCAATTTTGAGTCTGTATGAAGGAGTTAGGAACAGTAAAATATTTGGTTTGACTTAGTGACTTGGCAGCCTTAAGGAGGCAACAAATTCGCTGAAACCCGGCCACCAAATTCTAGCCAAATCCACCGAGATTTCGGGACAATTTGTGGGATGGTTAAAAGCACTCCTTAGGTCAATTGTGAGAAATTTTAAAAAGGCCAGTTATATATATATAATAAGGGGTGGAAGGCCACCAACCCCACCACCCCACACAAATCCGAATGAAAAAAATAAATATTACTATAAGGGGGTCGCCATCCATGACCCCACTGCCCCCACATTCCAAAACACACCTTACATAATGGCCCCATACTATTACAATCATACATATATTATGGTGGTGGGGGTTGTTAAACCCACTGCTCTCCATCCCAATTATGTCATCCACCATATTAAAGTACAGACAACGAGGATCACGAGGCCCTTCAATGTACCACTTGCTTCCAAATTCATAATGGTGTGGTTTTAAAAAATTAGTTTTGATTTAAAAGAAGAGGGAGCAGGGTTTGACCACCCGAACCCCACCCTTCTAACACGAATCCAAACCAATCCACCAACGGAATTTCTCCAACATATTTTATATTTAAACATTCATTTTTGTAGTGCACCTAGGCAGGTCAGGAGTAGACATGGAAACCGAGATAGCGAAACCATGAGTAGTGTGCAGGAGGGGGACGAAACCATGATCTGAGCCATTTTCTAGAGGGGTCATATTTTCACTTTGTCAGATTTAGGAAAATTTTATATGGATTCTGCACTAATCGATGCCACGAATCCAATGGTGCTGTCCATTTCTTCATCAGAGGTCTGCAATTTTTGGGCATTTTCAGCTATGGAGGTATAAGGGTGTATTTCTCATTTTACACTTACACTTTCATTTTTTGACACTTAATTAAAGAGGACCTCCCCACTATTTTAGCAGGGCCCGGAGATGAGGTCCCTCTTGGAAAACTCTGATATCAATTATGTGTCTTCTTGCATGATGTTAATTGCTTCTCTCTTCTTATGTTTATGCCTTTAAATTTTCTTGTTTAAAGCTAAAATTTTCACATGTAATTATTTAACACATCTCAAACAAAAGATTTTGGATCACTATATCACCCTACTATCATTGATTTCTTGACAAATTATATTCCTATCAACATCGTCGATTCTGAGAGAAACCCATCAAATATCGAAGAAATGGTTTCTATTGATATTTTGACCAAACCAGATATTGTAAAAAACATGCATGTCGGTGCGTCTTGTTCTCCATCTGAACTTGACACTTACCGCACTCTTTTTCGTTAATTCCGAGATGTAGTCACTTGGTCATATGAGGAGATTCTAGGTATCGACTCCAGCACTATTGAACATGAGATTAAAATGTATCTTGATGTTAAGCTGGTGTGACAACACCTTCATCCTATTCACCCTAATAAATGTGTTGTGATTAAAGCAGAAGTTGAAAAAAAATTTCGTGTTGGATTTGTTTACCCTGTTACGCTTATCGATTAGGTATCTAAAATTGTTCCTGTCATGAAGAAATAGGGGACAATTAGAGTGTGTGTCGATTATCGAGATGTTAATCGTGCTTGTCCAAAAGAAAAATATCCAACTCCCTTTATCGACCAAATTATTGATGAATGTGCCAGATGTGAAATATTTTCTTTCATGGATGGATTTTCTAGTTACAATCAGATTAATATTTGCCCAGAGGATAAATATAAAACCGTGTTTATCTGTACCTAGGGCACATTCGCTTATAGAAAGCTCCCTTTTGTTTTAAATAATTTTGGGGCCACATTTCGGAGGGAATTGAATTATTCTTTTCATGACATCAAGCACATAGTTCAATCATATCTAGATGACTTACCTGCACATTTAGGGAAATAGGTTGACCACCTGCTGCATCTAAGAGTGATATTTCTACAATGTCGTAACTGTAAAATACACCTCAATCCACACAAATTTGTGTTTGGTATTGGTTCTGGTTGTTTTCTTGGATTCGTCGTGTCAAAAGATGGAATTCGTCTTGAACCATTGAAGGTCCAAGCCATTCTTGATTTTCCTGCTCCTTCCAATCTGCTTCAGACGTTACAAAGACTCCAAGGGAATGCTAACTTTATAAGGAGGTTCATTCCTAACTATGCCAAAATGGCTAAAGGATTTACTTGACTCTTGCAAAATGGGGTACCCTTCCATTGGGATGAGGTTGCACAAGCTTCCTCTGATTTTCTTAAAGATAACCTGATCCGAGCATCATTAATCTATCCCACAAATTATCAGAGTGACTATTTCCTGTATCTCACTGTTGTAGATACAACCATCGTTGTGGTTTTAGTCCAACAAGAATATGGGATTGAACATCCAATATATTATTTGAGTCGTAATCTCAATGATATGGAATTTAAGTACACATACATTTAGAAGCTCTCTTTGGTAGTTTTTCAAGCTGTACAAAGATTTCGCCATTATATCCTGCTCTGAGAGACCATTATCATTTCAGATTGCAACCATATGACATACATTTTGTCATGTCAATTGTTGGGGGGGGGGGGGGAATATTCAAAATGGATCATCATTTTGTAGGAGTTTGATTTTGAATTAATCAAATCCAAGTCACAGAAATATTTGGTGTTTGTTGAGCTTATTTGTGACCTTCCTTCGAGTAGCACCGATCCTACTATGGGACCATCAATTCCGAACATTTCTTTGTTTCTGATCAAGTCATCTAACTCATGCTATGGATATTTCATCATCTATCTCTAGACCCAAACTTTTCATCCCAATACCTCTCACTTGTAACAATGACGTATTTGATACCAAGCCAAAGATTATCTAATCGTCGGTGATACACTTCATCATCGTTGTCTCTATACGATTTTACATAGGTTCCTCACACATGAGGAGGCCGAAAAAGTTCTAAATGATTTCCATTCTGGTGCATGCGGTGGAGATTTTTCTGGATACGATACCATGTAGAAGATTCTCCACACTGGTTACTTCTGGACCACCATATTTCGCGACTGCATTATCACGGTTAGAAGTTGTCATGCTTTCTAAATATTTGATCGTAAAACCTGCTTGCCACCAGCACCAATGCATCCTATCATCGATTTTGGAACATTTTCAAAATGGGGCATTGATTTCATGACATGTAACCCCCGCTCGGCCGAGGGGCATGGGTATATTATTGTTTCCGTTGACTATTTTACCAAGTGGGCTGAGGCGATGCCTACATTAAACAACACGGAACAAACAACTTCATTATTCTTTTTTAACCATGTGGTTTGATGGTTTGGTGTACCACAAGCCATAGTCACAGATCATGGAAAATATTTTCTCAATCACATGATGGATGATTTGACTTCCAAGTTAGGGCTGTCACATGATAGTTCTACCCCTTATTATCTGCAAGCTAATGGAAAAGTTGAAGCTCTCAACAAGATTCTTAAGTGTATGCTTCAACACATGATTGGGGTTCATAAAAGAAACTGGAATTTGATCATGTACTTGGCTTTGTGGGTATATTGAACCTCGGTGAGAAATGCAAATGGATTCACTCCCTTTCAACTAGTTTACTATTTGAAAGCTATCTTACCGATAAAATGTGAAATACCATCATTGAAACTCATGATTGACCTGTTGCCTAAGACTTCTGAAGAAGAGGTACATCTTTTAGATCTCATCCATTTAGATGAAACATGTCGTGAAGCCGCATATTCCAACGAAGCGCATAAGGGACGAATCAAGGTGAAATATGACTGCAACGTCAAGCCTCGCACCTTCTCGGAAGGAGACATTGTCTTGCTTTATGATCAGGGAGCCGATAAGATAGGAACAAGGAAATTTGAGCCATTATGGCACGACCCCTAAATTTTCAAGCGCATTCTAGCTAAGGGTGCCTACGAGTTGGTAGATTATGATGGGATTCCATTGTCGTGGCCTTGAAATGGGTTATTTCTTAAACGTTACTATGCCTAATTTTGTGTAGTAAACATTGTATTATATGCTTTGATTGCGTGTGTGTAGCAGTGTGTCTTTTAGATTTTTTCATGTGGTTAGTAATCCACATTGATTTTTTTTTCATATGTCAGATTCTTCAGAACTATTTGTTAGATATGTGGATGGTTCTAGTCGTAGTACTCAAAATTTATCCTCTGCAGCATGGGCCATCTTTGCTCCAAGCGGCGAGTTAGTGAGTTTCCAAGGTATTTGTATTAGTCAATCGACCAAAAATATCGCTAAGTATAACAGGTTGATCGAACTACTCTCTGATGTCATTTCACTTGGCATTAATCACATCATCATCAGGCTAGACTCATAACTTGTCGTACTACATCTTACTGCCATCTATACTATCTGAATTCCAGGAATTCATCGCATGTTCCTTAGAGTTCATCTTTTGGAAAGACATTTTGATTACATTAAATATCAACATATTTCCAAAAACTTTAACACTCTTGTTGATTCATTGGCAAATTATGTGTTAAATAGACATTTGCAACATATTTAAAGATAGATTTTCAATTCACATCATACAATTGAATAGGATTGCAAATAATCATAGAAAAAAAATTGAAAGTAAAGTATATTTATATCAATTCTTTTACAAAAATTGTGTCCAAGACACCTTGGTCATCTAACCTCAAAATGTATACCAACATAGCATAATCTAAGTAAACCTAGTGATGCTCATGATACTAGGTCACTGCTTGGGCTATCATGCACAATAACATCATCCAAAGGCTAGGCACACCAATGGTATGGCGCTGCAACCTCATAGGTAACTCCTCGATCTAGGCATCCAATATCCCAAGAGTCAATCCCTCCACATGTTGCTGCAACTCAGCAAGAGTCTCGACTAAATCCAAAACTTGTGTAATATTCCTACATTAGCATGCAACTAGTAGGAATATTAGTTTTTGAATTTTGCACCTAGTAGATGAATAAATGGGGGAAGGGACCCATACTTAACTTAAATTAGCATAAAAATCCTCTTAGTATGAAAGGGGATCATTCTAGTAGTTGGATTTGACACCATCATGTGTGAACAAGGGCAATAGGATGTGGACAAAGTTAAATTTGACCAAGTCAACATGCATTCATGGAGAAGAGTGGATCATCCATGCAAATAGCTCAATATGAAAAAGGATCAGTTTAAACAAACATATGAGACCTAGCTTGAAGACACTTGGGTGTGAAAAGGGGTGAAGCAGGTTGAAGAGGTCAACTTTGACCAAATCAAACAACGTGGTTTTGGAGGAGTGGCCTTGATGGCGATACAACGTAGTTTTGGAGGGAGATTGATCATGTGATGTTGGAAACCCTAATGGGTGGGACCCAAGGTGAAGAGGCTCACATAGCTTATAAGAAAGAGGATGGCAGCCATTTGAGGTTAGCTTGATGATTATTGATTTGATGGTCTGCATGACTGTTTGGAATTCTCTTGTTGTTTAGCAGAGTTGTAGTGTTGTTTAGCACAAGGCATTCCTGTTTAGGTATTCCTTCTCCTACCTCGAGAGGCCTCTTGGAGGAGCATTGTACTTTATTTTTCCACATTCAGGCTTGAGGCCAAGTATCCTCCTTCAGCTACAGTGTTATTTCTGCAGAGTATAACATTATTTTTCAGGGTGTTGCAGTGGAAGGTCCACAACACCACTTTCGGAGTTTGTATTTCAAAGGAGGAAGCCTTTCTTTCTCTGGGAGATCATTGAGGGAGTCTTTGAGCTAATTTTCAGATCTTGGCCTGTGTCCAATGTACTTTTGATCTCCCACAACACATTCCTTTGTAGGAACTGTTTCATTTCTCTCTGTGTTGCAGTAGCAGGGTCAAGACCCTTGATCTTGAGCTTGTTCCTTGAGGAAAGGGCCAACCCTTCTCCCGGAAGGATTGTATAAAGAATCTTCTTCTATTTATTGTATTATTTAGCTATCTATTTACAAAGCTGTAGTATAACTGCATTGTTTCAGATATAGATCCACAAATCTGGTATTTTATACTTGTAATTTCATGGAGCCCTTGCCGGGTCATTCTCATATTGTCTAAAAAGGAAGAGATCTCCATTTTTCTCATCCATTGGATGATTGTAACTCCAAATCTATTATTTCTTGTAATTTTCTGCATAAACCCTCATTGAAATAACGTTTTCACATGCTCAAGAAATTCTACATGTCACAAGTCATGGGGTTTGGGCATTTTTGAGTTGTATTGAATTGGGGAGTTATCTTTAGCATGGCTAGAGAAATTTGTTTTTGCTCCAATTCTATATGTGAGATGTATATGGTATGAAATAAGGGATCCAAGCCCCATTTCTCGCATTTATAGTGTAATTCTCTATAAATAACGTTTTTATGCCCTATATTTCTGCATTTCCTCACTTTGGAATGAGTTAATGGGACATATTCTTGCTGTTGAAAATTCATTTGATGGCTAGGTGTTCCTTTCACACCTTATGAGTTGATTTACACTTTTATTATGTTCATCTATTGTTGCATCCCCATTTTGGGATATATTTTTGTACTTATTGATTATTTCATTGAGTATGTACACTTTCTCACCATGTATGTACAGTGCATTGCTCTACAAGAGGGCAAGATCATTTATGTGCTTCATGGTCATGCTAGAACCAACCCCTATGATGGAGATAACCTTTCTCTACATGACCTTGGACAAGTGTGTTTTCATTCTCATTGTACTTAGCTGATATATAATGTTGTATGCCACTTCATGGTAGATGTGAAAACATGCACAATTGTCATCTTGTTGAAACACCACTTGACACATGATGATCTAAAGCAGCAGTTGGGAAGACTGCGTTGTATCCACTTGAGAAACCATTGGTATCATCCAAACTTACACATAAACTTCAACATTTTTCTGATTTGGATGCCAAATGGTGATGATGTGCCATTCATTTTGAATGGGATGATTTGGGCCAGCATGTTTCATGACATGGGAGAAAGGATCCTTGGAGATCTAATCTTCTTCTTGCCACTTGATGGCAACCTTATTGCAACCCAAGATCAGCATATGCTCTACACTTATCATAAGTGGAGAGGAAGACAGCATGGAGTAGGCCATTTTGTCTACCAAGTTCAGTTATTCAGCCCACCTACATTGCAGGAGCCAAAGGTGGAGAAGATCTTTCATGAGTTGCCATGTTGAAGGGTGACTCATCTTGTGTGGATGATAGCTTGGGGATGGAGGTTTTACATGGGAATGATAGTTCCCAACACATTTCAGTCTCCATGCCTTGAGAGGACCTCTAGACAACACATAGTTTCCTCCTTGAGAATTTTACCTTTTCATGATGATGGCTATTTGGGATGCTCACCAAATGCTAGCTTGCATGCTTGGGAGTGGCACTATGGAGATTCATTGTTGAGAAAGCATCATATTCCTTGGAGGATTTCATCATATGAGGATGCTACAGGAGGAGGAGAGGAAACTCTAGAGTTCCATCCTTGTAGTTTCTTGAGGACAAGCAACATTTGGGAAGGGAGGACTATAATATTCCTACATTAGCATGCAGCTAGTAGGAATATTGATTTTTTATTTTTGCACCTAGTAGATGAATAAATGGGGGAATGGACCCATACTTAACTTAAATTAGCATAAAAACCCTCTTGGTGTGAAAGGGGATCATTCTAGTAGCTGGATTTGACACCATCATGTGTGAACAAAGGCAATAGGATGTGGACAAAGTCAAGTTTGACCAAGTCAACATGCATTCATGGAGAAGAGTCGATCATCCATGCAAATAGCTCAATATGAACAAGGATCAGTTTAAACAAACATATGAGAGCTAGCTTGAAGACACTTGGGTGTGAAAAGGGGTGAAGCAGGTTGAAGAGGTCAACTTTGACCAAATCAAACAGCATGGTTTTGGAGGAGTGGCCTTGATGGAGATACAACACAATTTTGGAGGGAGATTGATCATGTGATGTTGGAAACCCTAATGGGTGGGACCCAAGGTGAAGAGGCTCACATAGCTTATAAGGAAGAGGATGGAAGCCATTTGAGGTTAGCTTGATGATTATTGATTTGATGGTTTGCATGACTATTTGGCATTCTCTTGTTGTTTAGCTAAGTTGCAGTGTTGTTTAGCACAAGGCATTCCTGTTTAGGAATTCCTTCTCCTACCTTGAGAGGCCTCTTGGATGAGCATTGTACTTCATTTTTCCACATTCAATCTTGAGGCCAAGCATCTTCATTTAGATACAACATTATTTCTTCATATTATACCATTGTGTTGTAGGATGTTGTAGTGGAAGGTCCACAACACCACTTCCGAAGTTTGTATTTCAGAGGAGGAATCCTTTCTTTCTCTGGGAGATCATTGAGGGAGTCTTTGAGCTGATTTTCAGATCTTGGCATGTGGCCAATGTACTTTTCATCTCCCACAATGCATTCCTTTGCTGGAACCTTGTCATTTCTCTCTGTGTTGCAGTAGAAGGGTCGAGACCCTTGATCTTGAGCTTGTTCCTTGGGGAAAGCGCCAACCCTTCTCCCGGAAGGATTGTATAAAACATCTTCTTCTATTTCTTGTATTATTCAACTATATGTTTACAAAGCTACAATATAACTACGTTGTTTCAGATCTAGATCTGTAGTTCTGGTATTTTATACCTGTACTTTCATGGAGCCCTTGCCGGGTCATTCTCATATTGTATAAAAAGAAAGAGATCTCCATTTTTCTCAACCATTGGATGATTGTAACTCCAGATCTATTATTTATTTTAATTTTCTGCATAAAACCTCATTAAAATAACGTTGTCACATGCTCAGGAAATTCTACATGTCATAAGTCATGGGGTTTGGGCACTTTTGAGTTGTATTGACTTGGGGAGATTTGTTTAGCATGGCTAGAGAGATTTGTTTTTCTCCAATTCTATATGTGAGATATATACGGTATGAACTAAGGTATCCAAGTCCCATTTCTCACATTTATAGCGTAATTATCTGTAAATAACGTTTTTATGCCCTATATTGTTGCATTTCCTCACTTTGGAATGAGTTAATGGGACATATTCTTGCTGTTGAACATTCATTTGATGGCTAGGTGTTCCTTTCACACCTTATGAGATGATTTACAATGCTATTGTTTTCATATATTGTTGCATCCCCATTTTGGGATATTACAACTTGTATGACTGCTCTCTCAACAGTCCTCTCTGTTGGTTCTCCCGCCTGCTATGCATGAACCACTGGTCGAATGGTACCTACATCTGTATACATAAAAAAATCTTTATTTTAGTCTTGGAAACATAAAAAAACACAAAAATATGTAAAAAAACTCCAAAAAATAAAAAACATGGTCAAAATTTTACCTATAGCACCCCATTGAATGTTGACTGGAAAAGATCAAATCCGGATCTCCACAGAAATCCATCCCTACATATGGATGCTCCTCTATGAAGATATTATGTCTTCGGAGCCAACTGAAGAATGCAGTGGAAAATGAGATCGATGACTAACCAGCATGTCCAGCCATCAGCTCGACCCACCGCTGCATCCGTGGATCTCTAGGACAAGCTACTCCTAGTGTCACAAGTTTTGGGTGCATCAATGGAACTCGCACCAAAACAAAAGTGTAGGTCGACCTATAGCTAAAATTTTTGGTCTTTACACTTTTTACCTTCTTCAGTTATTCTTTCATTTGAAGGAGTACTGCTTCAGCCTAGTTGAACACGGCTAGCTTGAGACACTCAAGTGCATATTGAATGTATGATCTACTCACAACATGTAGTGTCACATTGCCAGCTAGCTTTGCAATAGTGAATAGGATCATTCGCAAAGGCATATCACGTACATCTTTGATATTTATATTTCCATCTTTGCTAGTCTCAGTTCCTAGTTGACAAAACTGTCGAATGTAGTCCTTCACTGTTTCACCTCCACGGATGGATCCTGCAAGGGAAATGGGGGCACCACATCTCGATAACCCTGTTAGAAAGTAAATGTCCTCAACCAATATTGGGAGCACTTTGTTCCCAATGTGAAATGCCTATAGTGCCAAGACCCATGAACAGATCAAGAGCTACAATAGTTCCATGTGTTGCCTCATCCCTCACAATTTGAAGTACTTCAGCAACCCATAGTCTCTGAGGACTCTCACAGTGCCATGATCATTTAGGGAAACCATATCATGTTCTTCATATTCTCTTTCTCGCCATGTAATTGAAATTCTGATCCGATCAAAGTCTGAAATCACACCATAGACTTAGTTAGGATCCATTCCATGCAAAAAAACTGGATAAATTTTGGGCAGAAAACAAGATGCAAGTTTTTGAAATGCACCCAATACACTCCTGAGTGGAATACAGATCATTGCAGAAGAACTAGGCCTCTTTCCAGCCTCTATGCAATGCAATTTTTAACATCCAAGGGTGCATTGTTCCTAGGGCATTGTATATTTACCCTAGGAGCGATAAAACCCTAAAAAATGTGCATGAAACTGAACAAGAATGAAATTAATATAAAGAGGAGGGTAAGATCTTCTACCTGGTCTGGACGGCACAAGAAATGATCCACAAAATATATCGCAATCAACCGCTGAAGTTCGAGGGTAGAACAGGCTCAGAGCACTAAAATTCAAATGGTAAAGGTGAAATGGTAAAAATGATTTGGTAATTTCTTATTTTTATAGTATTTTTGATTAATTTATGCATATTTAATGAAATGACTATGGTTTTTTACCCATTTTTACTATTTTAACAGGTATTGTTAAACCATTTGATGGTTCTTTGAGCAGGTTTACATCTGATTACAATGATTTAGTCGTGCATGACCGTGAAATGCAATTTTGACCACAAAGCATACTTTTATCTCTTTTTCGAGCTTTGTTAAACATGAAAAGGGAACTCAAAGCACACTTTTCTCTCTTTTTCGAGCTTTGTTAAACATGAAAAATGAATTCAAAGTGCACTTTTATCTCTTTTTCGATCTTTGTTAAATACAAAAAGGAACCCCCCTGGAGTTCTCTTTCAGCTCTTTTCAGACTCTCAAAATATGAAAATATTGTCGAGCACTTGTCCTTTCTAGCTTGTAAAAGGAATTTAAACGACATCTAATCAGTATAAGTTTAACCCTTTTCTAGAATGAGGTAGATTATGATTACAAAAATGAAAACCCTTGTTTAACATGGCTAGGAGGTTCTCTCAAGTATTATTTTACACTTTTTCGGATCTAAGGGACTATTATACGAAAAAGAACTTGTGGAGTTTTCTTTTTTTCCCTTTTTCAAACTCTCTAAACATGAAAAATAGTGACAGACTTGTAAATCATGACAAGATCGAGTTTTACCTTCGCTAGACTTGTTAAAGCATCAAATAGCAATAGATTCACCCGAACGGTGGAATTATATATCAAGCATATTTTATGTCCTCAAGCTTGTTAAAAAATAAAGAGGTACTAGTCAGCAATGACTAGGGAAAATTGAAAGGGATAAAACACTTTATGGTAGCAAGTCACTCTTGAACATGACACTTATTCACTTCATCTCCGTGATTTTTAGGCTGGGTAATCTTCTTGACGGTTCATCATACCTATGGTCTATCATACCATCCATCACTTTGGTTTTGGGTCAAATGCTTCCAATTCATTCAGTGTCGCTGATATGTTCAATATAAGTCACTCAATTATTCTTAATCTTTTACAATACTCATAAACATGCATTTCATGACCGCCATCCTTGACATTGCTTCATCAGTCTCATTCTGTCTCCAAAATCATTGCTCCTGTTTCGTTTTGTTGATGGGGGAAACATCATTTCCCTCCTGTGACAAGTCACTTCCTGTCGACATTAGCTCATCATCCAGGAAGTTGACTTAGAAACAACTTTTTAGTACATTGGAGCTTGCTTACATCAACGATAGGTTTCTTACTTCCGGCGACTAGTTGACATCACATGCCTTTGACCGAAAGACTTTTTATGGTGTTCGACATCAAATCATCTATTCACACCATGCAAAATCTACTACAGTACCTTGAGAGCCATTATCATCAATGATGGTTTCTCTCGCGTCTATTAACGGCTCACATCATTGGCTGGCAATCAGAAGGTGTCTTCCCATGTTTGACTTCAGATCACATATTTGCATAGTTAGAATCGTACTTTAAGTGATCGAGTGAATGAGATAGAAGACCCCATATCTAGTTTCATCCATCTGGGCTGCGATTTCAGGAGAAGTACAAAATATTCCATACAATGGTCATTATTCAGATGATCATCCTATCATGAGTTTATATTTGTAGACAAGTCTATATCTGTAGACGACTTTCTCATGTTATGATATTTTATTTGCTGAGTATGAGATATGTCTCCCTCAGCAATTCATGTCCCAGATGAACAGATATCATGATGTAATGTATTGTAATTGATGCAGTTCGACGTCCACTTTAGTTCCTCTTCATCACATCGTAAAGAAAATCACTCAACATTGTCATTTTTTACTTCATGCTTTAGGGGGAAACTGTTACAAGTCAATTTGGGCTTCATCCCAAAACACAGATTAGTATTCATTAGGGTCTATCATACTCTAAATTAGTTGCTACATGCCCTTAAAAATTCATTCCAATGGCGGTCTTCCTTCATGAAATTTTCACTGCTTAGATGCCAGTTGAAGTGCCCCTTGAGCCATCAACACACCTGTAGACAGTTGTAACAGCTTTGCAGAGAATCTACTCCCATGCAGTTCTGCGTTGTAGAGGATCTAGGCCCACTTTATAGTGCGTTGGTTGACTCAGAGCGAATTTTTCATTGGATTCTGGGAATCTTCTCAGTCTTTAGTAACTTCTAGAAGTTGTTCCAGCTTTCACCACATTTGATAGCTTCAAATTTGGCACCCATGAAATCATTAAACCTCTTATCCTCTTATTCCCATGAATAAGGAAACCTCTTCATCCATTTTTACAAAATCCATTCAATGATTCATTTATGTCAAACTACCTTCATCTACTTATAAATAGAGCACTGAACATAGTGCATAAGGGAGCAAGAATTTGTGCTAAGTAGAGTTATGCTTGTGAGATCACAACTCTTGAAGGTATTTTGCACATACTATGATGTTGTTGGATTGTTTATGCTAGATGTGATGAGCATGGGAATCAAGCTGGATGAGTGACAGCGAATCAATCAACTGGTTTTACTTTCTACTTCATAATAAATACATTTGTTCCTTTCCTAATTCACATGTTAATGATGTTGTATGTGTATTTATGAATTTAATCGATTCAATTTGTTTAACTTGAATAGATCGTATTTCCTTTATGTTGTTTTATGTATTTTGTTTTCCATGGAAAGTATCAATCAAGCGAGTTAATCTGGATTGAGAGTGACGAAAGTGATGAAGGGATGCAAGGAAAAGTGAACATATTACAAGTAGGTTTTCCTCCCTTTGTCTATTCACTTTTAGGAAAAGGTCAGATATATTTCTTTCTGTTGTTCTAAGTGAACCACCATAGTTAGGGAAAGCATACTTATCTATAGGTTTGTATTTCCGTAAAACAGTCATTAATTGGTTTTTTAGGGTGATCATATTGTAATATATTTTTTGTATATTTGGTCATTAATTGTGACAATTAATGACTAAATCGGTGACTAAATTAATGACCAAATTAATGACTAAATATACTACTAGATGTTAAAATTGAGACAACCAATTAATGACTAAGCTAAGAACGACTAAAAATTGGGCGCGTTATAAGATACTATAAAATAGCTACTACTGGTCAGCACTGAAAAACAATCATTTATATGCAAATGTTAATCACTTTTTTAGTAACTAATTAACCATTTTGTACTAATGAAATAACTAGAGGATTTATAGCGAACATATAAGAAAGAGTTGTTAGACAAGATGAAAAAGCCTTTGAATGAAATAACTAGAGGATTTATAGCGCAAAGATAAGAAAAAGTTGTTTGACAAGATGAAAAAACCCTTGTATGGTTTAAATGGTATAAAAAATTTGATACTTATATATTAGGACTTGGTTTTATAAGGAGACGAGTTGATTATGATGTGTATTTCAATTTAGTAGGTTCAATTTATTTATTTTATCTTATATGTAGATGATATGTTTTTGATGAGAAACAACATGGAAATCATCAAGAAAGTGAAAATTAAGCTTTCCTCTAAATTTGACATGAAGAATCTTGGAGTTTCAAATTTCATTTTGGGTATGAAAATTAAAAGAGATTAATAAAATAAGAAAATTTAGTTAAATTAGAGGAATATGTTGAAACAATATTACAAAGGTTTAATGTGCAATAATGTAAACTAGTAAAGGTCCCTATTCCTATAGTTGTAAAGTTATCTATAGATCAATGCCCAAATACATATGGAAAAGAAGAGGACATGTCCTATGTTTTGTATTCTATTTTCATTCCAAGTTTATTATATGCAATGGTTTCTATTAGATTGGTCATTTCATATAGAGTGGGAGTTTTGAGCAAGTATATGTCAAAACCAAGAAATAAGCATTGGGCAATAATAAAGATGGTTTTTGGGTATTTATGTAGCACCACTGGTTATGGATTTTTCTACCAAAGAATACCATGATTGGATAGAGTGTTGAACATACATGGTCTTATTGATGCAAACTAAATTGGAGATCAAAATTGTATGGGATAAGTGGGTATGTGTTTATCCTATTTGTTGAATCAATAAATTAAATTAGAAAGAGACAATATGTAGTGGCACTCTCAACTATAGAAGTTGAATACGTGGATACCACTCATGAAAGTAAAGAATTTGTATGGTTATAGAGATTGTGTTCAAGTATTGGGTTTGTATAGGAATTTGTAAGGTTAGATTGTGATAGTCAAAGTGAAATTATTCTCGCAAAGAACTTTTTTATCATTAGAAGACAAAGAATGCGGATATCTAGTACAACTTTGTGAGACACATGGTTTCAAAGATAATAAGGTTTTTTGGTAAAGGTGGGCACTTTGAAGAATGTTGTAGATTCATTTAAAAACTTTATGAGCACTAATAATTTCTCTTAAAGAAAAAATGATTTTTACCCTTGATTTTCTATCATGTATTCATAAAACCCCCTATATGAAAAGAGAACAACGAGTGAGAGAAATATGAGTATGTGTTATATTTTTTGCATAGCTATCCTCATGTGATTAATTTGCTTTGGGTTCATTGACA
This sequence comes from Pinus albicaulis, assembly GCA_034641835.2. Classification (NCBI taxonomy): domain Eukaryota; kingdom Viridiplantae; phylum Streptophyta; class Pinopsida; order Pinales; family Pinaceae; genus Pinus; species Pinus albicaulis. The sequence goes on from CM076580.1 coordinate 1,067,560,625, forward strand.
GGTCACAGGGGTGGTAGCTAGTTAAAAAAACGTTTTGAGTAGTGTTTTTTGCATTTTTTTGTGATTTTTGGCACATAATTTTTGTTTTTAGTTATTTTGTGGAGCATGGTACCTTAGGGCATGCTTCTATAATTTAAGTTATATAATTATAATTGCAATTAATATGGTTTGATGAATTAAGGGTTTTAAATGATGTTGTATTTATATTGCATTGTATACACACAAAAAAAAGTGTTTATTGATGATAAAAAAATAGCACAACCATATAAATTAAATGGTTATGCCTATGGGTATAAAGTCATAACAAGCATCAAAACACTTTATGAGTACATTTAGAGTTATTCTAAATGTATTTTAGGTAAATTACATTTCAAGTTTTGAAATTTTTAAAAAATGAGAATAAAAAGACATGTACAAAATTCTTAGCCATGAAGATTCACCCCCACATAAAACATTTTTTGAATTAATGAATATAACTAAATGAGAAAAAAATTCATGTCTACCTTGGAATAAATCTTACCCTTTATCCATACTACTAATCACATTATATGGATGTTAAATCTCTACCCTCCACCTAATAATGATTTATAATTAAGCGGAGAGGCTCATTGAGGCAAGAGACTCATTTACTGATAATTAAGGGGAGAGGCTCATTGAGCCGAGAGACTCTTTCTACAAATCTTTCTACAACCCAGTATGAGGGGATGTGCAAGAGACAGACTCATTCTACAACCTTGTATGAGGGGATGTGTAAGTTTCTTCTTTGTCACATGAGACTCGTTCTATAACTTTGTATGAGGGGATGTGTAAGATTCTTCCTCAAATGAGGGGATATGAGGGGATGTGTAAGTTTTTTCCTCAAATGATGGGATATGAGGGATGTGTAAATTTGTCGATCAATCCATGCCCCTTTAAAATTAAAATTATGTTCTGAATAGAAAAATAATGTCGGTTATAATTTAAAAAAAAATGAATATGTTGTAAAGTAATTAGAAGTAAAAAAAATGTGTGCATTAGATGTTTAAACCTTATACTTTTCAAAAATATTTAAATAAACTAATTCAAGATCTATGTTAACGAATATATGTTGATATCAACTTCATATATATCTATATATAAAAAGAAAGAAAAAATAAGTTTTTATGGTTAAAATTTTTATTTAGTCCTATATATACTATATTTAGCATTCAAAATACAATTTAAATAATGTAAAATAACATATTATATTTTGCAATCTAAAAAAATTTACACGTGAATAAATTTGATTTCTCTATATTCATGATAGATTTATACTTAAGATAGATCTATACTGATTAAATTAAAATTCTAGTAAACTTACCTACCAACATAATTAAAATTGCAGTTTCAAATAGTTTTACAATAATTTTTTATATAATATAAAATTGCCCATATTTTATATTTCTATATATTAAAAATATATCTATTCATTATAGTATTATTTAAACTTTAAAACTTACCCTTTAAACCATAAATTCCATTTAAAATTAATAATTACCACTCCACTATTTTATATATATTAATTAATTAATTATACCAATTTTGTTAGCAGGTGCATCACAAACAAATTCTACTGCTATTCCGAGGAATCAAGTAGCAAATTATTGCATTACAACGAATATGTAGCAACACTACCTGCACTCGCTTGACTCCAATAACATTCTTCATGCCCTCCTCGAGCGTACCACTTCAAAGTCGTCCTCGAACGTACGATGGTCTGTAATTTTACGGTACAGAAAAAACATCCAAACATTCATAAGTACACATAGCATGTTATGCATACTATGCAAAGGAGGTGTCTTTAGTTCGACAAATCGGGGGTTGATGAGACAGCGCCCGATCACCCCCCTCTGGCGACCCCCTCGCTTCTCCGGCCCTCCGGTGGACCCCGCGGAAGACAACGACGACAAAGACACTTCTTATTTCGTGTGTCTCCGATGGTACCTCCAATTTATTATCCATGGATTTCTATTTATATTCTCCAAGCTATTTGAATTTGAATTTTGAAATTGAAATTGAAATTTGTTGTACCGCTTTTGTTTGAAATTTCTTTTCCCGCTTATTATCGAATATTTTTTTTATGGCATGCTCTCTTTCATACTTGGAGTTTCAAGTTTGTGTTGGGCTATGTCTGCAATGCCATGGTCATTTTTTTTACAGCTTTGTCTCTGAATTTTTGGGTTCTGCAGACAGCGAGCTTGCAAATTTCAATCAGATTCCCAAGTGCTTTTATTTATTAGTGGCTTTGGATAATCCCCGAACTCACCATTGCTGTGAAGAGTGGAAATTTCATTCAGATTCCCAGTGCTTTTATTTATTAGTGGCTCTGGATAATCCCCGAATTCACCATTGCTGTGAACGCTGAGAACAGAAGTAGACGGTGTGTTAAAAATTTGTTCCAATGCATCGGATCAAGTAAAGATGTTGAATATGAAGGACCAACATCTTCGGAGAAGGAGGTTTCGCAGTGCATCCAGATTGGTCATTGTGACGCTAAAAAGGTGATTTACAGCAAAATGATTGCAAAAAATGACGCTGAGAAATGTCCAGAGGGCACTCTCCAAGAGATTCGATACCACAAAAATGTTTTACCTTATCCTGCTGTTAAGTTTTGATGATCGTTGCCAGCTAGAAAATGTAGTTCAGATACATTTGTTCTCAATTGTTTAAAAACTATGCACCTCTAATGGAAAACTTTCTCAAACGTTTTCCACCAGGAGGTATGTATGTAAGAAAGATTGTATATGGTTTATTCTGCGAGATATGAGATGCCATCTATCCTCTACTCCTATTTCCATTCGTCAATCCAGCCATTATTGTACATCCTCTTCTCCTTGTATTTCCTTTCATTAATTATTTATTATACCTCTATTAGTTACTGAATGAAAATGGATGAAATTTTCAGCTGATAGTTTCGAAGGAGTGAAATGGGTTCCAGCGGCTTCAAGTGGTTCTCCAATCTTGATGGATTGCATTGCATATTTAGAATGTAAAATTGTACTGCGCATGGAGACAAGTGACCACTGGATTGATTATTCTGCTTGAAAAGAAAAATTAAATTATGAAAAGATTTACAAGAATAAGAATAAGGTTATAAAAATCAACATATCATATGAATATATATTGATGTATATAAAATGAAAAAGAAATTAAAAATAAATAAATATGTATAGTAAATGTTTAATATATTTATTATTAATTATATATAAATGATAAGTTTTTTTTTTAAAAACAAAGTTATTTTTTAGTTAAAATGTAAATCTTACTTTCTTTATCATATATATTAAACATGGTTTTAGATATAAATAGAAACAAATTTAAAACATGTAATATAATTTTTTTTTAAACACTATCATATATATATATGAAAGTATTTTTATTTGTGGTGTCAATTTGTAATTAATTATAAGGTAGATGTGAGATGTTAGATGTGTATAAGGTAGTTGTGTAGATATGAGATGTAAGATGTTTTTTAAATTCAAAATTTTTTTATATTGTAATTTTATTCTTTATTAATAAAATTATGAACAATTTTTTACATAACATATATAACATATAAATAGTACTTATAAATTAATGCTCATTTTACCATATAAATTAAAATAATGATTCCATAACATTTTTAATTTAATTAATAAGCACATAAAATTTAATATTTTCAACATAACAAGATTTTCAATCATCAATATTTACAATTGGGTATTATTAACTTCAAAATAGGTTTTTTTACAATACCATGGGAAGAGAAATATAGCTAGCTAGAGGAGAAGAAAATCATAATACCATGGTTTATAAATACCATGGGCCATTTAGGATTTTGATTATTATGTTATGGATCTAGACTTTTAATTATTATGTTAGAATACCATGGGCCAAAATCATGGCTTATGAATACCACATGCCCAAAAACCATAAATTATTTCAAAATCAAAATATTTTACAAACACTTTATTTTAATTTATTTTACAACACTGTCCTCTACCATGTTGTTGAATTATTTTTGTATTATTATCTCCCTCTTGGAGGGAGATAACTCTACTATTAAGTCTCCATGATTCTTCCTTTTCTTTTAGTATCTTAAGTTTCTCAGTTTTAGTTGTGAGACATATAGGTTGGATTCAAGGGAGTCATATCCTCCATTTACAGGGTCTTCTAACCTCGCCAATTCAACTTCAATTTTTCTAAGGGTTTCTTTGTCCTTATTTTTCTTAGCCTTGGCCCATTCTATTGTCCTCTTCTTAAGGTGTAAAACGTTTCCAGCCAAGTATGTTGTCGACAGCCTCTCTCTAATATGTGAACTATCTTGCCATATTTCTTTAACAAGTTGATGAAAATCCTCGTCCCTTAACCATGCCATATTAAATTTGAAAGGTGTCCGCGAATTTGGAGATATACTTGATATTTCTAGTAATATAGGCGAATGGTCCAATATTCATCCCGAACCAACCCATTTCCTAATCATTTCAATCTTATCCATCACTGGTTCCTTGATTAGGAATCGATCAAGACGTATTACTAGCATAGCATCCCCGACTCTTCTATTTCTCCAGGTCAGTTGAATACGAGCTACTTCTATATCAGTGAATTTTTTTTCTCTAGAATCTATTCAAAAAATGATGTGAGTGAATCCACGTGTGCATGGCTTCCCCAAGATTATGCATGTCCCATAGAAAAATTTAAATCTCCCCCCAAAATTATGTTGTCACCCTGCATGAAAGAAGATCCCATAACATCCTCCCAGAACAAAACTTGATTGCGACAGGGACCATATATATTAAAAATCTCGATGTGAATCCCAAATTCTTCAGAAAAAACATCTTCCATTAAAACACCTTCCCTGCCCCAAATATTCAAAAACTTCAACAATTTGCAGTTAATTCCTATAGCAATACCTCAAGATCTGCCTCAAGCATCTAATGCATAGAAAGACCATCTAGATTGATAACTTCCATAAATGCAGTAATTTGGTAACTGACACCAAGTGTCTCTTGAAGAAAAATCACATCAAATTTCTCCAACTCTAATAACCTCGTGAGTGCTAGTTTTTTTGCAGGGCTAGCCAACCCTCTGCAGTTACAAGATAACCATTTCATCAGGAAACCATTTCCAAGTTGCCTCTTCCTCTAAGAACCCTGTCAAGTGATAATTGTCTACCCTCTGCTACATCCGTAGAGGCCTTATGCTGAGTTTTTGATATATTGGAATGTATACCTCAAGAGTATTTCAGGATCTTCAGAGGATATGAAATACCTAAGCCTTGACCAACAACAATGGGTTTATTGGATAAATATCTCAGGTTATATCTATGGCTAGTATTAGACTTGGATGATGTATCCTCCCTAGCGAACAACGATACCTAGGAAACTACTGGGATGGAAGGAGAGGGAGTCACACAACATACAAGAACCAAGAACGAGGGACAAACAATCGATTTTAAATCACATAAAGATAAAATCACCCCACTATTTTTGGCAGGACAAGAAGTAGACGAGAAGAATGATGGATTATATGAAATATTAGGTTTCGAGGATGGGATAGAGAGATAAATACTTGGAGAAGGACTGGTTGTTGAATCTTGTGCACGAGTAACCCTCGGAGATGTAGGTCGAGAGGAGGAAGCGTGTTTCCCTTTGATTTTTTTCATTCCCTTTTGCTGTCAAGCCAAACCTTTTTGTGGTATCTCATTCATGTCGTTTGGGCCTGCTCCATTTCCATGTGCACCTTCATTCCTGTCCAAATATTTTCCTATTAACTTATCTTTTCCAAGCATTGGAAATTATTTGTAGAGATGTCCAACTTCATGACACCTCCTACATTAGAACAGGATTGCCTCATAGTCCAATTCCTGCAATCTGGTAATTCCTTTTCATTGAAGCTTCAAGCTTTTCACTGTTAGGACTCCACTATGTATCATTTTTGCTATATAATTTGACACCATTTTACTTTTATAACCATGATTAAAAAGGATTCCATTATCATTTTCATCTACTTTATCCCAAGGTATATAAAATCCTCTTCTTTATTATATGTTTAATCTGTTTACATATAATTCCATAATACTCTTATATTTATCATTAATCGAAGTGGATTGTTGCTAACATAAGTTTAAAAGATCGCAGATAAGTTATATGCTTTGCTGGAACAATCGGCCGTTGCTGAAACAGTTGACTTAGTTGCTGAAACAGCCAGCAAGCATGCAAATTCCGTCACTCGTAATTTGCGATTCTGGAAGAGCCTTTTGTGGAACAATAGTAACAGCATGAAGACATGGTTACATGGACCATTCTGAAGATAGCATTCTTGTTGTCTCTGTTGTAACAATATCTTTTTATGGAAGAACAGAATAGTCTTGTTTTAAGAAAGCGAACAGATTTGGGATAAACGTAGATTTGCTCTCATGTAATTGTAAAAGATGTCTCCTCTCTAAAAAGAGGAGACATCATCATTAGTAGGGAGTTCATTTTTGAAAGCTACAGGAGAACATTGTGTGTGAGAACTGGAGCTAGACTCCATCTGTAATGTATCATTTCTTTTGACAAATGAATAAAATATTCTTTTAAGCGCTCCAATTTAATTCTTTTCCCTGGGGAATCTTGTGAGAGGGAAAGGGCCCGCCTTCCTCACAAGATTCACCCTTCTGTTCCTGTAGTTTGTCTAATTCTTTACGCTGTTTGCACTTTACTTTAATTCTGTTGCTGAACACTAGTCGCACAGTTCTGTAGTTCATCGAGTACTCAGTTTCCTTAACGCTGCATGTGTTTAATACATTCATTCTTGAGAAGTTGAGAAATATATTTCTGTTAATTGTGTGAATGTATGATGCTGGGAAGCAGGTGCTGAAGATTCCTGTACAAAGGAATAGGGTTCTGCTCCCACTAATTGCCTTTCTTTTCCTGCAGTGTGATTAGAAATAGGAGAACAAGTGCTGAAGGTTCCTGTTCATGGGAATAGGGTCTTGGTCTCTTGAGTTATCTTTCCTACAGTGTGATTAGTGTCAGGCAGCAGGTGCTGAAGTTCCTAATTAAGGAATAGGGTCCTGTTCCTGCTAGGGTTGATTGATTTCTTTTCTTGCAGATTGATTTGGATTTTAAACTGCAACATAGGAATTATTTCTGCTATAACATAAGTGACTTCAGCTTTGATTAAACAGAGTGTGAATAATTAGATTTGTATGATAATTGTGTGGATTTTTACTACAACATTGTTCTTGCTTTTGAAATTGAGCATATCCAGTGCGTGATTGTCTTTGGAATAAAAAGACTTCCTCGGGTTGACAATTTATGTGGAGCTTGAATTGTGAAAACAATTAAAGAGACCAACATTTTGGCGCCGTTGCCGGGGAAGGAAATTATAGATTTCAAAAGCATTAATATTTTCTTTTTAAATGTGCAGATTGTATGAGAGGACGCGGAAACCAGAAGAAAACTAACCCCACAGGTGGCAAAGGCAAAGGAAGGGGAGGAAGAAAGACTTTTATTGACGAGATTGTATCAAAGGCTGAATCATCACAGAGATTAAGTTCTCGAAGATCAAAATTTTAGCACTCCCCTCAATCAGATTACAAAACAGAGGAAGTTGTGGGTCCTGAAAATATAGAAGAACCAGTGATTGAAGAACCAGCAGTCAGTGCTGGAGAGTCAGAAGAAAGTGTTCGTAAATCAACAGAGCACATTGAGGAAATAATAGAGAGCGTTGGACGACCAGTGGAAAACATTGAAGAGCCAGTAGAAGATCTTGACGATCGAGCAAGTGCAGTAGGAGAGCCAACAATGGAAGGAAACAATGATGATTTCTTTGGTGGAGGACGTGTAGATCCTGAAGGAGAAGGAAGGAATGAAAATTCCCTCTCTACCTTGGGATTTCCTATCAGTGATCTCCCTACAGGGACAACTCCTATGAAAAACATTCCATTGTCTGCTTTACCTAACTTTCATGGTTTATCCTCTGAAGATCCGGATGAATTTCTTTTTGAATTTGATATATTATGCTGAAGTTATGATTATGTTACTAATGCTCAAAAGTTGAAACTGTTTCCAGCAACATTAAAAGGAAATGCTTTAAGATGGTTCATGAGCCTTGGGAGTCAGGTAATCACAACATGGGAACAGATGAAACAGAAATTTCTGCTTAAATATCAAGACTATTGCCGGACGAGAGAAAAGAAGGATGAACTATTCAATATGGCACAAAAGCCGGACGAGAATTTGGAGGACTATGTAGAAAGGCTGCAGTACAATATATAGAGATCTGATCATCCGAATATAAGTAAGGAAATTCGCAAAACAATATTACTTAGAGGTTTAAGGGATGATTGTTTAGATATGTTAAACATGCTTGGCAAAGGAGATATATCTAAGGAATCATATGATGAGATTGTTGAACTTTCTAAGAGGTGTTCAAGGGGAGCTGCAAGGAACAGAGTAAGTAATAGAGATTCCACCTATTCAAGAGTGCAGAAATCAGCCAGTGGAGGAGCAACAAGAGCTGAAATAGGTAATTTACTTGAAGAATTTAAAACTGAGATGTTAAGTTCTTTTGCTTCACAAATTGACAGTTTGCAGGTTAAGAAGAAGCAGGCTGAAGCAGAAGCAACTCTGGCTATCTTTTGCCCGAAGTGCAGAGACAAACATCCACTAAGGGAATGCCCAATGGAAAAAATACCAATTTGCACCCTTTGTGAGAAAGACCATGAAACAAAACAATGTCCATCTCTACCAGGAATAAAGGCAACATTGCAGCCAACGGAAGAAAAAGCTAAAGCAGTTTACCTGCTAACTCAAAGAATACAATGGCAACCAAAAGGACAAGGTATGAACTCTAGTATGCCATTTAATCGTTGGAACAATTATTCTGCTTTCGGTCAAACAAATTACCCTCCCTTTAATCAAATGCAATACCCACCCTTCAATCAAATGAATTTCCCACCCATGCAGCAATCAAACCCTCCCTTTGTTGATCCTTCAATGTGGACTCCTTGGCCTCCACAGCAGCCATCTTCTTTCAACCCTTGGAATTCAAATTGGAGAAGTCAACCACTCCCGTATCCAAATCAATTGCCTCAATTCCAACAACCACTTCCTCTGCCATCAAATGCTTCGCCAAATAACCAAATGAGACCCCAGCTACCTGTGCAACCAAATCCTAACCCTAATAATAAAGTTGTGCAAGTCATTGATATTCAGAATCAGTCTATATTTCCTACTATGCAATGTAATGATATTCATTTAAGATCTGGGAAAATAGTAGAGCCTATTATTGATGACATAACTTCTTCTGATTCTGATAAAGAGGAAACTGAGAAACATAAGAAAGCACAACCACCTTCTAACAAGAATGTTGAAATAATAGAACCACCATTCCCCGAGCGATTGGTTTTAACCAGAACAGCTGAAACACCTGCTTTCAATCTTCTAGGGGAATTGCAAAATTTGTATGTTAAAATTCCAATTTTACAAGCATTAAGAGATGTACCAATTTATGCCAGAACACTAAGGGATATTTGTGTTAAGAAACCTGGTAGGAAAACTAAAGACCCCCTTACAGTACATGTGATGGGTGACTTGTCTGCATTAATGTCCGGAAAAGCCCCTCCTGTGAAATATGGTGATCCCGGCCATCCTACGGTGACAGTTCAGATTGGTAAAACAATGACTCCCCAAGTTCTGGTAGATTTAGGTGCTGCAATTAACATAATGACTCTTGAAACTTCACAATTGTTACAGCTGAATAACACAATCAGAGATACACCCACCATTCTAGAGTTGGTTGATCGTTCTACAATTAAACCTGAAGGAGTTGTTGAGGATCTACTTATCTCAGTTGAATCCTGGAAATACCCAGCTGATTTTGTTGTATTGCAGACTAAAACAAAGCTGGGGGGACATCCCTTAATTCTAGGAAGGCCATGGTTGGCCACAGCTGATGCTTTTATCAGTTGCAGATCTGGTTCAATGACAACTTCTAATGGTTATGAAACAAAACAGCTTACTCTTTATCCTCATGCTACACCAATAATTAATAATGAAGATTCTATATGGATGGATTATGATGATAATGATGTTCAGCCTATTCTAACTATTGGACAAGCTTTAACTCTTAAAGACAATACAGAGGATGAGATAATTAATAATTTTATTTGTGAGCCTTCTTCTGTAATTGCTGAAATACATAATCAATTGACTGCAATTTTTGAAACTGATACTCAAGAAAAGATTGAATCTGAAGACTCATCTCAGACATTAACCACTATCTCATCTAAAAGCATAACAGTTGAAATTGAACCTGGCAAGACATTAAACATAAATCCTGATCTAACAGTTAATGAAACACAGCAGTTAATGAAGTTATTGCATGAATATAAGGAAGCATTTGCATGGGATTACACGGATATGAAAGGTATTTCTTCTGAATTATGTACTCATCGAATTTACATTAAAGAGGGATGCCAACCTGTTTGTCAACCCCAAAGACGAATGAATCCTAATTTACGAGAAATTGTTAAGGAAGAACTTCAAAAGTTGCTTAATGCAGGATTTATATACCCTATATCTGACAGTGAATGGGTTTCCCCATTGGTAATTGTCCCTAAGAAAAACGGGAAATGGAGAGTATGTGTTGACTACAAAGCCTTAAACAAAGCTACTCAAAAGGATCACTTTCCTTTACCCTTCATTGATCAGGTGTTGGATAGTCTGGCAGGGAAGAAATTCTTTTCTTTTCTAGATGGATTCAGTGGGTATAATAAGATAAGAATTGCACCCCAAGACCAAGACAAGACCACTTTCACCAGCCCTTGGGGAACTTTTGCCTATAGAGTTCTTCCATTTGGGCTATGTAATGCACCAGCAACTTTTCAAAGAGCTGTTATAGGAATCTTTTCTGATATGCTGAATGATTCTATGGAAATATTTATGGATGATTTTACTCCTTATGGTGTGTCTTTTGAAGATGCATTACAAAACCTTGAGAAGGTACTTAAACGATGTATACAAGCTCACCTCTCCCTAAGTACTGAAAAATGTCATATGATGATGAGTGAAGGAGTAGTGCTTGGACATTTTATTTCATCTCAAGGTATTCGGGTAGATCCATCTAAAATATTGGTCATTCAGAATCTTTCTGTTCCTAAAACACAAACTGATGTGAGAAGTTTTCTAGGACATGCTGGATACTACAGAAGATTTATTAAAGATTTCTCTAAGATTGCTTCTCCATTATTTGTGTTGCTTATGAAAAATGCTGAATTTAAGTGGACTAATTCTTGTCAGAAAGCTTTTGAAGAACTCAAGCATCAGTTATCTACTGCTCCTATTTTGAGGGGGCCTGATTGGGCCCTCCCTTTTCATATATCTTCTGATGCTTCAGACACTGCAATTGGAGCTGTCTTGGGACAAGAAGAAAATCATCTTCCTTATGCTATCTACTTTATCAGTAAGAATATGACCCCTACTGAGCTTAATTATACAGTTACCGAAAAGGAGTTTCTTGCAGTAATTTATGCCATTAATAAATTTCGACACTATATCACTGGTTATTCTACTTTTGTGCACACTGACCACTCGACTATTAAGTATTTAATGAACAAATCTGTTACAAATGCTAGAGTTACCAGATGGCTATTATTACTGCAGGAATTTGATATCACAATTGTAGATCGGCCTGGTAAAGAAAATGTGGTGGCTGATTTCCTTTCACGGATAAAAACTGACAATGATATTCCAGTAGATGATTCTTTTCCTGATGAGTATTTATTTGCGGTTTCTGCTCACTCTCCATGGTATGCAGATATTGCTAATTATTTGGTTGTAGGAAAATTACCATCACACCTGTCATACAGAGAAAAGAGAAGAATTGTTCAACAAAGTGCCAGGTATAGCTGGATAAGCGGGTGTCTTTTCTACACTGGGCTTGATCAGGAAATCCGAAGATGCATTAGAGAAGATGAAGTGTATGACATATTGAAAGCTTGCCATGATGGCCCTTGTGGAGGGCATTTTGCTGATAAGAGAACAGCACACAAAATTCTGAGGATGGGTTACTATTGGCCCTCATTATTCAAGGATGCAAAGAAATATGTAAGGGCTTGTGACATCTGCCAAAGAATGGGTCAACCCAATCATAGAGATCAAATGCCATTAAAACCCCAGGTAATTTCTGAACCATTTGAAAGATGGGCCTTGGATTTCATAGGACCCATTAACCCTCCATCCAATCAAAGAACTTATATATTAGTCTGTATAGACTATATGACTAAATGGGTGGAGGCCAAAGCACTTATTAGAGCTAATGAAGAGGTTGTCCTAGCTTTCTTATTTGAAGAAATCTTCACTAGATTTGGAATTCCTAGAGAGCTAGTTACAGATGGAGGACCTCCATTCAATTCTCATGGTTTTAAGTCCACCCTTCAGAAATATCATATTCAACATAGAATGACTACACCATACCACCCCCAGGCCAATGGGCAGGTGGAAAGCACAAACAAAGTATTAGAAGCCATTCTAACTAAAACAGTGAAGGACAACCAGAAGGATTGGTCCCAAAGGCTCCCTGAGGCATTATGGGCTTACAGAACTACTTGGAGAAACACTACAGGTTTTTCTCCCTATGAATTGGTTTATGGTAAAAGTGATGTTTTTCCTGTGGAATTTGAGATTAAAACTCTAAGAACTGCTTTAGCTGTTAATATTGATTTGACTGATGTGCAGACAACTAGGTTGCAGCAGCTTCTTGAGTTGGATGAAAAGAGATTAGATGCCATTCATCAAACAACCATGATACAACAACAAAGGATGAAGTGGCATGACAAAATTATCAAACACAAGCAGTTCCAAAAAGGTAATTAGGCCTTGTTGTATGACTCTCGGTTTGAAAATTTTCAGGGTAAGCTACGTACACGCTGGCTTGGACCATATGAGGTAGATGTTGTTTTTCCAAATGGAACGGTAAGACTTTTAACAATTGATGATTCTAAAACACCTCTACTAGTCAATGGTCATAGGCTCCGTCTATACCAGCGCCCTGTTTCTAAAGAGGATTTTAAGACTGCTTGCATGACTGATATTCATTATCTTTTCTAGGGGAGTCTTCTGCTCCTCACAGCATTTAATTTTCTGCACTGTATTTTTAGTATTAGATTAGATTTAGCACTAATAATCCCTGTCAAGGATTGGCATATTACAATTGAATTTTGCAGATTCTAGAAAAGCTCATTAAGGAGGACAGATTCATCATAAGAAGATCTGAAGCTTCAATCACAGAAGCTTGTTCCCTTCATTTTACCCCATTTTCCTAGCAATATCCCTTCATCCCCATTTCTACATTATTGCCCTTTTTCCCATTTTTCCCACTTCTACCATTCCTGAAATATCATCCTTCAGCTAGTATTTCCCATCCCTTACTGCTGGAATTATCCCTTATCAAACACTTCCCCCACTTGTTTCAAACCCAAGTCATTTATCCCATTTTCCTGATTTTTCCCGTTGCTGAAACACCAGTTTCAGCAACGCATCATTCATTTTTCCGTTGCTGAAACACCAGTTTCAGCAACCTGTCATTTATATTTTCATCATTAAAACATCATTTCTTTCCGCTGTTTTACAAGTTTTTTAGTTCTCCACGTTTACACTTCAGATCCTTTGGGTGAAAATTATTCAGTACTGAGCAGATCCTGTTACACTCCTGTTCTAAATTTCAGAGAAATCTACAGATTCTTCCATGTATATTAAGCCATTCTGAAGCACTCTACACTTCGAATTATTAAACCAAAGGTAAAAATGTAAGGTATGTGGTTTTAATGTAATGCAGTTAAATTATATTAAAGAGAGGATCTCGCTCATAATGGTTGCAATCTCTACACGCCCAATCATCATTACACCATACGTAGGGGGGGGAATTTCGAAAACTGAATAATCATTTCACATTAACCAATCCTCCGTCACTCTTCATTCCATCTCCGCCGTCATAGAGACTCCACATCCTCTGTTGCAACAATTAGCTTGACCAAAGCCTTTGTTTCTGTCTTCCGTGCCTCTGCATGTAACTCAAGCTAGTAGCCATGGGAGGGTCGGCTATCAGACACGAGCCTGGTTCGATAAATCTTCTTCAAATGTTCCTGGAAGCCTATCAAATTTTCCAACAAGCAGGATGGACAACATATTTTGAAAGGTTGGGAGAATTTGATCAGGAACAAGTTTTAGAGTTCACACAGAACCTTCAAGGGAATTTCTCAGTGGTTCAAGGGGTCCGCATTTCAGTTACAGAGGAGGACATAGTTCAAGTTTCAGGTTTTCCGGCTATTGGGACTCGCTGGTTCAGTAGGAAGCAAGTGATTTTAAATGCACAGCAAGATTTTCTTCGTCCAGATGAACCAGTTGAACTTAAAGGCCGTGGTGTAAGTCTGCATTCACTTCCTCGACCATGGCCAACAGTAGCAGAATTCATCAAGCACTACTTGACATGCGAAGGGCGTTACCAGGTAGTGTACCACCACGACTTCGTTTTGATGAATCATCTGAGAAATGGTCGAATAGTTAATATTCCCTATTATCTGCTTGGTTGTATCAAAAACATGTCTTATTATTGCAGACGGGATAAATTCCCATTGTTATCCCTCACCCATCATCATTTATGCCAATTGTTAATTCAGAGGGGTTTTGCTCAGCAAAATCCCCCTCTGAATAATCTACTCCTTCTTCTCCAGCAGGCTGAAATTCCTCAGCAGGCCAAAATCCCCCAACAAGCCGAAATTTCCCAAGGAACTCCTGAGATTCCTTATGAAGGGCAACTGGATGATACCCCAGACTCCCCAGTAATTCCATCCTCAGAGCCAGTTGACCCAACCCCAAGTTCATCCCACTTAGAAGCGTCAACCGTTCCTACTATTTCTATCCCTAGCGACGACTCTCTAACACCCCCATCCCCACCTACTTATAAAAGGAAGAAAAGAACCCCAACAGTCTCTGTCTCAAAACGTCGAACAAGGGCCAAATTCCAAATTTTTACTTCTTCTGAAAGCCTTTCCCCCAGAAAAGAATCCTCCCCTGTAAAGAAAAGGAAAGACAGTGATTTCTCTGCTTTCCTACCAAAAAGGAAAATGAAGATGACTGTTGAAACAGGAGTTACTCCCATTTCCCCTGACCCCGCCACCATTCTGTTAAAACTCCAATCTTCACCCCCATTTCAAATCCCCCAACCCGTCTCATCCGGTGGCACTGCCACACAAGAACCAGTGCCCCGGGATAATACGACATTGTTTATGGCTCAAACAGTGATTGTTACACAAGAACCAGTCACTTACCCAGAGGTTGAAACACAAGAACCAGCCACTGTGGTACCAAAATAATACACCAAGCACGATGATACAGGGAAACCAGCTGCAGCTGCTCCACAAGAACCAGCTACAGCTGGGGATCAGCAGACAACTCCAGCAGAATTAACCAGCACACAGGGTTCATATACTATGGCATCTTTATTGGAAGAAAACGAGTTTTTGAAGTCTGAGCTAGAAGCCTATAAGAATGAACTAATCATGGCACGAGAAGCCTTCGATATAGAATTGAATCTCTATCTGCTAGCACACACAGCATCATCACAAAATAGGGAGCCATGCAGGGAATACATGTGCCATGAGTGTGGTAATATTTACCAGCAAGCAGGCTACAAACTAGTTAAAATTCAAGTATCTGAGGCATCTACATCAGCTGCAATAAAAGAGGAATGCCCTACTGCTCCACAAGAACCAGTAAGGCTCTCAATAAATGTAGAAAAAGAAACTAAACCTCAGATATCTCTCCCTGTGCTAGTTAGTGCAGCCACTCAGACAGAAACACAACCACAGATATCTTGCCCTGAGTTAGTCAGTGTAGCCACTCAAACAATGTCCCAACCCAGTACTTCTAATGCCAGAACACAGACTCTGCCATGGAATCAATTAGAACTGATGAACAAATGGAAGAAACAATATGCTGAAGAACAAGATACAATATTGCAGCAGCATAAGTTAGCATGGCAGAATCACATGTATGCCAACTGGGATAGTTGGGAACAGACATTACAACAGCTCAGAGATTCCAAGAAGGAAGTCAAGGAATCAAAGGAAAAGATGGCCTTGATGTTTTCACTAGTGCAGAAGTTGATGGCTACCCGCAAACCCTCTGTAAATTACTCTCTTTTCCTTTCTGAACGTTTAATTTATTTTCAATTAAAAGCAATAAAGGATGGCAGACCGCATGGATTGCTTACTTCAGAACAATTTGTTGAGACTTTTGCTGAGGCCCCTGAAAGTGACCAGCATTTTCTGTGCGAACTTTACCTCCATAATGAGGCCATTCCCGACAATAGAAGAGTCAATCTCATTCCAATTGCAGGTGATATACAAATAAGGGCATTTGTTTCATTTTTGGCCAATCAGCTCACTTGGCAAACTGCGTTCATTGCAAGCAGTCATAATGAGGAGAATAGACTCCTTTGGATTAGACCAGAACCTTTAAGTCCAGCCATGTTTATAGCACAATATCATAAATTCTTACAGAAGCCAGGAATGCATAGGTACATACAACAACTACAGGCTTCAACACTTTTTAAGTGTCAACAGCAAATTAGAGTAAAGGGGACTACTGCATTGAAGGCCAACACTATGTTTTGGCAGCAGTCATGTAAAGAAAGACAAGATTATTACCCTTTTAACCCTGACAATCTTCAAGCTGCACTTTCCAGGGTACCTAATTACATTGGATGCATTCGACATTGTGGAGTAAACTGGATCGGTTACCATTTTCATTTTCCAATTTTATGGCTGCCTTCAGAGAAATATCAGTGTCACTACCAATTGGCTGGCAGAGATGAAGCTTCAACATGGCAGCAATTGCAGAACAATAAATGATTCCGAGCTCCTACAGATGCCACCTTCTCCAGCTACTGCTTGAGTAATTTGCATGCACAGTATCAGTACTCAGACTCTGACTCAGACTAGGGGTTGCCTGAGGACATGCAACATTTTCAGCTGGGGGGGATGTTAGGACTCCACTATGTAGCATTTTTACTATATACTTTGACACCATCTTACCTTTATAACCATGTTTAAAAAGGATTCCATTATCATTTTCATTTACTTTATCCCAAGGTATATAAAATCCTCTTCTTTATTATATGTTTAATATGTTTACATATAATTCCATAATACTCTTATATTTTATCATTAATCGAAGTGGATTGTTGCTAACATAAGTCTAAAAGATTGCAGATAAGTTATATGCTTTGCTGGAACAATCGGTCGTTGCTGAAACAGTTGACTTAGTTGCTGAAACAGCCAGCAAGCACGCAAATTCCGTCACTCGTAATTTGCGATTCTGGAAGAGCCGTTTGTGGAACAATAGTAACAGCATGAAGACATGGTTACATGGACCATTCTGAAGATAGCATTCTTGTTGTCTCTGTTGTAACAATATCTTTTTATGGAAGAACAGAATAGTCCTGTTTTAAGAAAGCAAACAGATTTGGGATAAACGTAGATTTGCTCTCAGTGTAATTGTAAAAGATGTCTCCTCTTTAAAAAGAGGAGACATCATCATTAGTAGGGAGTTCATTTTTGAAAGCTACAGGAGAACATTGTGTGTGAGAACTGGAGCTAGACTCCATCTGTAATGTATCATTTCTTTTGACAGATGAATAAAATATTCTTTTGAGCGCTCCAATTTAATTCTTTTCCCTGGGGAATCCTGTGAGAGGGAAAGGGCCCGCCTTCCTCACAAGATTCACCCTTCTGTTCCTGTAGTTTGTCTAATTCTTTACGCTATTTGCACTTTACTTTAATTATGTTGCTTAACACTAGTCGCACAGTTCTGTAGTTCATCGAGTACTCGGTTTCCTTAACGCTGCATGTGTTTAATACATTCATTCTTGAGAAGTTGAGAAATCTATTTATGTTAATTGTGTGAATGTATGATGCTGGGAAGCAGGTGCTGAAGATTCCTGTACAAAGGAATAGGGTCCTGCTCCCACTAATTGCCTTTCTTTTCCTGCAGTGTGATTAGAAACAGGAGAACAAGTGCTGAAGGTTCCTGTTCATGGGAATAGGGTCTTGGTCTCTTGAGTTATATTTCCTACAGTGTGATTAGTGTCAGGCAGCAGGTGCTGAAGTTCCTAATTAAGGAATAGGGTCCTGTTCCTGCTAGGGTTGATCGATTTCTTTTCTTGCAGATTGATTTGGATTTTAAACTGCAACATAGGAATTATTTCTGCTATAACATAAGTGACTTCAGCTTTGATTAAACAAAGTGTGAATAATTAGATTTGTATGATAATTGTGTGGCTTTTTACTACAACATTGTTCTTGCTTTTGAAATTGAGCATATCCAGTGCGTGATTGTCTTTGGAATAAAAAGACTTCCTCGGGTTGACAATTTATGTGGAGCTTGAATTGTGAAAACAATTAAAGCGACCAACATTCACCATCCCTTCTTTGGTGTCCATATCAACCAAAATAAAAGCATATTCCATCTTGCATGATTCTACAAAGTATTTATCATAATCCAAAAGAACCCACAAATCATCTCCAATATGCCTGAAAACACCTTCAGTCCAGAATTGAAGAGGCAAAACTTACATTCTTACCCAAATCGGCCCCAACCCTAGTTTTTCTCTCTCAAGATTGAAAAGGGGTGACCATCTCTTCAACATCACAGGGACCATTTCAATATGCCAATATTTTTTCAATACCCATGACACATGTTCAACACTAATGTACCGAGATGTGAACTAACCCTTGGTCATTGTCACCACAGTCGGAAACTTTTTCAAGACCTGGCTCGACATCTCCGTGACCCATTTCTTCAGATGTGCCAAAGAGTAATTTCACCCAGAAACCCTTCCTACCCGAAAAAAATACACTGTGTCCATGACTTGTTCCAATTTGATTCCATCCCCTAAAACCAGCAATATCCATCTTTCTTTAACCTTAGTGCTCTTTGATTTCTTTCATCGCTTCTTCTGTATACCTTCATCAAAATTTTCAATGGCTTGCAAAGGGATGTCTGCGGAAAAACAAACCCTAGACTCCTCCTCTTGACAGTAAAAGACACCAACATGGATGCCAACAAAACATCCTGAGGTCTGAGAAGTAGATATATTCCTAGGATCCTGAGTTATGTGGTTTGCGTTGATGCTCTGTTCTTGGCTGAAATCCGTAGTGAATTGATACCTAGAGGTTCTTAGCCAAGTAGTTTGATCAGAAATCCCTGTATTCCCATCCCGATTAGGAGTTCCAAGACCACGATCTTCAATCTAAATCTGAAAAACCTGCTAGAGTAACATCAGATGTGTCATTGTATAAAATACCATAATCACTAGTACCACTAAGATACCTCAACACACTTTTTGTTGCAACCCAATGACTTTCGAGAGGTTTAGACATGAACTGGCTCAACACACTAACAGAGTATGCCAATTTTGGTCTAGTTGTAGTAAGATATATCAGACTCCCAACTAGTTGTCTATACATAGTGGCATCCACCTCCTTAGTTCCATCATCACTGCACAACTTCAGATTCTGCTGCAATGGTGTTGCTAGTAACTTACACTGCTCCATCCTGAATTTTTTTAGCAGACTTCTGGCATACTTCCCTTGAGTAAGAAAAGTTTGTCCAGAATCTCTCCATACTTCCAGACCCAAGCAATAATGGAGATTTCTGAAATCTTTCATTTCAAAAACTTGAGACATCTGCCGTTTGATTTCTTTGATCAAAGTATTTGCATTACCTATTATAATCATATCATCCACATACAAAGAAATCAAAATAATCTACAACTATTTATTATACTTGGTGTACAGATTTGGGTCATTCATGCTACTATGAAAACCGTGTTGTAAGAAGAATGAAACGATCTTTTCATACCATGACCTAGGTGCTTGTTTTAAAACATATAATGAATTTTTAAATCTACAAACTAGATGTTCTTGCCATTCTTTAACAAACCCTTCAGGTTGGACTAGATAAATTTCTTCTTTTAAATCACCATTCAGAAATGCAGACTTAACATCTAACTGGTGCAACTTGCACTTATATTTTGTAGCTAAAGAAATTAACATTCTAATGGTATTTAATCTTGCTACAGGGGCAAAGGTTTCATCAAAGTCTATCCCCTCTTGCTGTGAATAACCCTTTGCTACCAGTCTAGCTTTAAACTTTTCTATACTCCCATCTGCATTAACTTTAGGTTTGTACAACCACTTACATCCTATGGGTATTTTTCCTTCAGGCAGTTCAACTAAATCCCAAGTATGGTTTTTAATAATCGATTTAATTTCTTCATTCATTGCAGCCCTCCATTCATCAAATTGACTTGCTTATTTATAGTTTGTTGGTTCTACAATGTTTAAAATACTTGTCATTAAAGCATAGTCTTTCAATCTAGCTGGTAATTGAGTCTACCTACCTGATCTTCATGGTAGGGGACTCACCTCAAATCTGTCTGCTTCAGACTTGTACGGGCTTTCCTTATTGACTACATCACCTGTTTCTTCTTCTTTCTGCTCTTGCTACTGATTATCCCTGTTGTTTTCTTCCATCAATAATGGAATGTGCCATTCATTATTAATGTCTTCCTTTCCTTCCTCAACCTGTTCATGAAATACCACATCTCGAGGAGCAAATATTTTATGAGTCACGGGATTAAATAACTTGTATGCTTTAAACTCAGTGCCATATCCTACAAAGATAAATTTCATGGCTTTAGGATCTAACTTCTTTCTATCCTGCTTGGATATATGGGCAAAGGCTTCTGACCCAAATACTCTTAAATGACTCGCTGTTGGTTTGAATCCATATAATGCTTCAAAAGGAGTTTTGAAGCTGAGACATTTAGTAGGACTCCTATTCTTTAAATAAACATCAGTGTTAATGGCTTCCACCCAAAAACCATTTGATAGACCATTAGTCATTGTAAACTATTGAACAATCCCATGATTTCTACAAAAAGTCATAAACTCACCCAACCTGTATTCTCCCCCTTGATCTGAGTGGATAATTTTTATGCACTTTCCTGTCTACTTCTCTACCAAATATTTAAATTCTTTAAAACACTGAAAGGTCTAACTCTTTTTACTTAAAAAATATATCCAAGAGAATCTATTGCAATCATTAGTAAATAGAAGAAAATAATATGCACCACCTAGTGACCTGGTCTACATAGGTCCACATATGTCTGTATGCACCAGCTCTAGAATCTATCTTCCCTTTCTATCAATCTGCAGAGGAAATTCTTCTCTATGAATTTTCTCTAATGCACATCCATCACAATCTAACTGAACACTATGAAAAACAAGGAGTCCATCGACCATACCTTTTCTTTGAAGTAACATGAGGTCTTGTAAATTAAGGTGACTGAATCTCTGATGCCAGAGGTTTTCGGCTGTCAATCCTGTTGCAACCATGGCTTGTTGTGGTATTCTTTTGACATTTAATCTATATAGGCTCCCCACACGCACTCCTGATGCAACTATTTCCATCTTGCTATCCTTTATGACATAGCGTGTCTTGAAGAATTCAACTAGCAGATCTTGATCTGTTATCATAGATACAGAGATCAAGTTTTTCCTAATTCCGAGCACATACATCACATTCTTAATATGTCTAATGTCACCCCTAGGTAACCTTACCAGAATATCACCATACACTTTTATCTCATATCCTCTGTCATCTCCTAAATAAATTTTAGATCCACATGAAGTTTCTTCAAGAAATTCAAACCATTATTTCTTACGTGTCATATGTGAGGATGCACCATAATCGACATACCATATGTCATCCTCATCTTCCTTAGAAGCTGAAAGAGAAAAATCAACTACAAATAGTCGAATTTCATGACTATTTAGAGTATGCAGACAGACTGGTCATCTTCAAAACACCTATCCTGAAGTGAACAGAGACAACCGAAAAAAAAAAAGAGCCGTAAAAGCACCCAAAGGATGGCAATACCCCCCATGTGAAAAATAGGACGAAAAAGAGGAAGAAGAGGAAGCACCCACCACAGATGGGAACAAGCAATCAACCATTTTTCTGGATGCACAAGAAAAAGAAGATCAAGATCCTTTTGAAATACTCACAATGCAATATCTGCCCACAAAGGTACCAGAAGTAACAAAAAATGGTGGGATCAAACGAAAACACTCCTCAGATACTTCAGACTCGGACAAGGAAGTTGGATCAACTACAATAGACAATCAGTTCACCCTTGTCTCCCCCACGTCATCTCAACAAGCATGGTGGAAGGTGGAAAAGAAGAAAGGGAGAAAGACATAGTTTTCTCTCCCCATTGTATATTAATGATTTTTGTTTGTTATTTCTGAACACCAGCCATGGCTGGTCATTGGCATATATTTTCAACTGATGTTACATGTAATTTTGTTATCTCATAATAAAATTACGATTTTTCCTCTGAATAAATAAATAAATAAATAAAAACAATCTGTTATTATATTCTTAATAAATTAAAAAGTATTAAATTGAAAATTATAAATGTTATTAAGTATTTAACAATATTATAAATTCAAGGTTAATCGAATTTGTAAAAGGAATATATATATATATATATATATATATATATATATATATATATATATATAGGTGAATTTTATTTCCTATAAAAATTTAGAGTTTGTATTATGAGTAAAAATAATATTTTGTCTTTTACTAGGGAGACTAGATCATGATCAGAAGAATAATCTTTATAAAGAGGACAATGATAAAATTTGAAATATGACTAAGTATTTATATCATAAAACACCCAAAACATCGATATGAGATAACTATGATTAGGGATCCAAATACGAGACTATAATCTATACAATCTACTTTGAGCCTTCAAGAGTTGTTCCCACAAAAGGGGGTATGCTAAGGTGCTTCTCTATTTTTTCCAATATGGAGTTCAAGTCTCTCAGATGGTGATTAAGGAACTCCAAAGAAGGGGCATCATCCTAGTGCTCTTATCAGTCCACCAACGTGTGCCCTAATAATAATTTCAACTACTAATAAAGGTCGATAGTTTGCATGTACCGATTGAAACAACCCCTAGTGTGGCCCCTGTGTCTAGGATGCAATATACCCATTCTACAAAGACCTCTATATTTGAGAGAGGAGTTCTATGCATGGAAACTTTTCCCTTAGTTCTAGAAAATTCCTCCTGGATAGGGCTTAGCATCAAGTCTTGATATCGCTTGGAGAAATCCTCCAAACCATGATGCCTGAATGTGTGCCCATTTTGGATCATTTTTTATAATATGTTTTCTGCCTCCAATCTCACACTCACTATTGAGGTATTCATGCGACACATAGATTATTAACATATTGGATCAAAAATTGAAGAAAGAGGATGGAAACTGGCCAACATGAGAGCTTCCCACCAAATATAGCTTAGACTAATTATTTGTTCTAGACAAGGGATGAATCAGAAAGGCTTCCATCACAACCCACACAATAGAGGGTGGTGCAATGAATAACCAACATCATTTCATCCAAAGTATTTGATGCCACTATAAACCGATATTACAGTAAAACCCCCAAGAAAGAAGAAATTTCAGTATTGAACCAATGGGTAATAAATGTAAACAAGCATGAGAAAAAAGGGGTCATGGAAACAATAATACATCCAAGCTCTAGGCCTTGAAACTCTATCGTGAATACTAGGATAGGTTAAAATACTTATCTGATATCCCCACACACCCCTAAACTAGATTAGAATCAGTACATATTTCCATAAATGACTAATTCCAAGCAAGGGATAAATCAAACAGGCATACTCATAGGGAAATACAACAAAGGATTGAACAATAAATTTTAAACACCATTCTCTCCTAATCATCTGGAGACACCATAAAGGGGGTTACAATAAATATTTAATGAAGATAGTGGATTCATTGTTAAGTCAATGGACAACAAAATGTTTTGAAAACTACAACAGACAATTAAGTGTTGTGGACATAAAATTATAACTAGCCTTAGAGGTTTGAGACTTCGCCATTAAACAAAAAGTGAGTGGCCATATACTAATGCCTCCACAAGTCTTAAAACAACTTAGACAATAACACAAACTTCGTTGCGCATTACAAATGCTAACAACCTTGCAAAATGAGAAATGAAATATAACAAAACTAGAATTGAGAAAATAGAGGATATTACCCACAAGATGGTGTGTTTGTGATCTATGGAGAGAACAATCCACCCCACTTAACTAGAATATCCATTGGTTTTCCTTTGTATTAATTTAATTAGACCCTGAATGAGCACAGATCTCGAGGTATTTATATAGGCACTAACTGCAAATTGTTGAATTTACTGAATATTTGGGGGATGGAAGGTGTTTTAATGGCAGATGTTATTTTTTAAGAATTGGGGATTGACATCAGGATTGTTAATATATATGGTCCCTTTCACAATTGTGTGGCGTTACGGGAGGTATTATGGGATCTTCTTCCATGCATGGTTATGATGTAATTTTGGGGGAGATTTAAATTTTTCTATGTGACATGCATAATCTTGGAGAAGCCATGTGCAAATGGATCTACTACGTAATTTTGAATAGATTCTCGAGAAAAAAATTGCGATATAGAAGTAGCTCGTATTCAATGGCCTAGAGAAATAGAAGAGTCAGGAATGCTATGCTAGTAAGACTTCTTGATCGATTCCTAATCAAAGAACCACTTATGGATAAGATTGAAATGATTGGGAAATGGGTTCGTTCAGAAGGAATATTGGACCATTCGCCTATATTCCTAGAAATAGCAAGTATATCTCCAAATTCGTAGACACTTTTCAAATTTAATTCGACATGGTTAAGGGACGAGGATTTTCATCAACTTGTTAAAGAAATATGGGAATATAGTTCACATATTGGAGATATCGTCGACAACATACTTGACTGGAAACATTTTTCATCTTAAGAAGAGGACGATAGAATGGGCCAAGGCTAAGAAAAATAAGGGCAAAGAAACCCTTAGAAAAATTGAAGTTGAATTGGCGAGGTTAGAAGACCCCGTAAATGGAGGATATGACTCCCTTCAATCCAACCTACATGTCTCCAACTAAAACTGAGAAACTGAAGATACTAAAAGAAAAGGAAGAATTATGGAGACTTAATAGTAGAGTTATCTCCCTCCAAGAGGGAGATAATAATACAAAAAAAATTCAACAACATGGTAGGGGACGGTTTTGTAAAATAAATTAAAATAAAGTATTTGTAAAATATTTTGATTTTGGAATAATTTATTGTTTTTGGGCATGTGGTATTGATAAGCCATGATATTGGCCCATGGTATTGTAACATAATAATTAAAAGCCTAGATCCATAACATAATAATCAAAATTCTAGATGGCTCATGGTATTTATAAACCATGTTATTATGATTTTCTTCTCTCATCTCCCTCTCTCTATATTTCTCTTCACATGGTATTGTAAAAAAACCTATTTTGAAGTTAATAATATCCATGGTAAATATTGATGGTTAGAAATTTTGTTATATTGTAAATATTAATTTTTATGTGCTTATTAATTAAATTTAAAAAATGTTAAGGAAACCATGTTATTATGATTTTCTTCTCTCCTCTCCCTCTCTCTATATTTCTCTTCACATGGTATTGTAAAAAAACTTATTTTGAAGTTAATAATATCCATGGTAAATATTGACGATTAAAAATCTTGTTATATTGTAAATATTAATTTTTATGTGCTTATTAATTAAATTTAAAAAATGTTAAGGAATCATTATTTTAATTTATATGGTAAAATGTGCATTAATTTATAAGTGCTATTTATATGTTATATATTTTGTGTAAAAAATTGTTAAAAAAAAAAGAAGAATTTAAAAAATATCTTACATCTCATATTTACACATCTAACATCTCACATCTACCTATACTGATTTGTAGAGCACCTCTTAGCATAATTAATTACAAATTGACACCACAAACAAAAAACACTTTTATATATATATATATATATATATATATATATATATATATATATATATATATGATAGTGTTTAAAAAAATATATATTAAATGCTTTAAATTTGTTTCTATTTATGTACACCATCCATTTATGTCTAAAACCATGTTTAATGTGATAAAGAAAGTAAAATTTACATTATAATTTTTTTTTTAAACTTTGTTTTTATAAAAAAACTTGTCATTTATACATTATTAAAAATATATATATATATATATATATATATATATATATATATATATATATATATATATATATATATATATATATATAATTTTAATTTATTTTTCATTTTATATACATCAATATATATTCATATGATATGTTGATTTTTATAACCTTATTCTTATTCTTGTAAATCTTTTGATAATTAAAATTTTTTTTTTCAGGCATATTGGAGATGATTTGTGGTTTCTTTTGGATTATGATAAATACTTTGTAGAATCATGCAAGATGGAATATGCTTGTATTTTGGTTGATATGGACACCAAAGAAGGGATGGTGGAAAGCTTGAAGCCTCAACGACAAGGAATTACCAAATTGCAGGAATTGGACTATGAGGCAATCCCTTTCTGATGTAGGAGGTGCCATGAAGTTGGACATCTCTACAAGTAATTTCCAATGCTTGGAAAAGATAAGTCAATAGGAAAATATTTGGACATGAATGAAGGTGCACATGGGAATGGAGCAGGCCCAAATGACATGAATGAGATACCACAAAAAGGTTTGGCTCGACAGCAAAAGGGAATGGAAAAAATCAAAGGGAAACAAGCTTCCTCCTCTCGACCTACATCTCCGAGGGTTACTCGTGCACGAGATTCAAAAACCAGTCCTTCTCTGGGTATTTATCTCTCTATCCCATCCTCAAAACCTAATATTTCGTATAATCCATCATTCTTCTCGTCTACTTCTTATCCTGCAAAAAATAGTGGGGTGCTCTTATCTTTATGTAATTTAAAATCGATTTTTTTTCCCTTGGTCTTGGTTCTTGTATGTTGTGTGACTCCCTCTCCTTCCATCCCCGTAGTTTCCCAAGTATCGTTGATCACTAGGGAGGATACATCATCCAAGTCTAATACTAGCCATAGATATAACCTGAGATATTTATCCAATAAACCCATTGTTGTTGGTCGAGGCTTAGGTATTTCATCTCCTCTGAAGATCCCCAAATACTCTTGTGGTAGACATTCCAATATATCAAAAACTCAACATAAGGCCTCTACAGATGTAGCGGAGGGTAGACAATTATCACTTGACAGGGTTCTTAGAGGAAGAGGCAACCTGGAAATGGTTTCCCAATGAAATGGTTATCCTGTAACTGCAAAGGGTTGGCTAGCCCTGCAAAAAAACTAGCACTCACGAGGTTATTAGAGTTGGAGAAATTGGATGTGATTTTTCTTCAAGAGACACTTGGTGCCAGTTACCAAATTACTGCGTTTATGGAAGTTATCAATCTAGATGGTCTTTCTATGCATTAGATGCTTGAGGCAGATCTCGAGGTATTGCTATAGGAATTAACTGCAAATTGTTGAAGTTTTTGAATATTTGGGGCAGGGAAGGTGTTTTAATGGAAGATGTCTTTTCTAAAGAATTGGGGATTCACATCGGGATTGTTTATATATATGGTCCCTGTCACAATCATGTTGTGTTCTGGGAGGATGTTATGGGATCTTCTTTCATGCAGGGTGACAACTTAATTTTGGGGGGAGATTTAAATTTTTCTATGGGGCATGCATAATCTTGGGGAAGCCATGCACACATGGATTCACTCACATAATTTTTGAATAGATTCTAGAGAAAAAAAAAATTCACTGATATAGAAGTAGCTCATATGAATATTGGACCATTCGCCTATATTCCTAGAAATAGCAAGTATATCTCCAAATTCGCGGAAACCTTTCAAATTTAATTCGGCATGGTTAAGGGATGAGGATTTTCATCAACTTGTTAAAGAAATATGGCAAGATAGTTCACATATTGGAGAGAGGTCGTCGACAACATATTGGCTGGAAAAAATTTTCACCTTAAGAAGAAGACAATAGAATGGGCCAAGGCTAAGAAAAATGAGGACAAAGAAACCCTTAGAAAAATTGAAGTTGAATTGGCGAGGTTAGAAGACCTCGTAAATGGAGGATATGACTCCCTTGAATCCAACCTATATGTCTCACAACTAAAACTGAGAAACTTAAGATACTAAAAGAAAAGGAAGAATCATGGAGACTTAATAGTAGATTTATCTCTCTCCAAGAGGGAGATAATAATACAAAAAAATTTCAACAACATGGTAGAGGACGGTTTTGTAAAATAAATTAAAATAAAGTATTTGTAAAATATTTTTATTTTGAAATAATTTATTATTTTTGGGCAAGTGGTATTGATAAGCCATGATTTTGGCCCATGGTATTGTAATATAATAATTAAAATTCTAGATCCATAACATAATAATCAAAATCCTAGATGGCCTATGGTTTTTATAAACCGTGATATTATGATTTTCTTCTCCTCTCCCTCTCTATATTTCTCTTCCCATGGTATTGTAAAAAAAACCTATTTTGAATTTAATAATATCCAATGGTAAATATTGATGATTAAAAATCTTGTTATGTTGTAAATATTAAATTTTATGTGCTTATTAATTAAATTAAAAAATGTTATGGAATCATTATTTTAATTTATATGGTAAAATAGGCATTAATTTATAAGTACTATTTATATGTTATATATTTTATGTAAAAAATTGTTCGTAATTTTATTAATAAATAATAAAATTACAATATTATAATTAAATAATAATAATAATAATAATTGAATTTAAAAAACATCTTACATCTCATATCTACACAACTACCTTATACACATCTAACATCTCATATCTACCTTATAATTAATTACAAATTGATACCATAAATAAAAATACTTTCATATATATATATATATATATATGATAGTGTTTTAAAAAAAAATTATATTACATGTTTTAAATTTGTTTCTATTTATATCTAAAACCATGTTTAATATATATGATAAAGAAAGTAAGATTTACATTTTAATTAAAAAAATAACTTTGTTTTTATAAAAAAAACTTATCATTTATACATAATTAATAATAAATGTATTAAACATTTACTATATATATTTATTTATTTTTAATTTCTTTTTTCATTTCATATACATCAATATATATTCATATGATATGTTGATTTTTATAACTTTCTTCTTATTCTTGTAAATTTTTTGATAATTTAATTTTTTTTCAAGGCGGTAACATATTTGTACTCAGCCAAATTCTTACGTATTTACTCACGGTAAATTAATATTACATAATGTAACTATTTCTTCAAAAATTCGTTGGAAAACGAATTCTTGATAACCATCTAGGGCAGACCGTAGTATGAAACCCGAGTGCAAACATTGTACATACGCTATTCGGTCTGAGGCATATGGGGAAGTTGATAGTCTGCCTACAAAAGCCGATACTTAATTTTTTGTGCCTACCATGCCGGCGATTAGTTGAAGTGTCCATTTTTAAGGTAGAAGAGATTGGACCACTTTAAACCTGGAGGTTGGACACAAAGGAAGTTAAGTGGGTCCATTGAAGTTCGATCCACGAAAGTGGAGAGACTAAATACATGAGAAAGGAAGTTAAGTGGGTCCATTGAAGTTCGATCCACGAAAGTGGAGAGACTAAATACATGAGAAAGGAATCCATTGCAAATACATAAATATGATTTTTACACTTTGTGGCCCTAAATCACTGGAAATACGAATGGGTAATGCTATGGAATGACATGCATATGGGAGTGTGCACCAAAGAAGTCTACCATGGAAAGGCAATAATTTACTGCCAAGATAAGTAATTATGTTTAGATAAGTAATTCTTTCTGATTTTCATTCGTATAATCTTATTTGTGAGTTGAAATATATACTTCACTTATTTTACAATTTATTCTCATATCAAGATGGGTAAATATATGAGGAAATATTTCAAGGGAAAATATAATAAGTAGAGATTTTCCTTCTTAAGGTGAAAATTTGTTTTAGTGGACATATTGAGATTAAGGTTTTGTTAACCTTATATTGAGACATTTGAAATGCATGCATAGCTAAAATAGGCATGTGTCTATTGTATGTATTTATTTCATGCATGTATGGATAAATATGCATGCTTTCATATTCTCTATACATTTTATTTAATGCATATAGATAGGAAAAACATATGCATATATTTAAAATATGTGAGATATGAATAAGATTTATTAACTAATGTTATTACATTGGTAAAGATTAATTATTCAATAAATCCATGCGTAGATACCATGGTGATGGTAAAGATTGGTTATCTAATAAATCCACGAATAAAGGAACTATTCAATTTTATTTCCTTAGATGAGAAAACTGTGGGATTACTTTTATATTATCATGATTATGATGTTAATTCTTTTTGGAAGAAGATCATGCATAAGCATGCAATATATGTATTAACTTTTATTGAAAAATAATATACATATTTGTATGTAGAAAGATAGCTTGTAGTATTAAACTACATTGAATATGATTGTTAGTATAATCTTGAAAAAGAAGACATGTATTTATATGCTTAATTGCATAGTTTTACAGAAAAGAAAACATATGTTTACATGCTCACTTGTGTTGAGATTTTCTTTGGGAAGACTCGTGAAGGAGGTTATGTGCTTCATTATGTAACCACTCCTTTAGGGAGACTATTTTGGAATCGATATGCATTTGCATGCATGGGATAAACATTTGTTATGTTAGCTTGCATTCCATGCACTAAAAGTGATAGCTTAAAGGTTAGCTATTTTGATTAAATTTATGTAAATCGCATGCATAAATATCGTAACTAATGTATCAGTTTATTTTAAAGAAAAGCTTGGGAGATGTAGCTATTGTCTTGTAGGAATGTGTGTTTATGCGATGAAAAGAATTAGTTAATATGATGACTTATAACTAGCACATATGAGGCATGTGTTGTTAAAGGGAGAATTTCAAGGTACTTTACTTGCATGTCATGAATATACATGAGTAGATGGAGAAACTACTATAGTATAGATATATGAAATGTTTTATTATACTTTATGAATCTTGACATCAATGTATGTTGAAGGTAACATTAGCAGGGTATGATGGTGATATGTATAAAGGAAATATTATGCTTAACCTAGTGGCAGGTAAATGATTATGGTTCATGCAAAAGAGTGCAAACTACCGGATGATCCAGTGTACGATGGACCATTGTAGGTACATCCATGCCATCAAGATATGAAGATATGAAGACCAGAGGGTAAATGGTATCATATTTATTGTAATGGATTAAGCTAGATATTTTTATATTTCCTTGTAAGATTTATAAATGATGGTTAAAGGATGGTCTCCCTTATAAGCCATTGAGTGAGGGCTGATCACCCTCACGAGCGTTTAATAATAAAATTAAACGTTTGTTGGTTTTCACCCTACAGGGTTTCCAGGGTATATTGGTGTTCAATGATGTGATTGATTATTGTGTCAAGATGATGATGTTGATTCATTTCTTGTTATGATGTTCATAATGCCAAGTATGTGATGACTACATGAATAATGAAATGAGTGGAAGGTTACATCATACGATATTATGTTAATGTATTGTAATAGAGGTTGTTAATGGTTAAGGAGCTTACTATTCTTATTTTAAAGTTACATTATGAACTGGTAACATTCTATGTAATGATGAGTAAGGAGTATTTAGTAGTGAATGGATAGTTACCCATGAGTAACTTGTATAAAAAAAATTTTAACTCCTTACATTTCCATGTGAAGTTATCGGTGTATGTTACACCTACGCAATACAATTTTACATTCTAAATATGCAATGCAATCGATCAAGATTAGAGAACCACTTGCCGCTGAAACCCATTTCACTCCTTCGAAAGTATCAGCTAAAAATTTCATCCATTTTCATTCAGTAACTAATAGAGGTATAATAACTAACTAATGAAAGGAAATACAAGGAGAAGAGGATGTATAGTAATGGATGGATTGACGAATGGAAATAGGAGTAGACCTCCTGCTGGAAAACGGTTGAGAAAGTTTTTCATTAGAGGTGCATAGTTTTTAAACAATTGAGAACAAGTGTATCTGAACTACATTTTCTAGCTGGCAACGATCATCAAAACTTAACAGCAGGATATGGTAAAACATTTTTGTGGTATCGAATCTCTTGGAGAGTGCCCTCTGGACATCATGAATTCTCAGCGTCATTTTTTTGCAATCATTTTGCTGTAAATCGCCTTCTCAGCATCACAATGACCAATATGGATGCACTGCAAAACCTCCTTCTCCGAAGATGTTGGTCCTTCATATTCAACATCTTTACTTGATCTGATCCATTGGAACAAATTTTCAACACGTCGTCTACTTCTGTTCTCAACGTTCACAGCAATGGTGAATTTGGGGATTATCCAGAGCCACTAATAAATAAAAGCACTGGGAATCTGAATGAAATTTCTAATCTTCACAGCAATGGTGAGTTGGGGATTATCCAGACCCACTAATAAAAAAAAGCACTTGGGAATCTGATTGAAATTTGCAAGCTCGCTGTCTGCAGAACCCAAAAATTTGGAGACAAAGGTGTAAAAAAAATGACCATGGCATTGCAGACATAGCCCAACACAAACCTGAAACTCCAGGCATGAAAGAGAGTATGCCATAAAAATAAAAATAAATTGATAATAAGCAGGAAAAGAAATTTCAAACCAAAGCGGGACAACAAATTTCAATTTCAATTTCAAAATTCAAATTCAAATGGCCTAGAGAATATAAATAGAAATCTACAGATAATAAATTAGAGGTACCATCAGGGACACACGAAATAAGAAGTGTCTTTGTCGTTGTCGTATTCCGCGGGGTCCACCGAAGGGCTGGATAAGCGAGGGGGTCGCTGGAGGGGGCTGATCGGGCGCTGTCCCATCAACCCCTGATTCGTCGAACTAAAGACACTCCCCTTTCCAAACACGATCATCGTGACAATATGAAACAGTGTCACACTTTCCACCAACATGAAAAAAATAGGTAGTATAGGCCATACATATTTCCCATCAATAAAGTTATTAACTAGCAATTGACCCTAAAGGTGCAAAGAAACACCGAAGGTATGGCGGACTTCCAACCATGGCGCCAAATGATGAAGTGAAAGCTCAGATCAAAATCATGTCGAACAATTTGACATAGATTGCAAGTAATGCTCTCACCATTGTTAAGGGCATTTCTGTTGTAGTCAATTCAATCAAGATCCTTCGTTTTCCTATGTGATGTGTGTTGTTTGATCCTGAGGATGAGTTGCAATCTTTAGATGATGGTTCTCCCAAATAGCTGCCTACCGCAATTGAAGGTTTCTTCAAAAATTGAATGTAATGTTGAATGTGCTTGTGGCCAACGAAGGCACAAGACAATATAGGAAAGTTCAAGCAACAATAGAGGTCATGATAATAATCCAAACACGTTACACAGTTGCAGTCATTCAACCATGCCAAGCTCGCCTTAGAGAGATCGTGAGATAGCCGTACAAAAAGGCTCGATAAGAAATGGTCATTTTAGGTTTCAGTTAAATTTTTCAAGATGCTAAATCTAATTATACATTCAAAAATACAATTAAAAAACAAAAAAATTAGAATCTCATGAATTTAAAAAAAAAAAACCAAATCTTAAAACAACCAAATTTAAGCAAACAAAAAAAACTTTGAAACTTTGCATCTCCCAATTATATATTAACATCATTAATAACAAGTATGCTAAAAAGTTATAACTTTTTTAATTTAAGAATTTCTTTGATTAATTGGAATTATCCAAATTATATATTCACATCATTAATTAATAAAACAAATATGCTAAAAAGTGATAATTTTTTAAAAACTCTCCCCACCCAAATTAGATTTGAATAATTGGAATTATCCATTAGAAAAAATAATTAGAACTCTGACCACCCAAATTAAATTTTCGACCTGACTAATTTTGATCACCGATCCTCAGACTCCCTACTGTGCCAGGGATTTTAATAAAAACAAAAACTCAAGGATTTTCATAAATTAAAAAACAAAAACTCATTTTCCATGTACCAAAACTATGGCCAAAGTTTACGCTTTCTAAAATAAAATACAATGCTGTAGTATTTTCAAAGTTAAGCCTGATTTGTGATTTGTGGCCTCCAGGAAGCTTGCGCAGTATTGAGAGAGAAACAAAGAATAGATTTAGGAAGAAGCCCAGCTCTGTAACAGCTTTTCGGCTCTAGCATCCAGCCATTCCCTCATGTCAACGAAAACCCGATCAGCGTTTTCATCCAGCTCTCCCTGCACCAAAGAATGGTACATATCATCGTACAATTTCAAGGTCTTGTCCTCGCTCTTAGCTTTTTCATACAGCTGAGTGTTGGACTCTGGCACAATGACTTCATGAGAGGTGCCATGGCAGGTGAGGAAAGGAGCCGTGACCTTGTCGAAATTCTGCTGAAAGAAAGCGCAGACCCGGACGAGCTCCTGCATGGTGCCCACCCGGGCCGGGCCTGTGTACCTTCTGGGGTTGATGGCAATGATCTTGAGCTTCTCGGGGTCTTTAACGGCCTTCTTGACCATCTTGTTGTCGAGCATCACAGCCCAGGTGTCGGCGAACCCGAAAAGAAACCCGTAGGCGGTGAGGCGCCACCAGGTGGGTTTCATGGGCTCCAGCATCACGAACAGGGGAGCGGAAAAGATGAGCCCGTCCCAGCCGTTGGGGTCCTAGAAATACATGACGAGAGTCGCAGTGTCACCCATAGATTCCTCGAACAGAAACAAGGGAAGGCCCTTGTAGGGCTTGCTGTCTCTCATGGCCTTAAAGAAATGGAGCGAGGCTGCAGCGTGCTGATTTTTCCAACGGTGGAAAATAAAAGTTAAATCAACGGTGGAAGAGAAAACGGAAGACAATGATGGTGAGCACACGTGTCAAATTTTAATTGGAAAGAAAGGCGAATCTTTTTCCAGTCAAACCCAACAAAGAAAACACCCTAGGTGTAATGAGTTTAATATATATATATATAGATATATATAAATTTAAACAAATATATTATTTAATTGTGGGCATATATAACCACAACACATTAATGATTCTATAAACTGACGGTGGAAGACACAACGGAAGACGATGATGGTGAGCACACATGTCAAATTCTAATTGGAAAGAAAGGCAAATCTTTTTCCAGCCAAAAATAAATGAGATTAAACATAAGTAATGATTAACAGTCAGCTTTTCAAATTAAACATAAGTAATGATTAACAATCAGCTTTTGAAATATATGGAAGTTCTTTTGTTAAATCTGATCCCTTACCTTTGTCGGATTGAATCTAGTTATTTCTTATCAATAAGTGGAGGCCTTGAAGTTTAAGTCGGTTGGTTCAATTCTCTGGAGATTCTACTGGTGAGACTCCATTGTTAACCTGACCGAAAGTGGATCTGCGTAATACAGCTGCCAGGCTTAAGAATAGATAACAATGAATAGTAGAAGCCGCAGATCATGGCAATGAAGAAGAACGACGCATGTGAAATACCAATATTAAGGGGATTGCCTCTTAATATGTTCTTCTTCACTTCCATGGTTATCTACTCAGCTGCTGTTTTTATGTATTCCCTGGTTAGCGGTTGGCACACAATGCTCTTCCGAAGGGTGTCGTGGGCGTGTTGGATTTGGACTCACTCTGTCACAGTACAGCGGATTGGTTTTGTCATGCCTCTGGTTTCGAGTAGACTGCCATCGCAATCTTTTTAATCCTCCCTTCCTTCCCATCTGGAAAGTCTTGGTTGGTTACTTTTATTTGACATCATAGAGATGTCAATGCTTCTATCACCTTTCTTGCCTGTTTCCACTTCCTCAATTTTCTTTTTTAAATAATTGTAGTTGTTAGTTGTTCTGAATTAATCTTCTTTTAATAATAATAAAGTATATTATTAAAGTAATTCGTTGTAGTAGTTCAGAAATTCTCTTTTATTATTACTCTTAGTATTAACTAATTATAGTTTTCAAATAATTTTTAATTATTATTTTATTATTTTTTAAATATATAATATCTAGTTTTATATTTTCATTATTTTATATTTTATATTTTTTTGTTTTGTCTATACCATTTAAATTTTTAATAATATTTAATTTATAAATAAAAAATTAAAAAATATATTATAATAAAAATTAATAATTAAATAATATTAATATTTAATGAATTTTTAATTCTAAAGTAGTAATTTGTAATAAATATGCTTAGTTATAGGCTTGTTTTGTGAGTAGTTATATGTTTGTGTCGAGGATTAAGTTATGGATATATGAATTAATTCAAACGCTTAAATGTTGATTCTTCATTAAATCAATTATAGTTTTTTTTATTAATAAACTAGAATAATATTAATAATATATGTTAACTAGAGTAATTATTATTTTCATTGCTTAAATTTATAATTTTTCTTAAAATAAATAAATATTATCTATGTAAATATGTCAAGTGGAATGATAATTACTTACATTCAATGCTCTCAACTAACATGGTGAGCATGACTTTGAGTCTTAAAGAACATATTAACTCCACAGTTAAGAGCATGACTTTGAGTCTTAAAGAACATATTAACTCTACAGTTAAGAGCGTTGAGCTAGAGGCGATTAGATGAGCATCACTGGATGCAATGAGTGTTAAGTGGACTATTCAAAAATCATTTACCTCTCATGGAAATGGTCATAATGTAGTTGAATCCCAAAAAATGATATCTAACATATTAACTCTTTCCAAAAATTATATATATAACGTATTATTCTTTTTTAATTTAAAAGCATTTCTATATTTTTTCTATATATAGAATTACAATTTGGATTTTTGCACTCAAAGTTTTGAACCAGCAGCCTTTATACCATGGAGTGTTTTAAGAGAACACAATCTCACCATCTACACTAACCTTGTGAGCTAGATAAATATTATATTATATTTTTTTTTTGTAAGCTTGGGAGGATTACATTTTCATCATGTTCAATAATATATTACCCCAATAGGGCCTAGAATTCAACTAGTGACTTGGACAATATTATATTATGTTAAAAATATAAACAATGTTCGTAGAAATATATTTTATCAATATAATTACAAGATATTAATATTTAATGATTTTTGAAATTACAAAATATTATTGTTGAGTGAATATGATATTAATAGAACAAAAACCATTGATATTATAAATATGTCAATTGGAATGATCATTATCGTGGTCACTTAGATTCAATTCTCTCAATTAACAAGTTGAGAATAACTTTGAGCCTTAAAAGAATATGGTGACCTTCTACAAACAAAAATATTTGAAATAAATATTATTATTCATTTAAAATAAATAAATATTACAATATTTATATTCATTGTAATATGTCATTTGGGATGATCATTATCCTAGTAATTTCAAAAGCTAAGCATCAATCTCTAGAGAATTGAACTAATGACTTCTCAATAGCAAAAGTTCATTAAAAACTAAACTTAAACTATTTATCTAACTCACTACACTAATATTAATATTATAAATATGTCAACTCCAATAATAATTATCATTCCTACTCACTTTGATTCTCCCTTAACTAACTTTGATTCTCCCTTAACTAATATGTTAAAACATACATTAAACCTTAAAAAAATATATATTAATCTTTACCAAAAAAATTATTTATTATTTATTTATCTACTAACTATTTTTTTCCTTTTATGAAAAAAAATAAACAAAATTACATATAATATATACTATTCCAATGATAAACATATCTACTAACTAAATTATATATAATACCAAATGTTCCCATGATTGGAAAAAATAAATATAAAACATGATATGAAGGTTAATTTAAAAAAAACAAAAAAACAAAACAAAAAACTAGTCATAAAAAAAATTACCTGATAAGAAAATATATATATATATATTCCATTCTCACCATTAACACATAGAAAATAACTTTGAGCCTTAAAAAAAATTATAGTTTAAATATATATATATATAATGTATTATTATTTTTATAATTTAAATTTACCATTTTTTTTAAATATATAATATTGTTAATTTTATATTTTTAATATTATTTTATTAAAAAACTTACATAATATAAATTTTTAGTAATATTTAATTTATAATTAATTAATCATTATAAATAAATATATATTATATTAAAATATATGTAATACGCATATCAATATTATTTTATTAATATAATTATATAGTATTAATATTTAATAGTTTTTGAAATTTATAGTCTTATGGATAGTTTATTTGGTTGAAGCCGTGTCCAAGTCATTGCCTCTTTGTCATGAGGCATGGGTTCAATTTTCCTTGGGTCCATCAAGGTCAAGCTCTCAGTGGTATGTTAATTTGGATTCCAACCATCATTGCCTCTTTGTCATGAGGCATGGGTTCAATTTTCCTTGGGTCCATCAAGGTCAAGCTCTCAGTGGTATGTTAATTTGGATTCCAACCATCAGACTAGATTCCTCTTTTAGAGAGGACCAATTTTTACTATTGAAGGCCTAAATTTGGACAAGAGAAAGAGTATTTTTTAATTAAGCCTTACATGTTCAAATTGGTCACCCTTGAAAAGCTATAAATACAAGTTAAGTGACCCTCATTTGAAAAATAATCATGAATTATCCTTCTATTCTCTTCCTTGGTTTTGGCTCACACAAGTCTAAGGCAGGTTTGTGAAGATTCGAAGATTCACTCGCTCAGGTTCGAAATTGCAGGGTCTAAAGCTCACATGTGTGTTCTAGGTATTTTTTTCCTAGCCACACGAATGAAACAAAGAAATTTTGGTTTTAATTGCAGGCATGAAAACCTGTGTGTGGAGTTGAAGGGTTTCAGTAGCATGCATGACACTCTCTCTGTGCAGTTGGGACCTACGATTTGGTTTTATTTTTTGACCGCAAGATTTGATAGTTGACCACAGTAATGACATTTGATCGCAAACTTTTGAAGTAGGGTTGTGATTACTAGCATTGTTTGGTTCATCTAATGTTTTTTAGCTAATATTGCTGGATAGGATCATGATTGAAGATATGGATCATTGTACCCTTTTTTGTTGAATCCTTCAATGAAAATCTAATAAGAAGAAGAATTGGAAAGGGTTTTGCCCATGGTGGGTTTTTCCCATCCGGGTGTCTCTATGTGTGAATGCTTTTCCTCTATTATTCCTTTATGTTCTGTTTGAATATGTAATTCCTACTTGTCTTCAGTTGTGATTCTCTCTATGTATAGAGTCTATTCCTATTTGATAGGTTAGTTCCTAGTTTGATGTGAGGTTGAGATATTCTCTCAACCAGATTATTGTGCGTCTAAGATAGCTTCTCTATCTTGAGACAATTCCTCATGTATAATGAATTAGAACTTGTATCCATTAGTTTTTAAGTTGGTATCGGAGCCCGTTTGGGCCTGGGCCTGGACCTCGGCCCCTCATGGGCTAAGGGAAATAAGAGAGAAAGTATATTAGTATTGTTTTAATTTATTTATTTTGTTTTAATTTGTCCATTTGAGTTGAACGCTGCAGAAACTCGCTTGACTTCGTGACAAAGTTATCACCCCTTTCGCCTTCTTCATTCACAGGGTGTTGATGGGGGATATTTTATTCCATGCCTATGAGGTGTGCAATGTGGCAGGCGCTTGGTTTTCTTTCGTCGCCATTCCCAAGCTGCCTAAAGACGAGCAGGAAAATCCCACTACGCTGGCTTTGCCCGGAGACCAGTTTCGCAGTTATAGCAAGAAATGTTGCATTCTTAGTTCATTTATTTTTTTGCAGTGATTTTTGATGCTTCGGCATTCATTTTCTCATCCACAATTTTTTTTTGTTTTCCTGTGTCGGATGCAAAGTCAGTTTCCATGACTCGATTAACTACAAATGTCCAAATACCGACTCGTAGCCGCTGCTTTCTTTCATAAGGGTTTCGTGCATCGGCAACGCCCAATCTACGACTTGTCTAGTTTGGCTACGGGTTCAAGCCGAGTTTCGTCTCCAGTCCTTGGAGGTGTTTGCAGCTTGCTGGGAGAAATCTGGAGATCGGTGTTCTACAGCTTTGAAATAAAACAGGAATACTGAGAAAAGGGGAGGCTTTGGTTTACTCTAAATGCGTGTGGAGTGAAAATATTAATATGGACGAGGAGACACAGAAGAGAAACACAGACTGCGTTTATTTTTTGGCATCGCCCTTGATGTGAAAAAAGGGTAATGATTGTGAATATCAGCACAGTGAAAGTGCCAGGATCAATCCCAGGGATTGCTAGTACTGGCTTGGGGGAAATTGTCTAATTCCTACCTGCACTTTTAGGCATCCTCCACTTTTAGGAGCACCATCACCAGGAACATTGCCACCATCATCTTCAACATTGTTACCGACATCTGGAACTACAAACGTTTATGATTATTTGTTTTCAGAGAATGATGTGATATTTATCCATGGATTTCTTGAACATCACGATCAGGGTAATTAGTGGTTGATCGCATCGATAACAGATCCTAATATGAAGTTTTATCTGAAATGTGCGTGAAGCTGCTGAGAGATTTCCTGCGCATAAACAAACAGCTTCCCGGCCAGCAATATCATTCATTTTTGCATGGAGAGCTAAAGAGACTAGACTTTTTCCTTTGGTGGACCAGCCGTGCACAATATCTGGCAACGTTATTCCTGGTACAATAGTAGATATAGACATTGTTCATCCAAGGGAATTTGATTTTTATCTTTGCAGCCATTATACGCATAAGGGTACAGCTATATCCACTCATTACCATGTGATGTTGGATGAGAATGCATTGACTTCTGATGAGTTGCAATGATTGGTGAATAATCTGTGCTACACATCTGGGAAGTGTAAAAAACCAGTTTCATTAGTTGCTCCCATATACTACACTTGGCTTGCAGCACGTCGAGGACAGCAATATGTAGAAGCATGATTTGTTATTGCCTTGAGTTCTGTTGAAAGTTGCAGACCGTGAGGAAGAGCATCGAAGTTTGGCCTGTCACAGATTTGTAGATTGTGCAGCGGAAGTGTGATGGGGCCTTGCAACAAACGCAGTATCGCTAAGGTGAGAGTTTGATTTTCTGCATGGGGAGGTCCAAGAAGTTGCGTTTGATTGCAGCATTCAGTGTTGGCTACTATGTGCAATTCCCTCAGAGGTTTGATGGTATTGATGAGCATGATCGATATGCTAATCACAATATTGTTTTTTGATATAAACATGAAAGGTCTGGATGGAATCCAGGGACCTATATATGTTGGTACAGGTTGTGTTTCTCCGGAGACAAGCTCTCTATGGCAACAGATGCTTGTGTATAGCGAGAAGGTGGACGAGGCCACTGAGAAGGGCCGAGTCCTCGAATGTAGTTTTTATTTTGGTTTCAATTCATTTAATTTCTCGTTAGAACCAATCGATGGTGGCTTCACTCATATGCTTGAGTTGAACAAGGCAGCTTTCAGGTGTTAGAAGAGGTGCGGAAGCATGTGGAGTTGTTGGGAGGCTTCGAGCTTCCTTTGTTTGGGATCAACCTAGTTGAAGGTCGAACACATTTCTAGCATGGTCTCATGGCACAACAGTGAAGTGAGCTGAGGGAAATGTGGTGAGCTACCTCGACATGATTATGTTTCTATACAGGTTGAAGATGAAACAATTTGTCTTTGTGAATTATTCTGCTTTCATATTGAGACCAGACAAATTAACATGTAAATGCATTCATGTAAATCTGGTTAAAAGAATTAAATGTTGTATTTTTGTGACATTTAGTTTGGGCAACTATTGTCATGAGTGCGAGTCTTTGTTGGAATTTACCATTCTGACAATAGACAAATTTATTTGTAGGAATGATTTACTACCAGATATAATGAAGACATGACAATGAAAATGGTATCATAGATTGGAGGATGATCGAGTTTGTGTGTGCCGACTGTGGTGGAAACATATCTGCATGTTCAATTGCGAGGAGATTAGCTTGAAAATGGGTCTTCGTTGTTGCAACCTGCCAACGAGCATGAGGAGGCATGCTTGGAAGCAGTACTAGCCTTGATATTGTGAACAAGGGAAGTGGCATTACGCTGCGATTCCAGGGGAATTAGATACTAAAATGAGAATTTTTTTAGTATAAAATTGTTGAATTTTATGCATGTTGACAATGAATTTGTTGACGACGCAAGATTGAACCATGGAGTCATGGCTGTGATAAGCCTTTGTGGCCATGATAAGCCTTCTTGGCTGTGATAAGCCTTCGTGGCTGTGTTGAGCCTTCATGGCTGTGGTGAGCCTTCATGGTTGTGTTGAGCCTTTGTGGCTGTGGTGAGCCTTCATGCCTGTGTTGAGCCTTTGTGGTTGTGGTGAGCCTTCATGGCTATGTTGAGCCTTCGTGGTTGTGTTAAGCCTTGGTGGCTGAGTTGAGCTTTGGTGGCTACATTTTATCTCCTCAAGGCTGAGTGCCTAAGCAGTGGAGGTGAATTACTTCTTATCAAAATGTGAACTAGCAAGCAGGTGAAAGGGTGTTGCTCATGCATGTTCATGAAGCAACGTGGAGTGATCAGTTTTCAGTGATATGATAGGGATTAGATCAAAGACAACGTGCAGTGTATGATCTTGGATTTTCTCACAACAACAGTGTGGGCAGTGTTCTAGTGAATTGAAATTCGGGGTGGTCTATCCGCAGCAGTGAATGGCGTGGCCATGTGTTGAACATTTGCATGCCAGTTTTTTCTTCATGGATATTGTATTACTGTCATGGTTATCGCTTGTGCTTATATTTTCATTTGGTATTGTTTTTATTTGGTATGGGTAAATGTGGACAAGTCTTGGAAGTTTGTATAAATATTAAGATTTGCAACCTCAATATGATGTCACTCTGTTAGAATTCGCAACTCTAATTGATGACAGGTAAAACATGGAGACCAAGACCAGCTTGCCAAAGTAAAATGAAGATGCCAAAGACTCAAAAGTACAAAACCAAAGTAATGGTGTGCTTTAGCATATGAATAGTGTGGTGTTTGTGGAGGTGAATGGTATGGTGAGCGGCAAAGGAGGATGGAAAATCAAGTTTGTGAGAGTT
The DNA here is from genome assembly GCA_034641835.2 of Pinus albicaulis. NCBI lineage: Eukaryota > Viridiplantae > Streptophyta > Pinopsida > Pinales > Pinaceae > Pinus > Pinus albicaulis. The sequence goes on from CM076580.1 coordinate 1,067,603,737, forward strand.
TTTTTTGTGTGAGTTTCTTGGAATAGACTCTTGACCATGAGTATGAGTCACAATTTGTAATTAGAAGAAAATCTACATGTCATTGATTGTTTGTACATGCTGTAAGACCCAGAGAGGCATGCATACCCTTTTGTTATATGTTCCCTCTGTCAAAGAGTTTTAACACCCTGGAAGAGTGTGTCATGCGGGATGGATACACTTGGGTGGGCCATATTGGTTTTAGACTCCATAAGGTGAAATTTTATGTCAAGGGGGAGTTAATTAAGAGGCTGGATGAACCATGTATGTGAAGGACTTCCTAGTAGATTGGCGGTTGCAGCAATTGGGAACCCATGCATTTTGGTAGATGGTTTTTCCTTTATATGAACATCAACAATAGCATGAACAAGACACAAAGTGTAATTACCAAACAGGACCAGTTGTAGATTTTGCAGATGGATATTGAGATAGGTAGTCATTAAGGGGGAGTGTTGGAATATGTAATTCCTACTTGTCTTCAGTTGTGATTCTCTCTATGTATAGAGTCTGTTCTTATTTGATAGGTTAGTTCCTAGTTTGGTGTGAGGTTGAGATATTCTCTCAACCAAATTATTGTGCGTCTAAGATAGCTTCTCTATCTTGAGACAATTCCTCATGTATATATGTAACTTGATTTGATTAATGAATTAGAGCTTGTATCCATTAGTTTTTAAGTTGTTCCACTTCATTAATGATGATATTGTTCTTTCTATATAGTTGCATACACGGTTGAATAATGATACGAATTTAAATAATGTTAAGATATTTTCTAGTAAATTTAATATAAAAAATAAATGAAATGCAATTATCAAAACAAAGAAAAATATATATAACTTTAATAAAAAAAAAGAGATAAAATCAACAATACTAGTGTCACTGGATCATCATCATCATATTCGTGTAGAGGCATTACGAAGAAAAAAATTGAAATTACTTAACAACAACAATATCAATATTAATATTAATAAATAATAAATATTAATATTAATAAAAAAATAAATTTGGACTCACTCTGACAGAGTACAGGAGATTGGCTCTGACAGAGTGGAGATTGGCTCTGGCATGCCTCTGGTTTCGAGTAGACTGCCATCGCAATCTTTTTAATTCTCCCTGCCTTCCCATCTTGAAAGTATTGGTTGGTTACTTTTATTTTTTGTCATAGAGATGTCAATGCTTCTGTGTTTCCACTTCCTCAATTTATTTTTTTTAATAATGGTATTTGTTATTTATTTAGAATTAATATTCTTTTAATAATAATAAAGTAATTGGTTGTAGAAGTTCAGAATTTTATAATGGTTAGTATGAACTAATTATAGTTCTTAAATAATCTTTAATTGTTATTTTTTTATTTTTTAAATATATATTATTTGGTTTTATATTTTCTAATATTTTTTTTCTATACACATATAATTTTTTAATAATATTTAATTTATAAATAAATAATAAAAAAAATATTATATTAAAATTCTAAATAATAATTAAATAATATTAATATTTAATGAATTTTAGAATTCTAAATAGTATTTTGTAATGAATATTTTTAATTATATGTTTGTTTTGTTAGTAGTTATATGCTTGTTTTAAAGATTAGGCTAAAACTATAGATATCAAAGTATATCAAAGTATGAATTAATTGAAACTTGATGGCTTATTAAATCAATTATAATTTTTTTTATTAATAAAATTTGAATAAATTAATAATATATTATGATTAGAATAATTATTATTTTCATTACTTAAATTTTATTTATGATTTTTTAAATAAATAAATAAATATTATTTACTTAAATATGTCAAATGAAATAATAATTATTTACATTCAATGCCCTAAACTAAAATGTTGAAGATGGCTTTGAGTCTTAAAAGAATATATTAATGTTTTCATATATATATATAATATATATTATTTTTTTAATTTAAAATGTTTTTATATTTTTTCAATATATAAAATTATAATTTGGATTTTTGCACACAAAGTTTTTGAACTAGTAATCTTTATACCATGGAGTGTCTTTATAGAACACCATCTCATGCTCTAGCATGGATGAACTCTCACTAACTATCTCTGGTTTCAACTAGGCTGCCATCACAATCTTTTTAATTCTCCCTTCTTTTCCATCTTGAAAATCTTGATTGATTATTTTATCTAAGATCATAGATATGTCGATGCTTCTCCAAGGTTTCTTGGTTGTTTCTTCTTTCTCAATTTTTTTAAAGTAATTTCAAAATTAATTTTCTTTTATTATGATTAAGAAGTAATTGGCCATAATTGTTTAAAATTAACTTCTTTTATTAATATTAAAAAGTAATTATAGTTGTAATTAATCTTCAATTATTTTATTTAACACTGTAGTTTTATACTTGCAATTTTTTTTTTTTACACAAATATACAATTTTGATAATATTTAATTTGTACAAAGATTTCTTTTAGTAATGATCACATAGCAAAGAATTTGGTCTACGTCTTTCGAACCAACTAGTATGGCTACTCTGGTTCATCGATCCTGAAAATGAACCACACTAGTTGATTTAAGATAAACCACTAGTTGGTTTAAGATAAACCATGTTATGAACCACACTAGTTAGTTTAAGATGAATATTCGAAACCCATATGTGATTATTGCCGAAAGATATTTTTTACAAACTATAGATCACAGAAGCCATATTTCAAATATATAATATTTAATTTATAGTTAATAAATTAAACAATTTATTATATTAAAAACCTAAACAATAATTAAATAATATTAATATTTAATGAATTTTAAAACTCTATAGTATTATTTTGTAATGAATATGCTTAATCATATACTTATCTTGTTAGTAGTTGTATGTTTTTCTCAAAGATTAAGTTATTCATGTTAAAGTATAAACTAATTTAAGCTATTCACGTTAAAGTATGAACTAATTCAAATTGCGAATGTGTTGATGGCTCAAAAAATCAATTATAATTTTTTTGATTAATATAATTTGAATAATATAAATATGTCAATTAGAGCGATTATTATCTTCATCACATAGATTTATAAGTTTTTTAAAATAATTAAATATTATTTATTTATCTATTATTATTTATTTAAATATGTCAATTAGAATGATAATTACATATATTCAATTCGGAAAGATGACTTTGAGCCTTCAAAAATATATTAACCTTTTCGAAAAAAATTATTTAAAAAAAAATATTTATTATTTATTTAAAATGTATTATTTTTTATAATTAAAAGTGTTCTATATTTTTACAATATTTAGAATTATAATTTAGATTTTTGCATACATGTGACAACCTCATTTAGAGCTCATTAGTTTGAATTTAGTTAAAAGACAATTTATTTATTTTTAATATATGTTTATTTTATTTAGTAAAAGAAACTCAACAAGAAACACTATTTTTATTACTGAGCTGGTAAAAGGAAATGAATCTCTTAAAACTGTTGGTAAAGTGTCTAAGAATAGAAGTTGGTTACTTGGGAACAGTTAGAGGACAGTTACCTAACCTCCAGGGATAAAAGGAAATCCCAGGGGAGGGTTAGGGGTTCTGTGTTTTTTCCTCTGAAAGGAAGAAGGTGAAGGATTCTCTAGAGTTGTGGAAATGGACAGTTGAGAAAAGCTTCTGCAACCTTGTCTTCAGATTATCTGTGTGTGGCTGGATTGGCCATCCAGAGGTCACAACAGGATTTCTACTGTTTCCGTAGTGCAGACTGAATTCTAGAGCTAGGGGGCAAGCGGAGGACGTCATTGCCTCCCTTGATGGTTGGGAGGACCACAGTTGGAGAGTATTCTTGTCCTACCAGATAAGTACTTAGAATTTGTTCAAGTTGTAGTACGGAAATCATCGTTTATCTGTTTACTCTATCAAAATGTGAAGTAGATGTTTACAGTACATTTACACATATATATTTGTTTACATTACTAAAATTTGATGAAGATGTCTACAGTTAATATCTGTTTACACTATTTAAATGTGATGTAGTTGAGTACAGTAACGGATAAGTGTTTAATAACCATTCGTGATAATAACCCTCAAACCCATGGGCGGGAATAATAGCTAACTCTGGAAATATGAAAACACTATAGCAGGTAATCTTTATATTTGTATATAAAGTGCTTAAAGAAAGTTAGCAGAATAACAGAGAAGCTAGAATATACTAGGGTTATTATGGAGATTATTCTACGTTATTAAGCTACAGTTAAAAAAAGAACAGGCTCACATAAACACTAGTAATCATATGCGCTGTATAAACAAGAAACAAATGAACCTGTAGCTATTCATCATGTCTGCGATAGAAATAGAAAAAAAACAGGATTACATGAGCTATTTAAACCGTATTTAATCACATCTTGACAGGTGCATGCTATAGCGCTGAACTTGTAGAGAGGAGTTGGGAATAGAAACCCTACTAGCTCCTGTTCTTATCCCTGAAAACTATACACGGCCTTGGTTACGGCGGACGGTGCCACATAGGGTTAAGTAATCTATATAATAAAATAGAAGTCTTAACTTATGAACAGATACAAGAAATCGTGGAAGAACAAACGCAGGTTACGTTACAAATACATTTGAGATAGAAATACTGCTGATATAAACAGGAAAACGTTCTTTCATATGCATGCACAACTTACGCCTTATCATGAAAGATAATCGACCTATTCCAATCCTGGTCGTGCACAGTATTACTCTATAGGAAAAGAATTGCATTAAGAAGCATAGTCGTACTTAAGAAATAAAAATACAGGAAGTATTTGCGGCAATGGAGTAGAGCCATAGCTCACCGATGCGCACAGTATAAACATTACCCAAAGAAATTTCGAACCGAAAACCCCAAGCAACATATAAACGAGAATTTATTGTATTATGAACTGCATCGAGTTAGTTAGAGCTGTAGGGACTAGATTAAAACAGGGTAATTCAAGAGTCTGGCCATGATGGCTGGAAGTCAATATATTAATACATTGTGCGTATTGCAAAATATAAACCCTCTAGAATTATACAGTCTCTCTTTTTCTGAAGCGAAACATAAGAAAACCTAGGCTAGAAAAAGCCGTAACCCAACTAGTACAGTAGCTAAAAACATGCGCCATGATTCTGAGCGATCATGAGCACCGAAGTACCTGTATAAACGGAGAACGATCATATTATCTGTTGAACTAAAACGATAGAACCCGCACAGAGGAAGAAAGACTAAACCAGTCTTCATACCTGCAGAGACACAACGAAAACTTGTTAGGAAATATCTAAAGGAATTAGTGCTGGAAAAAAAAAATGGATAGGAGTATTTCTTAGAGAACCTAAGGGTTGATAATCGAAATTTGTACCTGAAAGGAGTATTAAACCCCGCGTAGCCTGTCCAAAGAGAAGAACACCAGATCATATAGGGTTTAAAGACAGATTCTCGATTTATTTGTGTAAAACAAAGGAAGATTGGAAAGCCGAAGCTGGTTATACCTGTTGAGTTAGGGTGGCCTCATTCTAGAGATCCAAGTATCGATCTGCATATCCATCCTCCACCGGCACCCTGCCATGCATAGGCAAACCTGCTCGTGGAATATCTTTGCACAAGGGCGAAGCAAAAAGACTTAGTGGATGCTCGAGAAAACCTGTAGAAACATTTATAAGACACCACTGTTTGTTAACCGAAGTATTCATAGTAACGTTACCTCTGAAACAAGGTGTCTAGGCATGCAGGCTGGAAGGAATAAAGGTGGGCAGCGCGCCATGAAAGAGCCTCCTAGCTTGTGAGACAAGCGGTGGATGAAAACCCAAATCGTTGATCTTCCCTCGCAATCTATGCGGAGATCGAGGTGTGATTTGCTTGCTACCGCCAAATGACTAACGCGCGACACCTGTACCCAGCCAGGCAGAAACGAAGCCATATGGCGGAACAAATAACTCATATGTGACATGGAAATTTATGACCGATTACGGTGAATTAAATATAGGCCTCGAATGATGTGTATCATGAAATCACAGATGTACCGAGCGGTGAAACAATACGCATGGTGGATAAACAATCAATAGCATTTACGCCAATGTCAATAAATCCCAAGTGTACTCATTGTTATAAATTAATACCATATCAATGGTTATACCGTAGCATAATATGATTAGATTTGTGCTTAGAGATTTAGTTTGGGATAATTTAATTCCATAATTTGTATAACCACGTTTATATAATATGTGTATTTCATATAGCAGGTGGTATTAGGATTACTTCGGTAGTGTGAAGGTTATGTTTATAAATGATTAATGGTAAAAAAAAAATTATTAATTACTCTTGCTAGGATAGATGTATAGATGATTGTGACAATACAAATTTTTGAACCAATGGCCTTTATACAATGGAAGTGGCATTTATACCGTGGAGCCCCTTAACATAGCACCATCTCACCATACACTAAACCTTTTGAGATAAATAAATATTATATTATATTAAAAATATAAACAATAGTCATATAAATATATTTTATCAATATAACTAAGTGGTATTAATATTTAATGATTTTTGAAATTACAAAATATTATTTTGTATTGAATATTATATTAATAGAACAAATAATATTGATATTATAAATATGTCAATTGGAATGATCATTATCTTAGTCATATCAACGGTTGAGCATGACCCCGAGAGTGTCCAAACAATTGAACTCGTAACCTTTCAATGGAAAAAGCTCTTTAAAGACTAGAATTTGAATAATTGAGCTAACCCTCTAGAATAATATTAATATTATAAATATGTCAAATGGAATGATAATTATGATCCCCACTCACTTCGAATTCTCCCTCTAATAATATGTTAAAAGATGACTTCGAACCTTAAAGGAAATATGTCGACCCCCCCCCCCTCCCCTCTTTTTTTTGTAACTCAATTTTTATTCATATGGAGAAAAAGATATACATACACCCAAGTAGAAAACATGTGGTCTCAACCTGTTGGATTTATTGACAAAAGTTTGCAACACGTGACAAAAATACAAAAAATGGCTAAGGGAAGAATCCACAAACAAGAGGGTCAGAGGCACCAGAAAACATACAATACATAAAAAACACCAGAGATCATACTAGTTATCCAACGTAATGGAAGCTAGGTTGTATGGGGATGTTCCTAGAGGAGGCGGAGGATGCAAGTTGCACTGGACATGCCCTTCAAAGTGCATCAGTTAAGTCTCCATCTTTTCCACTTTCTTTGAAAGGTGGTTTTGGCCTTGTAAAACCACCACCACTCTCTCCCTAACCTGGCACTGAAAATAGTGCATCATATCCAGCGTAGCCATCAATGCAACATGCTCCTCCTAACGAACACATTCCACCATGTTCACACGATCCATCATAGTTTGAATTATATCCTTGAAGTTTTCCAAGAAACGGTGATGAATTTCATGCGTGGCACTAGGATCATGTCAGTCAGACCCCCGGTTCCCTATTCCACTTCGCTGATCGCCACCCTAACAATGAGAATTATTCTCCCACACACCACCACCTCTGTTGGAGCCTCACTTTCCACCACCACAATCTCCATGCTTACCCACACCAACGAGCCAAGAGAGATTGACTATGTTGCCACCCCGAAGAGCTCCTGCCATCAAAATTACCACGTCCTTTGTGCCCATAGAGCCACGCATGGCTAGAGATTAAGAGCACTCACGTCATGTAGGTGGCTTCATTTGGCTCAAGGGAGAAGTGCCAACACCCACAAGATTCAAATTCTAGAAATTTGGTCTTGTCTGTGGCTGCCACCCCCATAAGACAAGACCCTCAACATGATTACTACTCCAGAAAAGGCCACCCATAGCACGAGCACAAACAATTGGAGAAGTATAAATAAATGAGAACACAACCCTAGTTGCAGCTGCTCAGGCTACTATGCTCAAATCCCACCAGGACGTTGACTGCTAAGAACCTTCACCGCCCCCCAAAATCCACCCGTCGAGCCACCAATCACTGCAATTTCCAGGCCAAGCTTTGAAAGTGGGGAAATTGATCTAGAAGCACTGCCACTCTCTGCTGAACCTCTTACAATGCCACCTCTAGGAAGCTTTCTAGAATGAGTCATTAAATCATACTATAAACCATGTAGATCTGAAACAATAATTTCCTTTGCTTATCAGCATCCAAACAATGTAGTCATAGTAAGGCCCAGAGAAGTTTGGGAAAAACATGAAACTGAAAGCACCATACCAAAAGTCACAAAAAATTATCAAACATCACCCACCAATGTTAAGGGTTCTCTGACGGAATTTCTGCTTGCACACAGGAAACCACCTAGGAGCCCAACACCATACCAAGATGAAAACGCAAATGCCCAGTCCCCTCGCCATCCCGCTCATTATCCATGCACCACCCCAAAACTACAAGATGATGTGAAGGTTGGCACGCCTACTCTTTACTTCGCCATTATGCCTCCCATCACACCCGTTATGCTGAAGGGACTGGGAAGCCAGTCCCATGCCAACTACCCACTTGTGGTCACTCATGGGGCTCGGTTACCACGTGCACCAAAGTAATCACTCCCATCGGGGAAGGAAATATGTTGAATGAATGAATGAATATTTGAATATTTATTATTTATTTAAACTAAATAGAAAAAGAAATGAATATTTGAATATCTATTATTTATTTAAAATAAATAAATGAGTTTTATTATTTATTTCTTATTTATGTAAATAGGTGAATTGGAATGAGAATTATCCTTGTCACTTAGATCAGTCGTTAAATTTGACCAGTATTTACTCGTATTTCAGTTTTTTTAACCATCTTTACAGGCATGTTTAAAATCTAGACATTCAATTATTTTTCTTAAATTTGAGTTCCAGCTTTTAAAATTAGAACGTTAATCCATAATATAGTCTAGTAAATCTTTAAGATAATAAAGAATTTTAACATTTTTTTTTTCCATATCTCCCAATGTCTCTTCGTCTTCCATCTTCCTTTTATTTTTGCTATTTACAATATTTACATAAGTTTCCCTAATACCAAATATTAGGTGTCAACATTCCCCCCTTAAGCTTAAGGGATGTTGGTGAGTCCAAGTATCATTTTGAATATTTCAAACTTTTCCCTTCCAAACAATTTGGTGAAGATGTATGCAGTATGCTCATTTGTGGAACAATGTTGTCGATGGATTGTTTTGGGTTCAACATGATGTCGAATAATATGGTATTTTCCATTTATATTTTTTCTTTGATCGTGGAACTTTGGGTTGTTGGAAAATTTTATTGCATAAGTGTTTTCAATCAAAAGAGGAGTTTAATGTACTTGTTTCTCCTATAAATCTTCCAGAATTTTCATGAGTCACACAATTTCCTATTTTGCTTCAATTGTTGCCACTTATTCTCCCTCAGTTGTAGAATCCGTTGGAACTGATTATTTGTGTGACCTCTAGGAGAGAGCTCTTGATCCAAGACTCATAACATAACCTAGAGTAGATACCCCATTTTATTTATTTCCATCGAAATCTGAATCATAGTTTCCAATCAAGTTGAAGTCATCCACCTGTGTATACTTGATTTCAAAGTCTTGAGTTCCCTTCATGTACTTTAGAACTCTTTTTTCAATAGACCAATGACCCTCACAAGGATTTTTCATAAACCTGGAGAGGATTCCAATAAAAATAAAAAAAATGTATGGTATGGTAGTAGTGATGTAATTGAGATTTCCTATGATTTTTGTATACTTCATTTCATCCTCAAATTCTTTTCCTTCAATGGATGTGAGATTTAAATTATGTTCCATTGGTGCTTTCAAATGATTGCACTCAACCATTCCAAACTTTTTCAACATATATCCAATGTACTTCTTCTGAGAGAGGAATATAAACTTCGAATGTTCAGTTACATCAATACCAAGATAGTGGTGAATATAGCCCAAATCTTTCATTTCAAAACCTTTCCTCGGTTATTTATTTATGGATGCAATGTAGCTCTCATTGTTCCATGTCATCAGAAGATCATCTACATACACCAAAATATATACAATTTTTTCCAACTTATTGACAAAAAAAGTTACATCATCAAGATCATAATGTTTGAGATTGAGTTTCAGAAGATGCTCAGTCAACTTATCATACCATGCTCACTGTGCTTTCTTGAGCCTATACAAGGATTTTACAAACTTGCATACATTGTGTTCCTAACCCTTCATAATAAATCCTTTTGGTTGGGACATAAGAAAATTCTCTTTCAAATCTCCATTCAAGAAAAAAGTTTTAACATCAATTTCATGAAATTTCCAACTATTTTGAGCTTCAAAGAAAATACTTCTGTGAAAAAACCCCACAAACCTGACTTTATGATTTTCAAGTGAGTCATCTGCTTTATACTTTTTCATGAAAAACCACTTGCAGCAAATTAGTTTGGTTCCCAATGGTGTATCAAACAGGTTCTAGGTGTCATTCTTTATCAAAGCATCATATTCTTTCTGCATGGCTTATTTCTATTCATCATGATAAGCAGCTTCTTTGAATGAAGTTGGATCAAAATCTGTAGACAAATTCAATTCACAATCATAAGAAAAATCCATTTCAATAGGTGAATCGAGATCATCTATATCACGTGTATTTGGTTTTGTTGAGCTTCTTTTTCCTTTCTTTCCAACCTCATCAGAATGAACACTTTGAAGTATCTTTGTCAGCCATTTTGGAGGACCTTTTCGAGATGGCCCAAGATGCTCGGTTAACTGAGGTAGGGTTGAATCAATATTTAGTCTCCCAATTCCATGAATGACATCACTCAAAGTGTCATCAGTGGTTGGAGCTTCATGTGGGGGGGGAGAGTACTTAAAAATAATATTCCACATATTGATCTAGTATAGGAATCCCCCTTCAAGATGTGCAATCTCATTATCACACTCTTGAAAAAAAATTACATGTCTAAATCTATCTAAGCTATCAAGTTGTCACTCAACAACATTGTGAGTCTTGGAATATTCAAGAAATATCACATCTCTAGATATTATAAACTTCTTATTAACTTCATCATAGAGACAATATGCTTTGAGGGTATTTTATTATCCCAAGAAAATACATTTTTATCTCATTGCACCGAGTTTGTTTCTTTGTTCCTTAGGTATTAAAGCATATCGGGTGGAACCAAAAACCATGAGATGCCTCACCGAAGGAATTTGGCCATACCGCATTTCATAAGGATTCTTGTTTTTTATAGCATTAGATGGAGACATATTCTTTATATACACAACTTAAAATTCTTTAAAAACATCATGGAACATACCATATTTAAGATTTTCTTGTTCATTGTTTCATCTACTTCGTTTTGTTGGAGATTATAAGGCACAGTTGTTTGATGTTTGATCCCATGTTGGTGAAGATAGTTTTTAAAATTAATTTGATGTGTATTATTTTCCATTATTTGTATGAAGAGATCAAAAATGAGATTGTGAATCATTTTAAATCCATGCATGAAAGATCTTGAATGTTTTAAAAGCTTCGTATTTGTTCTTGAATAAATAAACCCAACACATTCTAGTGTAGTCATCAATAAATGTCAACATATATTTATTACCAGTTGTATAAGGAACATACATTGGGCCACATAAATCATATTGAATGAGTTCAATATTTATATGTGCTTTGGAATGACAATCATGAAAATATGGTTTGTTGTGCTTTACTAAGATACTAGCATCACATTGCTTAAGTTTCTTAGGAATTGTAGGCAACCCAATATCATAATTTTTCTTCAACAAATGAAGGTTTCCATAGATCAAGTTCTCAAATCTAGCATGCCATAAAAGACTTAATGGAAATGTACCTTGATCATAGTGATAATTGTATGAAATTTTTTTGCACGAACAGAGGTTCCTTGTAGCTTCAGAAGTATTTCTTCTTATATCCCAGTCAAGACAAGTGAGTGCTATGATGCTTTTCTAACCTAAAATTGTCCATCAAATATATGAATGGAGTGTCCTTGCTCCTGAATGTGGACCAAAGATAACAAGTTTCTTCTCAACTCTAGGAGGTATAGAACATCATATAGAAGAAATTATGGAAGACCATACAATTTGAGCATGATGGTTCGAAGCCTTGATGGCTTAATTTTTAACTTATACGCAAAGTAAACTACTCCATCAATATTATTAGGAAATTATTCTAACAAATATATTTTTAAAGTCAGGTGGCAAGTTGCTCGTGAATCAAGAAATCAAACATCTTTCCATGAAGAAAGTGAAGCTTTGAATAAGTCTTCAATTACTCCGATGTTGCAATGTGCCATAACATAATTAGTAGACTCAGGTGCTTTACCTCTCCCTTTTTCAAGTGTTTTACCTTTTCCTTCATTTATTTCCTTCTCGATTTTGTCCCAAGGAATCCTACATGTGGAAGCATCATGCCCATCTCTATTGCATCATATGGTGTGAAGATCAAACCTTTCTCCTTGGAAATGTTTTCCCCCTACCTCTAAAATTATTCTTTCCTCTTCCTCTTCGGCCACCTCTTCCTCTAGAAGAATCTTGAGAATAATTCTTATCTTTCCGTGCAAAGCACACAAATTCTTCAAAATACTGAGGGGTTTTCTTCTTCCCAAAATCCTTCTCTATTTCAACAAACTTCTTCTCAACTGAGTCAAAGTTAATCTCCTTAGGTTTGCTACTTGCTTGCAATGACTCAAGATAATGTGAATAATTGGGATATAGTGCATTGGCATAAGCTATGAGCAGAATATTTATTTCAACATTAGTGTATTTTATGTCATGCATAATGTATCTTACTTCTAATGTTAAGGAAAGAGGGTGATCAATTTTCAACTCAATATTGAACAATTTAATCATCAATTGCACAACTTCAAGTTCAGAGTGTGAGTCATACAATTCCTTCAACTTCTTTAGGGCTTCAAAGGAATTTGAAAATGGTGAAATATGTCGACTCACCTCTTCATTTACGGAGGCTGCAATCAAGGCATATGCCTTGTTGTTATTGTTTTCCCAAATGGCAAGATCCTTATCCGAAGTGGTTTTTGTTAGATGCATTGTCTCCTTCTCCTTCACAAGCCCCTTTCCACAACTCATTGAAAATTAAGGTGTGTTTTTATCTTCCAATACCATTCATAGCAGTTCTCTTTGTCACTACTCCCATAATAGAGATAAAGGAATGAATCATAAAACCTGATCTATGCCCAAAATAATTACAATTGTTGTGTCTTTGTAACAAAAATAATTACGAATCTTCAACTAAGGGTGTAGGCTCTTAATATTATTTCATCACAACATAATACTCCTTAACGTATTCATAAACAAATGTATGATACATGGTGCATAAAAATTATTTACCAACTGTAGCATATCATAGCTTACGACCCTAAAAAAAAATTTAACGCACAAAGGAAAAATTACCATGGTTATGGGTCCATCAATATTTGTCCATGCTATCACCAATTGACTTTTACAATGCAACGACTTTTTGTATACAACGTTCAATGCATTTCTTTTTTTTTAACATTTCAATCACCATCATACCCAATATATCTATATTACCAGGATACCATTGATCAACGTACCATGCATCAGCATATATATCAATGCAGGATTCACACACTAGAAGGGCTTCTTAACTAGTACTTTGTGCACAAATGAACTTACACACGGACGGGCCAACATATGAGCAGTGATGTTATTCAACGTTCTCAAATAATATCAACACATTGACAAGAGTTTTGACCAAATTCCAAAGGAATGCTCACCAAAACAACCTTCACTCCTTGGTCGTGCAGAGAATTAACACATACCACAGTCAATAAACAAACTTGGAATTAACGCGCAACTCAAATGCACAGGGCCAGAGGACAAAAATCACCATAGGGATAGTATAGCAGAAAATAATGGCAATAGATAGGAGTTATAGGGTATAAAATGATAAAAATGGGGTTGGTTCTCATACCATATCCGATTAGGAGTAACTCGACTAATATGATTAATTTTATATTAAGGTAGAATATGAATATATACAAGGAGAGGGAGTCTATTGGGTTTAATCTCCCAATGTCTCTTCTTCTTCCAACTTCCTTTTATTTTTTCTATTTACAATATTTACATAAGTTTATCTAATCCCAAAGATTAGGTGTCAACACCATAAAGTAAAAAAAAAAAATATTGAATTTTCTATAAAATAATGATTTGTTTTAATAAGAACTTTTCAATAATTAATAATAGAGAATTTTATTTGTTAACATACAATAAATAAAATGAAATAATAATTTAGGGCTAGAAAATTTTGGGCTCAGGTTTTGACAACCCATGGTATTTGTTATGATCGAGCTTATTTAAAGGCTTGAGGAAATACATTATGAAATGTTAGAGAGGTGTAATCCATTTCTATATATCAATCCATCTAAACATGACATGTCAACTTGATGCAAAATAGGTAAGTTTTGATCTTTTCATTTGGTTTAGAATTTTTGTAAAACAATTTTTATTTTAGACTAGCACTGTAAATTGTACTTATGAGTTTTAATTTGAATTTATTTCTTTCTAAAGTAAAATTTATTCATAAAAAATTAATGGTTGCATAAGGCTAAAAAGTTGAAGAAAATAAGCTTTAATTTGAGTTTAATTATTTACAAACTAACATCTATTCATCAAAATTTAGCCCTTGTTTAATACTTAAAATATACTTTAAAATGAGAGTGAATAATAAATTATAATTATAATTTATATTATTATTATTATTATTTAATTAATCAAAATAATTAGCCTCTCATATAAGATTATATAATGAATCTATCTTGTCCCCAAAAAATTCTACACATAATTTGAATTTATTTATTTCTAAAATCATGTTTCTTCATTAAATTTCAATGATTGTGTAAGAATAAAAGTATGCTTTAAAAACACAGTAAATGAGTTTTAATTATACTTTATTTATTTTTAAAATCATCTTTATCCATAGAAATTCAATTTTTTCTTAAAATAATATAAATATGACTATTCAAACCACTAGACCCAAGAGATAGTGTCAATTTCCTCTCTATACATATGCCTAAATGAAGCTTAGCCCAAACTAAATCATTCCAAGTTCCCACGAGACGATGAGAGAAGGAAAGTAAGAAGGGAAGGAAAGAAGGCTCGCATACCCTTATGTCACCCTCTTGATCAACTTTTATTATTATTATTTAATTAATCAAAATAATTAGCTTCTCCTGTGGAATTCTATTTTTCTCCTCCCTATGCACGTAATATAATTTTATTTCCTTAAGGAAAAAAGAAGTGAGCTTTTCATAATTCATGAAATTAAACACATAATAAAAAAACAAATTTCTCAAAATGATTACTTTTTTATAAGATTAAAATTATATTACATAATAAGAATTAATAGTAATATTTTTTTATTTATATATGTTGTTGATTGATGGTTTAAGTAGGAATTATAAATTTTATGGCATGTTTATGCAACATCTAATTACTTTCAATTTTTTATCATATAGGTGTCATATCAAAAAATGTCTCAAACAAAGAAGAGTTGGCCTTCTATCAAAAACAAATTTGGATGGTCTACTACATTGAAAGTTTCATCTTGTAATAAGCAATGGATTAATAAATGAAGGATTGGACATATTGGGATATAATGAAGAATGCATTGAAAAATTCAAGGTGAATAAACTAGAACTCAAAAAAAAAAAAAAAGGAAAGCGAAACTATAGTTTTATTAGGAATGGAAAACTAAGTACAAGTGTTTGAGAGAGACAATACATGAAGGAAATTTAGTTATGAAATGTGTATATTTTGAAGCACATCAAGCATCTAGACCACAAGGGATCAACATTGGTTGCTCTGCAATGCAACATGATTCATTGGTTGTTCATGCACATTCAAGAATCCATAAACTTTAACAAGTTAAATGCATATATGGAAATGAAAAGAAAGAAAAATCTATTGTCAAACACAAAGTGTCCATTGATGACAAAAGAAAGAAAATTTTAATCACAACTATGAAATTAATTTATGGAGTTGTGAAAGAAGATTTACCTGTCTCAAAATATGAATCATTTTTTCATTTTCAATGTATTTACATACACCCAAAAAGCCAAGGAATAAATATTACACATCATATACAAATCACATGGCTGCAAAAGAATTCATTTTCATTATATGAGTATATTGAATAGGTACAAGTAGTGATAATGTTGGATTGTCCTTTTTATTCATTGATGCTAGATGAAATTATAGATCATAGTTTGGATAAACATCTCATCATTTATGCCAAATTTCTAGGCTCACAAGGGTTGGGGCTTCCAATTTCACAATTTTTAAAACTCATAACGGTTTCTGATGGAAGAGGGAAAGTAACATATGATGTAGTTAATGATTTAATTGAAGCAAGTGTCCTTTCAAATAAAAGAATGATAAAAATTTCCATAAATGATGCATCATTGATGGTTGGAAATGAAAATGGATGTGTTACATTTTTTAAAAATGAGGTAGCTAATATTCTAGGTATTCATTGTATTGTTCATCTGCATTAGAAGCTTCCAAATGAATACTTGAATTATTATTTGTTGAGAAATTGGAAAAACAGGTATATTCTTGTGTGCAAAATTCTACTAAAAGAAAAAAATGAAATTATTGCTTTACAAAAACTTATACAGCTTGAGACTCTTGAAGATCTTCAAATCCATTGAGTTATATGGCTTTCAAGAGGACAAGTCATTGAAATATTTGGTTTATCGATGCCTCCGGTATTGAATTTCTGGGAAAACGAAAGGAATGACTCATGGTATGATACGACAAGGATCCTTTCTATTCAATTTGGTTTGCATATGATTGCATATGTAATGTGTGAACTAAAAATGTTGAATAATAAATTCCATGAAGAGTATGTTGATGTTACCTCTTTAGGAGTAATCGTAGATGTTACTATAAACACTTTGAAAAGGTAGTTCCTAAGAAGTAAGATGTGGCACACTTTACTTATCTAAATGTTTACACGCCTCTAAATTAGGTTATCTAGAGGTTACTGATAAAGAGGGAAAGCTTCATAAGCATGAATTTTGATTTGTAGCAATTCCACATGCATATGATGATTTTGTTGATACACAAAAATAATTATGGAAACCTTACATTGATGGTTAATAAGAGAGTTTCTAATAACTTGAAAATAATATATTAAAGCTCTAGTATCAATTTTGAATGAAAGATTCCCTAGTATTTCTTTTCTTAAGTCTAGAATATTTTTAATCCCTTTTCATTATGTACAAGATGTTTGTGCCACATAACGTAATTCAAAGTGTTGGATTCAAAATATTTTTCAATGCCTACAACATACTACATTCGAGATGGAAGAAAGAAAAACA
This sequence comes from Pinus albicaulis, assembly GCA_034641835.2. Classification (NCBI taxonomy): domain Eukaryota; kingdom Viridiplantae; phylum Streptophyta; class Pinopsida; order Pinales; family Pinaceae; genus Pinus; species Pinus albicaulis. Next base: position 1,067,621,053 of record CM076580.1, read on the forward strand.
TTATTTGATTTTGAAGCTTGCTTGAAAGAGTTACATGCATTTTTTGATATTCATCGTGTTAATTGTGTGAGGTCATCCATAAGAGATTATTGAAGGATTTTTTGTGCCACCAAGTTACATACAAATTTTCCAAACATGTCAAAGCCAAGACAAGAAATAATTGCTATACATGCAAGTGCAGTGGCATGTGACAGATGATTTTCAAGAAAAAACATAATAAATGATGTACAACAACAAAAATATCATTGACTACATTAGATTCCTTGATGAGAGTATCACTAACACAACTTAATTCATTGGGATAAGGTATATGAAATTTGGAAAGATGTTTAACAAAAAAGAACCTTAAATGATCAAAAGAAAATATTTCTTCTTCATCTTTTTAATGGTGTTGTATTCCTTATTCTATATGACAAAACAAATATTTTATATGAACTTTTTCAATTTGATGATATATTTTAAATGATATTTGCTAGCTATCTATTTATTTATTTTTATTTTTATTTTTATTTTTAAAAATAAACAAAAGTATATATAAAATATACTATTCCAATGATAGGCATATCTAATAACTAAATTTGCTCTATTGTTTATGAAAAAAATAAACAAAATTACATATAATATATAATGTTCGAATGATTAGAAAAAACAAATATGGAACTTGATAATTTTAAAATAAACTTATCATAAAAAAATTACTTGTCAAAAAAGAGTCCTTGTCAAATTTATACTCTCACTCACTTAGATTCAGTTCCCTCCATTAACATGTTGAGGATTACTTTGAGCCTATATATATATATATATATATATATATATATATATATATATATATATATATATATATATATATATATTATTATAATTTAAAATTACCATTTTATTTTTTAAATATATAATATTTTATTTTTAAATTTTCAATATTATTTTATTACAAAAACTTACATAATATAAATTTTTAATAATACTTAATTTATAATTAATTAATAATTATAAATAAATATATATTATATTAAAATATATGTAATATTCATATTAATATTATTTTATCAACATAATTACATAGTATTAATATTTAATGGTTTTTGAAATTTATAGCCTTATGGATAGTCTCGTTCGTTGAATCCCCCTACCAAGTCATTGACCCTGTGTCATGAGTTATGGGTTCAATTCTCCTTGTGTCCATCATGGTAAAGTTCTGAGTGGTATGTTAATTTGGTAGCTCAATGACATATTCCAACCATAAGGCGACATTTCTCTTTTTGAGAGGACCAATTTTCACTATTGAAACACTCAATTTGGACAAGGAAAAGTGTATTTTTTGAATTAAGCCCCACATGTGCATATTTGATCAGGTCAGACCTAAAGAAAAATCATCACCCTTGGAAGGCTATAAATACAAGTCAAGTGACCCTTATTTGAACAATAATCATGAATTATTCTTCTATTCTCTACCTTGGTTTTAGCTCGCACGGGTCTAAGGTAGGTTCGTGAGATTTTCTCGCTTGGCTCTAAAATTGTAGGCTGTAAATATCACACGTGTGGTTTAGGGATTTTGTTCCTAGAAGCATGCATGCAACAAGGAAATTTTGGTTTTAATTGGAGGCATGCAGTCCTATGTGTGTATTTGAAGGGTTTCAATCAAATGCACGACACTCTCTCTATGTGGTTGGGACCTACGGTTTGGTTTTATTTTTTGACAGCAAGGTTCAGAAATTGACCATAGACAATAAAAATTGATTGTGGGATTTTCAAACAGGGTTGTGATTATTAGCATTGTTGGTTTCATCTCATGTTTTTCAGCTCATATTGTTGGATAGGATCATAATTAAAGATATGGATCATTGTACTCTCTTTTGTTGAATCATTCAAATAAAATCTAATAAGAAGAATAATTTGAAGGGTTTTCCCCATGGTGAGTTTTTCCATGTTCTCCGACCAATCCCGGTGTCTCTATGTGTGAATAATTTTCTTCTATTGTTCGTTTATGTTATGCTTCATTAATGATGATATTGTTATTTCTATATAGTTGCATACATCGTTGAATAATGATGTAAATTTGAATAATGTTACGAAATTGTGGAGTAAATTTAATGTGGAAATAATGAAATGAAAATATCATAGCAAAAAACAATATATCCCTAATAAAAAAATTAGCATGGTAGAGTAGACTAGGCACGTGTCATGAGATCCATGTAGGGGAATTATGAGAAAAAAAAACTGAGATTAAGTAACAATATTATTTTATAATGAATATATATATATATTTAACAAGATTGGGTGCTAAATTGTATTCCAAAAAGAGAAGGAAAAGTTTCCTTGTTACATGCAAGAGTTTCTAAGGAGCAACAGAGAAGGTAGCTACCAAAGAATGTTAAGCCTTCTTTATGTCTACTGTTTAGAGAAAACTAAAATATAGATATCGAGTATATTTGGAAAAACTGAGAAAGAAGTAGAACAAACTTAAAAGACATGCTAAGAAGAAGAGGTGAGCAAATCATTCGATGCTTATTGGGCACCTAGTTGAAGTATCTGTGTTGTCCTCTGTGCCAACATTTCTCACGTTGTTGGAGTTGGAGCTTGGGGCTGAGTGTTTCTCAAGGATGTATTTGAGAATTTGGACAGATTATTCTGCATGGACGCAGCGATTGGAGAGATCATTGAACTGTTGTTGAAGAGACATACCCTGTGCTGGAAGAGATTCACATCATTTTGTTGTTTTTCATCAAGGATTTTTTGCTGAGCACGAATTTTCTCCAGCTTAGCCTGGAGATCTGCACAATGAAAAAAATCTTCGTTGTGTGCCATAACACAAGGGTAGGGAGTAGAGACCGAAGGTGATGAGAGGAGGGGTCACGCGATGGAGGGGCAAATGGCCAGCAGCAGGGGGAGGTAAATGTGCAGAGCAGATGGCCAGCAACAGGGGGGTAAATGCGTGGAGCAGATGGCCAACTGGAGATAAATGCACGAAGCAAGGGAGCGTTGTAGGAGGTTTTGAGAATGAGGAGGGAGTGAGGGGATAAATAGCACAGAGGTGAGGTGAGAAAGGAGGGGGGGAGCGAAATCGAGGAGATAGGGTCACGGGATGGGAGGGGGAGGAGGTACGGAGGGTCTGTAGAGTTCATAAAATTCAGGAAAGAGTATCCAAAAAAATATATTTCTCAGCAGAGTTAAGATCATGGCAGGGGAATCAGAGATAGAACATCATTGCTAAGGATTTGTCCAGTTGTTCTTGCACAAACCCTATTTTCTAGAGTATCAGCAAGCTTGTTGTTCATTCTAAGGATATGATGAAAGGATATTTTTTTCATGTCTTTGGATATGCTTCGACATCTGCTAACAATTATGTGGAGGTAAATATTGTGGAGGGGGTGGTCTTTGATCATGATGATGATGATGATAGAGGAGTCCCTGAACACCATTACATTGGTGATGTTGTTTTTTTTAACAGATGGAGGCCTTGGAGGAGGGCGTAAGCTTCTACTTTTTTGTTGGAGAGGGTTTCGAGTCCCCATTTGAAGGAGAGAAGAGTGTTGCCATTTGAATTTTTGATAAAGCCTCTTGCTCCAGCAATTCCTGGGTTCAATTTGGATGCTCCATTGAAGAAGAGAGCTGGCCTTGAGCAACTGTCCAACCATTCAATAAATTCCTTTTCTTTTAAACGAACCTTCCATGTTTCAATTTGATGAAGTTGAGTGGCTGGAGGCTTGAAGAAGCCAGAACTATCTAGCAGCTTTCCCAAAAAGTTCCTTTCTTCCACTTGGAGGTCACTAACATTGATGTTGATTGTGTTTTTGGAGACAATTGTTTCGAGAGTGAGACTCCAAGTCTTGTTGCAGACCTTCCTAAAAGAAGGCTTTTTGTTGTTGAAGATCATATTGTTTCTAGTGAGCCATATGTTCCATAAGAGCACATACAGAAGGGTATCCTAGACCCTTTTGGCCAAGTTATTTTTCTTTTTCCCCCATGGGTAATTTTTCCTCCAGTTTTTAATCAAATCAGAAGTAGTGGTGATGGAGTCCAAGTGAAGCTGGGAGGATGGAGTGATATCTTCCCAACATTGAGCAGCAAAAGGACACTTGACGAAAATATGATGCGCAGTCTCTTCTACACATTGACAGTTGGGGCATCTAGATGGACCATTCACTCCCATTTTTTTTAAATTTTTTTTTTTAAATTTTCAAAGGTGAGGATCTTACCTTTGAGGAGAGTCCAGATAAATATCTTTATCTTTGGGATGGCTTCTGACTTCCAAACCAATTTCCAAATTGGCCATGGAGGAGAGGGAAAGTGATCTTTGTTGAGTTGGCAGTGAGCAACTTTGATAGTGTAAGCAGATCCTATAGGATCCCAGTGAAATTTGTCCATGCTCTCTTTATACAAGGGAGCAGCATCATGGAGCAAGACTTGGAGGTTAGAGATGTCTGATTCCAAGTGAGGAGGGACAGGGGGGAAGTGCCATCTGATCTAGTTATCAGTATGTTCATCCCACTTAGAGAATTGATTTAAAAATTTTAGATCAAGGTTCTGTAAATAAGAGAGAATGCATTGGGTGCCTGGCTTTTCCAAGAGAGGATTTTTCCCCATAATTCTGTCTTTCCAGATATTAATGTTGCTACCCCCTTTAGGGAATTTGGAGATGTTATGAATTAAGAAGGGAATGACCTTCTTACAAAGGGCCCAGATTCTGGAGCAGGGTCTATTTGGAATGTCATGATCAAGGAGCTACTGTCTGGGAGAGCTAAGGTATTTGGATTCTATAACTCTTTTCTGCCATGCTTTTTGTCCGCTGATTAATCTCCACACAATTTTTCCCCCAAAGGCATTATTTAGAAGCTTGTCTTGTGTGACTTGCCTCCACTTAACAATATTATATTTCTTCTTGTTTTTTCCACCCTACCAAAGAAAATGCCTTAAGATTGCTTCAAATTTGAGATGTATGCTAGCAGGGGCATGAAGCAGAGTGAAATGATACAAGGGCAGAGATGAGAGGGCAGATTTAAGCAATATTATTCGCCCAAAAATATTCAACCAAGAACTATTGAACTCTTCTTTTCATTTTTTCTATTGTAATATTCCAGACTTCAGAATTTAGAGGCCCTACACTGACAGGCATGCCTAAATAATTGAAGTGATCCCAATTCATTTTGTATGAAACTCCAAATATTTGTGCCAACTCTTCACATGCGATCCAAGGCCCTACTGAAAGATTTGGCCATGAGGATAAAGAGAAAGTGAGAGAGAGGGCGGCCCTGTCTAAGACCGTGGGAGGATTGAAAGAAGGTTGTTGGCATGCCATTTATGAGGGAGGAGATTCAAGGGCTAGAGATGCAAGATTTTATAAGGGAGATGAAGTCATTGTTGAAACCCATTTTCTGGAGGACTGATATGAGGAAGGAATGTCTAACCCTATCAAAAGCAGTGGCTAGATTGAGTTTGAGAATGAATCCTTTCTCTTTGCGAGACATACTTGAATGGATATCTTCTTGAACAAGGAGGATAGAGTCCAAAATTTGTCTTTGGGAGATGAAGCCTCCTTGATTTTCTGAGATGAGACTGGGAAGGAAGGGCTTGAAGCACATGGCAAGAATTTTGGTAATAATTTTGTAAGAGGAATTGCAAAGGGAGATAGGTCTAAACCTTGAGAAGGAGGAAGGGAGGTTTTCTTTGGGGACAAGGGCATGGTAGGTTGAGTTGGTAAAGTCCCATATTTTCTTCTTTATTTGAGCCCAATATATCATTTTTACCAATTCCTTTTTTATTAAGTCCCGATAGGTTCTATAGAAGCTGATGGAGAAGCCATTAGGACCCGGGGCCTTGTCAGGATGAAGGAACCATATGGCGCTTTGGATTTCTGCCTCTTCTATATCTTTTTTCAGAGTGTTTTTCATCTCCTCAGAGATCAGATTTGGTATATGCCTTAAGATATTAGAGTAGTCTTTAGGCTCTTTTGTTTCAGTGAGAAGATCTCTGTAATAAATAGAGGCAGCAACTTGTATTAGTTCTTGATCTGTCTGAATTCTACCTTCATTGTCTATGATAGAGGGAATGTTGTTTCTTGTCTTGCAAATTGTAGCTTCTTTGTGGAAGAAGGAGGTGTTTTTGTCACTTGCCTGAAGCCATAAATTTCTAGATTTTATTCTCCACTTCTCCTCTTCTTTTTTGTTTATTTTATATAATTGCCAATAGATATCTTTTTCATGATTGGATTTCTCTTTATTTTTCCCTTATGAGTCAATGGTGTTGTGGAAAGCCTCCAGCTTTGCTTTTATTTCATTGTTGATCTTATTCGGCTTTTGGCCCATTCTTTTAAGGCCATTTTGACCTTTTTAGTTTGGTTTCCCAAATAAACGAGGGAGATCCCTCCACATGCTGCAACTAGGTATTGTGCACTAACTGTCTTGCTTCCATTATCATTCCAAAGAGGGTTATATTTAAAAGGGAGGGGGCCGAGAGAGTGTTGATCACCAAGGGAGAGGGTGATGGGGTAGTGGTCAGATGTGGAGGAGGAGAGGATGTTGGTAGAGGCAATAGAGAAAAAAGAGAGGAGAGGGACAGCCACAAAAAATCTATCAAGACGCTCCATGATGTTTCCCCCTCCTATCCTGCGATTGCTCCAAGTGTATTTATGATTTTTTGAAGCGATATCAACCAAATCATGGTCTTGAATGATGGTTTCAAGCAGATTTCTAGAGGGTTCCGAGTTGAAGCATCCACCCCTTTTTTCGTTTGCATGAAATATTAATTTGTAATCACCTCCTATGATTATATTGTTGTTTTCTTCATTATCAATATCAGTTTTTGGAGAATTCCAACATATCTCTTTATCACTATAGATATTGTAAATGATGATCTCAATACTTTCTTTAATATTATGAAGAGTCACTTTGATCCAGTTTTGTGTTTTTGCTGAACTTTTTTGCTTCCATACACTTTGATTCCAAATAGTAGCAAGTCCACCTGAGGCACCCCTGGATTTTGAGTGGGTTCCCACACGATCCTTCATTATGCTTATAATTCTTTCCATGTTAAGATCTCCATGCTTAGTTTCCTGAAGGAGAATAATATCCGGCTTTTCCTGATTCATTAGATCTTTTAGGGATGAATTTTTTGAGGGTTGCTTTAAACCCCTACAGTTCCATGAGAGGGATTTCATCATTTTAGTAAAGCAGAGCGAGAGCCTGTCTTCCCTCCTTGCTCCTTTTGTCCTGAGTCTTTGCTATTTTTCCCTAAGATATATGTTTCAATAGGGTTTCGAGTTCCAGGGGCTATATCCTTTTTGGCAGTTTCATATCGGTGTTTCTTGGATGACTTCCTTCTAGGGCCAATTTTCTTTAGGTTTTTATGAGTGACTTCATGTTCTTTTACTGAGTTTCTAGTGATTCGGGTTGAGGAGGGGAGACAAAAATTAATGGGAGAGGGATGAGGGGAGGCATGATGGGAGGGGATAGAGAGAAGGGGAGGATCATCTTCAGAGGGGGCAAGGGAGGAGAAGGGGTTGGAGGAGGATAGAGAGGCATTAGAGGGGGGATAGGAGGATTAGCTGGTCATTGGGAGGGGTTGGAGGGCTGAGGGGAGGAAGAGGAGGGGATAGAGGGGGGAGCTTTGAGAGGGGGTGTAGAGTGGACCAAGGAGTTGCTGGTGCTTCTAGGGTTCGAAGAGGTCTTATTCTTTTTTATGTTTTCCCATTGTGTGTCTGGAACCGGGCTTTCAATATCAATAAATTTAGAACATCTGTTATCAAAATGGCCATATTCGTGACATACCTTGCATTTAAATGGGATTTTCTCATATTCGAGCTGTTGAATGTGAGTCCAATCATCAACTTTTAGCTTGATTGCTTCAGGGAGCCCTTTACCCAAATCCACTTCGATGCAAATCCTGGCACAGGCTTGCATGTTGTCTTTCCGTTTGCTCTGATCAATGAACTTTCCAACAACGTTTTTTATCACACGAAAAAAGTCATCCCCCCCATAGTGAAAAGGGAGGTGAGGAAGGCGCACCCAAACTGGGACAGCGTTTTGCACATCAAGTTCAGGGTCAAAGTCCGGTGTCCATTTGTTGAGATGGAGTCCTCTGGTGTCCATGAAGTAAGGGTCATTCCTGAAAATCAAATCCTTGTCCTCTTTCGTTTCAAAGTGAAAGGTGAAATAGCCTCTGCCGCATAAACGAATAGAGATTTTTCTATTGATCTTGTCTAACTAGTTATGCTTAACCCATTTTTGAACAGCCTTTGGAGAATTCCATAACCTAGTAAATTGACCTATGAAACCCTTCTCAGCTAGAGAAAGGGCAGCCATGCGTGGAATAGTTGGAGGAAGGGATACCTCCTTAATACCATCGAGCTTCTTAACAAATTTCAAGATTGTTGGCCTAGGGCGAGGAGGATCTACTAAGCTGATCAGATCCGAGAAGGCTTGGGCCTGATCCGGAGGAGAGGCCACCTCCAGGGAGGACTCTGGAGGGGCCATGCACGCAGCTGGAGGTAGAAGAGCAGGCAACAGAGGATGGTCGTGGCTGCAGAGTGCGAGCGAAAAAGTCAAGCTTTGTTCGATGTATAATGAATATTAATATTAATAGAACAAATAATATTTATATTATTTTATCAATATAGTATTAAATATTATTAATATAATATTAATATTTAATAGCTTCTGAAATTACATAATAATTTTATTTTATAAGAAATATTGTATTAATAGAACAAATAGTATTGATATTATAAATATGTCAACTAGAATGATCATTATCCTTCTCAATTCGAGTTAATTCCTTCAACTGACATCTTGAAAATGACTTTGATCTTATAACATAATATGTTAACCATATATCATCATTATAATACATAAATATATTATACTAAAAATATAAACAATATGTTGATTGTTGTTGGTTGATAATGCTTAATTTACAATTAATTAATATAAATAAATATATTGTATTATATTATATTAAAAAGATAAATAATACTAGTCCATGGGTCTTGGATAGACACTGATTGGTTGCTATATTAAGGCACTTCTTTATGTGAAGTCACAAGTTCAATAACCTCACCTTGTGGAAGTGATATATTGGATGTGAAGTCACTAATTCAATTCCACACTCCATAGAAATGATATATTAAACATGATAAAAATGTAATCTTGCCAAGCTTAAAATATATTTATATAAAAACAATACTCAAATAACACATTAAGCATAACTTTAAATTTTAAAAAAATATACTAAACATTATATAATATATATAACATAGTATTTTAACCACCATAATAACAATAATAATTTTATTAAAAATAAATAATATATTATGCTATATTAAAAACATAAGAAATATACATATGGTTTGCTGTGTGGGTAATACTTAATTTATAGTTAATTCATTACTATAAATAAATATATTGAAAATATAAATAATACTTATATAAATATCATTTTATTAATATAATTAAATAATATTAATCATACTTAATGACTAATGATTTTTGAAATTACATAGTAGGAAATAATATATTAATATTATAAATATGTCCTTGTTATTTACGTAAACATGATTTTGAATTTTTATTTTTAATAGGTTTATAAAACGCCTATATATTAAAAATAAATAAATATATTATGCTATATTAAAAATATAAACAATATATATAGTTTTTTTTATGATATTTAATTTATAATTAATTGATTATTTTTGGCATAGATTCATTTTAAGTTGACATCTACAAAGCTTTGAGATTATTAAATCTCTTAAATACAAAACTTCATTTTAACTGCAAAATTTGAATAAAAGTTTGCACTTGTGAGATTTGGTTCTTTTCAAGACTTTGTATATATAGATTTATGATGTTTTAACTATAATATTTTTTTCACTTATTTAATATAATATGTGCATAGTTGAGATTAAAATATTTTATTATATTTTAGATTCTCTACATTAAAATGTTAATACATGGTCCAAATTATTATTAAGTAGAGAACATATATCCATGTAATATAATCTCTCTCATTATTATCATTTTTTAATATTACATGTCATTTCCAAATTAAACATTAAAGGAATTACAAATGTCTTTCATATCTTGATTTAGAAAGCATTGTTAATGGCATAAGAACTCTCTCTCTTTCATATGCATATTGAAATATTTGATTTAAAGTTTTTTTTGTCTGTTTTTTAAATGTTATATATAAACTCTATATTAAAAATGGAATACATTACAGAACTTTCACATAATGGGAAATGAAAATATAATAAAAAAAAATTATTTAAATTATTTTATTTTTCTCTATACACACTTACACTATTTAATAGGAAATATTTAAGTCTTTCAATAATATTTAATATGGAGATTGAAATATTTTATTTATAGCTAATACCAAAATATTATTTTGTTATTAAGATACTTTGTTCTCAATAGTACATGTAAATTAAACATAAAATGACTTACACATAATTTTAATAATATTATTTTTACATGCCATCTATGAACTCAACACCACCCTAAGTAAAAGGAATTTCTAACTCCTTCATACTAAAAAAATTAATTAATTTTGTTTACTTTCAATTACTTTATAGAGAAAATTTTAAGAAAACCCACAAAAATTTATATGTGTGGTACATATGAACATGTATAGGCTATTTTATCAATAATATAATATGCATATATAGTTTTTTTGGGGATTTTGTTAGTGAATTATAAAATATTTTTGAATCTTGATATTTTTTCACTAAATTATAAAGCATTATAAAGTCTTAATAAATTATTCATAAAATTGTAAAATTTTGTAAAATTTTGGTTAATATTTCATAATGTATGGAATCATATCTAATAATAAATGATAATAATAATTTAAACTATAATATACTCATTTTTCATGTTTGAGAAAATAAACATCATTGGTTATTTTTGTGAAGTTTATTATTATAAAATTTTGCAAATCTCTTTGTATGATTTTATCATTTTCTGTCACAAAGGTCTTATTACCTCCCAATGGGAAACTAGTGAGAGATATACCCAAAAAGTGCACAATGTTGAATTGTAGAGGTTTTTTTTCTCAAACAAGGTCTTGAAAAATTCAAACAATTGAGTCATATTCTATGTAATTGACATTCTAGAGGCTTCACATAAAAATAATGTCTATGAATAGATGTATTAAAATCATGAATACTTATATCAAGTTCTTTTGGTTTCTTATACATTGCTTCTCTAATGTATAGATACTTCTCTAATTCCTTGGTTTTAGATAAGCACATTGAATTCTCATAGAATAATTGAAGTCATATATTAAGCTTGATGCCATATATTTCTCAAATAGACATGTAAAAAAACATAAGAAAAGGGATTATTTACTCAGAAAAGGTATTTAACTTTAACCCAAACACTCAAATCAATAAAAATTAGATGAAACCAATCATGTAGCAAAAAAAAAATCAATTAAACATCAAAATATACATTAAGGAAAGAAAAATCAATTACAAATAATAGAAATTTCCATTAAGCCACATGTTACTCAAACTCTCGGTGAACATTGCTAAGCATGGTAATTAATGTTTAACTATAAATTAATATAGTTGAAGATGTTCACAATGATTGACCATGTTAACCATTGTGATGATGGTTGACAAGTCTTGAACTAGTTTATCCATCATGAATATAGTTGCATGATTGAGAAAAACTTAGTAAACTTATGTTAAAAAAAAAAATATTGAAAAAACATAAATATCAAACCTATATTAAATTTATTATCTAAAGCTATTGAAGTTAAAGTTATTAAGTGTAATCATTATATTAATTTCTATGTCCATGTTGACTACAGTTAACCAAGTGATTGACATGAGTTAATGTATATATTAATATATTAATGTATAGCTTAACACCTTAATGTGTAGAAAAAATATTACTAATATTTTATTATGTGCAGATAAATATATTATTAAAGTGTTATTAAAAATAATGTATTAACACATATTTATTAATGTATTATAAAAAAAAAAAATTATATAAAATCATTTAAAAAACTAATTATTATACAAATAAAATTTAGTATTAATAAACCTTAATATTAATATCATTAATAAACCTTAAACCTTAATATTATTAATAAACCTTAAAATATGGAATTTTACCTTCATTTTAGTAATAATGCAAAGATTATATCCATAAGACCTATTTTATTCTCTAATTTTAAATCCATGTCCTGAAAACTCAAAAAAAATTGCCCTAAAATACTAGAGTTGAGAAGGTAAGCATAATATAAAACTATTTAAATGTGATATTAACATATAAACATGCCAAATAAATAAAAAATATAAAGCATAGCATAAAGAAAAAATAGTGTACACATTTTCCTTTAATATATAGATGCATGTAGGTTTAGGCTAAAAGAAATTATAAACTATAAATAATTGATGTATAAAATAATAATATAAAAAATATATACATGCATGCACTTCAAGAACTACAAGAGTGGCCAAAATATAGTATTATGGTGCATAAATGTAAAGGATTTACTTTTTATATCTTTATACATAATATAATCTAATCCCCATTTAGTTTTAAATTGTCCCTACTTTCCTCCTCGTTCATTTATCAGTGCGACTATAGAAGAGAAAAGTATTATGTTAATGTATCAAATGTTATCTTGTTGGACAATAAAGCATGATTATGACTTTACATTGACACTTATTCTCCACCTCAAATTATGTTGGGCTTGAAAAAAACTATAGTGACTTACACAAGGATGTTATTACTTTGTCAATTTCAAATCTTTATGACATGAACTTTTTATGATTTCTTTGTGAATTATAACTTAATTACAATAATATTGATTTCACTTGAATTTTAATGTTTCTTCCTTTTCTATTTGATTTGGACACACCTCCAAAATTATCTTCAAATACCTCTTTACTTGTATAAAAAGAGAGAGTGTTTATCCAATACAAATTACCCTCATGTATTGCTCTTAATGAAAATTTTATGATCCACATATTTTCATTATAAAATTGATCTTTATATATCCAACCATAGATTTGGAATAAGTCAAATGTCTATACATACATAAATACATGCATAAAGGTACATACCTTTCTCTAGAATGGGTATTTCCTTCTCAACACAATGTTTCCTTTTCTTGTGGATGTTGCTCCATTATAGTTGTCAATTTCTTCACAAAATTCACGAAAAAGACTGAAACATCTTGCTTGTAGTGACCATGGAAACTTATTTCATATGGTTATCATGACTATTTAAGTTTTTAATTAATGATGTCACAAATATTGCCTTAATAGTGTACTTTACCACCAACCCATTTGCACCTCAAGGATCAAACTTATCATTAAATTTAGAGATGAATTAATTGAGTGATTATCTAAAAAGTCATCCAACAATAACTTAATACCTAACAACATAATATTTTTACATATGAAATTCTTATAGTATGAAATTTCTTCACTTTATATACTATCATATACCCATTTACTATGAAGTTCCAAGAGAAATAAAGCCCCTTTAATAAAGTTCCTTGAGGGATTCCATAATTTTAATTCAATCTTGAATACTTATCAAGTGGATGGCATAGATTTAACCCCAATGCAATATTCTAAAATATTTTTATCATTATTCACAAATCAAATTTTAATATCTATCTCCAAAGTGGTTTTTGAATTTTTTTTCTGTTTTAATTAAATTGATTAATTTTTTAAAAAATGTCATATGAACAAGTGTCATATGAAATGAGCTATGGTTTTTTTGGCCTGTGGTATTAATAAGCCATGTATTTTCCCATGGTATTGTAACAAAGCCAATTCACACATTAAGAATATCCATAGTAAAATGGAGTTGAATCTCTATGGTTAAAAAATTGTTACATGTTGTTTTAAATGTGTATATGTTTAATTTATATATTAATTCATTTTATAATAATAATAATAATAAAGTAGTTATATTTTAGTTATTTTTATCATTTTTAAATTTTTAAAAAAGGAGATATATTATAAATTAAGTGTTTTGATGTTTATCATGAATTGATTCTTATTACTCTTTATTATCTATTTAATTTATATGATTGCATTAGTTATAAGAACATATTATATATATGGTAATTACATAATATTTCATATACTCAACTATATACATAACTTAATATGAAATTTTATAAACACAATTACATCACTAAAAAATAAAGATTATAAATTATATATGATTAACAATATTATTCATATATACATTATTAGTGTAAATATATTCCATAATAAAATACATTAAATATTATTTATTACATAAAATTTTATATCAATTATATTATTCATTGTTGTATTATATTAGAATCACATAATATTTACAACTAGACACTCTTTAATATTACTTATATCAGTAAATTGAAAAGAAATCTCATGTAGTATAAGGACTCAAACCTACACTAATCCTACATAACATTAAAATTCTACATAGCATTAAACATGGTAACATTATTATTTATTTTTAACGTAAATATAATTTTAACATATTGTGTTTTCATTATAAAGAAGTTAATTTGATTGATTTAATTGATTTTAATATATGATTTATATTTTATTTTTAATTTATCGTTGTTTAAGTTTGACTTGATCAACATATAATATTTATATTAATAAATTTAAATTGTATATCTATATTAATAAATTTAAATGGTATATTTATATTAATAAATTTAAATTGTATATCTATATTAATAAATTTAAATGGTATATTTATATTAATAAATTTAATTTAATTTTAAAATATGATTATTAAATAAATTTATGTTTAGTTTTTACACAATAGTGATCCTTAAATATTAAGTCGCATTAGGTTATAATTTACTTGGTTTGTTGAAATAAAGAAATCAAATAATTATCAAAGAAAGAAACAAATAAAAAATTAATTGCATCTTGTTCAGAGAGTTATTGTGTCAGATCGTAAAACAAGAGCATATGGAAAATTATTTTTATTATTAATTCTTATAAGAACATATGGAATTAATTTCATCGTTTCTCATAGACTTGTTGTACAGATAGAAAAAAAAAACATATTGTAATATATTTGGATATCTTCACATGAAAATGCAACGAGTTAGAAAATTTTTATACAAATTATTCATGGGTAACTATCCAAATCCCTATTCAATATTCCTCATCAATCATTATATAAAATGTTCATTAGCTCATAAAGTAACTTTAATAGAGGAAATAGTACATTGCATAGTCATTAACAACCATTTTTGTGGTCTATTAACATAAAATATATAATGTAACCTTGCATTCATTTCATGATTCCTTTACCAATATTAATTAATCACATACTTGATCAACATCACATCATGCAAGGAATATACATCATCAAAATGACACAATAAGCAGTCATAGCATTGAACATTGTTATACCCTGGAAACCCTGTAGGGTGAAAACCAGAAAATTTCTAATTTTATTATTAAAGACTCATGAGGGTGTTCACCCCTCACTCAATGGCTTATAAGGGAGACCATCCCTTAACCATTTTTATAAATATTACAAGGAGATATTGTTTAAATACAAATATCTAGCTTAAATCCATTACAATAATTATGATAGCATTTAACCACTAATCTTCATATCTTCATATCTTGGTGGCATGGTTGTACCTACAATGGACCATCCTAGCACTCATTTGCATGAACCATTAAACATTTACGTACCACCATATTAAGCATAATATATCATTTGCACTAGTCACCATCATTTCCTGCTAATGTTGTCTTCAGCATACATTGATGTCAGGATTCATAAAGTATTAATCAACCCATTCACAAATCTATACTAGTAATGCTTCTCCATATATTCATGTACATTCATGACATGCATGTAAAATCTCGCGATATGCTTCCTTTAATAGCACTGCATACACACTATTTATAAACAATCACATTAAGTAATATTTCCCTCGCATAAGCACACATTCTTACAAGAAAAATAGCTACAACTGCCAAAAATTTCTTTAAAAGAAACTGATACATCATATACAATCTTTATGCACAAAAATTAAATAAATTTAATCAAAACAACTAACCCTTAATCTATTACTTTTGGTGCATGTAAAGAAAGCTAACACAACAAATATTGTTCCTATGCATGCAAATACATATAAATACGTCTTATTTTTCAAAGATTATAATAACAATATTTTCCAATGTATTCTAACACAACATACTACCTTTTCCAACATACAAATATGTATATCCTTTCCAACGAAAGCTAATACAAATATTGCATGCATATACATGATCTCATTCTGAAGGAAACTAACATAATAGTTATGATAACATAAAGTACTCACATATAATTTTTCCTAAAGAAAAATAACTCAATATTTCTTATATCCATGCAAAGAACATATCTCTATAACAAAATGGTTATTATTTGTGCATGCAAGAGCTTAACACAATAGCTCTTCTTAATGTATGCACAACATATTCCCTTATTGGAATTACACCATAATTAACTCTTATTTTCATGTAAAGAAATACATACTTATTATTCAAAAAGAAGCTAATATAACCTTGTTTATATATATTTATATATGCAAGTTAATCAAGCTTCCCTTCCAAGAAATTACCATAGATAACCTCTTTTATGCATAAAAATTGTGCAACACAAACAAGGTTAACTTAACCTTTAATACACCTAAATTTAAAAGTTGACACAATTCATCTAGCCATGTAATCTTTTCAAGAGGATATTATTTTCAAGTAAAAACAAAATATATAAAACAATATAATATTTTCCCAAGAAGCAATTATTCACTTCACGCAAGTTTCAACTTTATCTTTCCCAAAGAAACGATTATGAAAAGCTAACATGGGTTCTTCATGACTTATTTTCCAGGAAAACTCATTAACTTATCTCCCAACCCATGAAATATCTTCAAGAATTACCCTCTTAAATATATATTCAATTTCTAAGGAAATAACTTGTATTTCCTTATCATTTCATATACTTGTACGAAATCCCTTTTAAAAGAGAACAAGAATCTTATCTTTTCTTACATAAGATGCATATGAAATATTATATATATATATATAACTTTTCAAAAGTTTAACATACAATAATATCATGATTTTTTTATCATTTGTATGTCAAATTTAGGTGGGTTTTCTTTCCAAGAAAACAACATCCCTAATATTTTAAAGTGCATAAACTAAGAAAACATTTCCAAGAACTCGACAAGATATACACATGTATGGGTGAAATATTTTAATGAAATAACAAGACTTGTATGTAGGGTTCCTATGTACTTATGCACAAAATATGTAATTTCTTCCAAGAAAATGGAACATATACATAATCATTTTACACACCAATCCCTATAAATATTTCAAGAAATCTTATTCCTAAGGGTACTAATAAAATAATCTACCTTTAAAGCATATGCAGTGTTTTTTAAAGATAATATTCTTACTATATTTTATGTACATAAGCTATGAAAAAATATTCAATGAAAAAACTACCACAAGTAACTTGTCTGTATTTTTTCCTCATTCAATCGCGAATATTTTTAATGGGCACTTCCAGATCTAATTGTGCGCATTTTTCATATTGTGAAATAATGGAACGTGCTTCAAAAGGGCAGTGTTCTCTGGTTGGCTCCCCATACCGCATAAGGGTTTTTCCAATGCATTTATTAATTCATTCCTTCTCCTCAACACATAAGAGAGTCAATCTCTCTACATATACCATCATATACCTCATTCTAAAGGGATGATATGCACTCTTTTTTTTTAATTCTGGAACCATTAGTATCGTTGCAGTAATATAGTCACAAGTTGTTCCATGCTTAGCTTGTAACTACTTGAAAGCCTTATGATATTTGGTCCTCCTCCATTCATTTCCCCCCCAAATCTTGTTTTTTTTTCTTTTTCCCCTTTTGAATAAAATATACAAGGAAGTTATGAAGGACTTGTTAAAATTCTCACTGGTTTCTTGTTTTCAAGCAATTATTTAAAATATTTAACTTAGTAAATATGACTTGTTAAAATTCTCATCGGTTTTTTATTTTCAACCAATTATTTAAAATATTTAACTTAGTAAATATATTAAGCTTTTATGGTATGCATGAACACCATCCTCAACGTTCTTCTCTCACTAAAAATTTAACTGTTATTTATGATATGGAAATCCAAAAAATAAAAATAAAAACCGGATCCTTTTCCTTAAAAATAAGGCACTTCCATTTCCAAGGAATACCATTAAAATAAATAAATTAGAATCTCTATACCCACTGACCATTACTTACTAGTTACTATTGAAAGCAATGACGACTTTTACACAAGAACTCTGAGAATGGTTGAAAAACCCATCAACACTCCATGGAAAGTAGCATATACTGTATGACTAACAAATTCAATCACATTAGTCACACCATTTCCCATCAAATTAAATACTTTAAACTATCAATCATTGAGGCCATTTCAACTAATATTTTAATCACAATACTCTTACAAATACTTATATAGAAACAAGCCTCTAATCATAAAAATGATAAATCACTACACCACGTGCATAGTCTTAGCTCCTACTAAAGGCCTCCACCTAGTACTTCTAAAAGTACTCAGAGAGCACCTACCTCTCTAAACATTTAAATTATCAATAAATGCACCAAGTACATATTTTCCTAGCCCCTACTAAGACATTCAAACGATTAGTTATACAATGTACATAAATTATTTACACAATTATATAGAAATTTCATTTTAATACAACACATAACTCACTAGTTAATTGGTTATGCTATGAGAACCACAATGGAAAAAAGAAAAAAAAAATCTCGTCCCAACTAATGGGATCTAGTTTCCACGACCAGATCAAGCTATTTTCACATCGAGGCAGTGCTTTGACAAAGACCATACTAGGTCCAGCCTGGAATTCCACTAGAAAACCAGCTCAAGAATGACCACGCAAGGTCCAATATAGGATTCCTCTTGGTAGTGTCCTGCCTATTCCTCTCACAGCATCCCGCCTATGAGGAATTTTGGGCCTCCTCCAACAAGCTCCATGTTATGAAACCAACTCCAAAAATATAAGAAAAGAGAGATCAATGCCTTAGAATTCAGCCACTTCGAGGGGGAAACCTGCTTTACATTACATAAATGAACAATTCTTGGATGATACACATGAGAAAACCTCATTTCTATATATAGGGGTCCACGAGGTCACAATATAATCCTAGCCGGTCTAACAATAATAATGTAAGGGTGGAATAATAACAATATGGGGGTTATATGGGTACAACAATAACAATAAGGGGGCTACACTAATAACAATAAGGGACTACACTAGTAATATAGGGACCTAACATGCCCCTCGCCTTAAAAAAAGTGTTGTACTCAATTCTTGAATAGCTCTGGATGATTTTGTATAAAATTCACATCCTCCCATGTAGAATCTTCAGTGGGTAAGTTCTTCCACTTGATGAGATACTCTGAAATTGATCGATTTTGTAGTTGTCAAGTTCTTGTTTCTGTGACTACTTCAGGTTCCAATATTATTTTTCCTTCCTCATCAAGTTCTAGAAATATTGTTTGAACTGGAAGTTTGTCAACTATAACCTTCTTTAAGCATGAAACATGGAAAACGGGATGCACTCGAGAAGAAGCAGGAAGCTCCAATTTGTATGACATAGTACCAATATTTTGCAACACCTTGTAAGGACTATAGTACTTTGGTGATAATTTATTATACTTCTTAGCTTGCTTGAGGTAAATTTGTGTGTATGGTTGTAGCCGTAAAAACATCCAGTATCCTACATCAAAACTTCTCTCGTTGCGATGTTGATCTTCCTATTGTTTCATTTGATTGTGTGCCAAATTTAGGTTGTCCTTTAAGAGTTGGAGAACTTGTTGTTGATGTTCAATGTGATCTTCCACTACTTGAACATTAGAATTTTCTCTTAAAGATGATTTGATGGACGGTGGATGATATCCATAAAGTGTTGTAAATGGGGTCATTTTTGTTGCAGTATTGAAGGAATTGTTATACCACCATTCAGCCAGAGGTAACCACTTAACCCATTATGTTTTTTTATCAGATACAAAACAACGAAGATATCCTTCCAAAAAAAATTTCATTATCTCATTTTTCCCATCGGATTGATGATGATAAGATGAGCTATGAGCTAGTTGAGTACCCAAGCAAGAAAATAATTTTGTCCAAAAATTTCCAATAAAAATGGGATCTTTGTCGCTTGCAATAATCTTTGGGTTTCCATGTAGATTTTTAATTGTTTCCATAAATACAGTCGCAACTATATTTACTTTAAATGGATGAGATAATGCACAAAAGTATAAAACTATGTTCAAATCCATTGAAATATCCTCCCAACATTTACTTGGAATGGATAAATGTTGTAGAAGACCTGGGGTCTTAATTGTCTCACCTTTATTTTGCTGGAAAACCAAACATTCTGCCACAAACTTTTGATTATCATATTTAAGGCCATCCCAAAAAATCTTTCTTCACCCTGTGGTAAGTTTTTAAAAATCCTGAGTGTCCTCCTAAAGGAGAAGTGTGCAATTCCAAAAGAATTTTTTGTTTTAGTTGGGAATTCTTACAAATATATAAGCAATATTTGTACCATAAGGAATCATTTTTCCAACTAAATGTATCAGATGTACTAGGATCTTGCTGCAACTTTTGAATGAGTGTCCACACTTCTTCGTCCTTCTTCCATTCATCCCTTACTTCTATTGTCCAATATGGTTGGATAATAGAAATGGCACAAACCAATGCTTCCACCTTTTCATCCTTTCTTGAGAGTCCATCTGCAACAACCTTTAGCTTCCCTTTTTTGTAGATGACTTCAAAGTCATAACCCAACATATTTGTGAACCATTTTTGCTACTCCTCTGAAAATAGCCTTTGTTCCAAAAAGTATTTAATACTATCATGATCATTTTTTACGATGAAGTGTATTCCCATTAGGTAAGGTTTCCATTTCTTTAGTGTGTGTAGTATTGCCAACATTTCCTTATCATAAATAGCTTTTTGTAAATAATTTCCTTTGATTGGATGACTTTAAGAGGCAATGGGTCTTCCTTCTTGCATTAAAGCGGCACAGATTCCATTTCCTGAGGAATCACATTCCACAATAAAGGTTTTTGTTAATTCTGACATAGCTAAGACTTGTGTTAGGCACATTGCCTCTTTAAGATGTTAAAAGGCCTTCGTTGCTTCAGGAGTCCATGAAAATGCATCTTTCTTCAATAATGTTGTTAGAGGTGGTGCTATTCTCCCATAATTCTTAACAAACTTGCGATATTACCCTATTAACCCAAGAAATCCTCGCAATTATTTTATGGTTGTGGGGACTTTCCATTCCCTAATGGCTTTAATTTTGTTAGGGTCCACCTTAACACCCTCGTGAGATACAATATGGCCCATATATTCCACCTCTTGTACTCCAAAGAAACATTTGGAGGTTTTTGCATATAATTGTTTCTCCTCCAATAGTTTGAGCACCCTGTCAACATGTTGAACATGACCCTTCCAAGACCTGTTGTAGATTAGTATATCATCAAAAAATACTAACATAGATTTTCTAAGGAAAATTTTGAAAATGGAATTCATCAACCCTTGAAATGTATAAGGTGCATTAGTAAGGCCAAAAGGCATGACCAAAAACTCAGAATGACCCTCATGAGTTCGAAATGCTATTTTCGGAATATCTTCAGTCTTGATTCTAATTTGATGATATCCTGAACGAAGATCCAACTTGGTAAAATAAATTGCTCCATGTAATTCATCCAATAATTCATCAATCACAGGAATGGGAAATTTATCTTTAATAGTGAGCTTATTGAGCTCCCTATAATCTGGACACATGCGTCATGATCCATCCTTCTATTGCATCAATACTATTGAAGTAGAGAAAACACATATTTCATTAAAATTGGGAAGTTTCGATTACAGTGAATTTAACAGCAAACACATTTCATTAAATTTAGAGTTATTCAATGGATGTAGAATTTAGAACTTTAACTAGATTAAGTTTGAAAATCAGTTAGTTCATTACTTTGAATGTATCTATTCACCATTTTTTAGGATAAAATTATCATGATAAACTATATAAAACAAATTTATATAAAGTTGCAGAAGCAAATCTTTGGTGTATTAATCTTGGACTCTTTACATTATTTCTTCTAATATTTTTTATGGTTCCTATTATGATTAATATTATTTGATAACAATACTAATCTATATATTAGTATTATTAACCAATTTAATTATAATCTTAGATAGTAAATATTTCTCTAACTATGTTGACTTACTATTCTAGTAGAATGTTGGCACAATTTTAACATGTCCATAAATTTTATTTAATGATAGAATTTTACCAATATGTCTGTTACCATAATAATTTTAATTTCAAGTACTATTATTATTTTTGTTTGCATTGAGTATCATATTTTATTATATAATTTATGAGGTTGATGAAAATTTTATCATCAACAAGATAAATATTACATAAGAATCATATTATGTTTTATTTTATTCTTTGAACGATCAAAACCAACACAAGGACTTAAATTATTTTTTAAACTAGCTTAGATTCATCTTATATCTACATCTATCAAGCACCAATAGGAATAAATTCCAGAGTTAAGTTGGATCTAAGTTGGTAATCTTACATTCAATAATGGATTTCCTCAAGCCTTTAAGTAGGCTCCATCATAACAAATACCACAGAAAAATATCATGGGCTATGCAATAACAAGGGCTTGTAACGCACCATCGATAAACCCATCAATCAACTAACTCAAATTATCTTAACTACTCTATGAATTGAACATTTAATGGGGACCTCCCCATATCCTAGTAAACATTGAAATGTACAAGTGTAAATGTTTACATGAGGTCTTGTCATATTGGGTTGTATAAATCTTCTCGACGCAATCACAATATTAACTTAAGATAAGATAAGATTAATATTTTTAGTAATGTCAAACCAATTAGTGACCAACAATAGGTCAAACATGGGATTATTGGGCACAACAATATAAATATGTAGTAGGGGTGTGAAAGTAGCTCTAAGTAGGAAACAATTAAATTATATTAGTATGTCTAACATCAAAGCAAGATATTATAGTTACAAATAATATACTAGATTCCTTGATGTCTATTTTTTTTCCTAACAAGTCTCACTCCAAAGTTCCCCACAACCCAGGAGGGAGTTTTTGATCAAAAT
This sequence comes from Pinus albicaulis, assembly GCA_034641835.2. NCBI lineage: Eukaryota > Viridiplantae > Streptophyta > Pinopsida > Pinales > Pinaceae > Pinus > Pinus albicaulis. Next base: position 1,067,644,276 of record CM076580.1, read on the forward strand.
ATGATGGTGTTGTGAGTATATCAATGTAAGACATGGCATGTGGTGTCTCCCTTGCAATGTTTTCATTGAAACTAGTCTACCAGAAAGTTACTAAGTAAAATGTGTTTTATGCTAAAATTTCTAGGTCCCCTTAGTGCCTTTAAAAAAAATCAAGACGGGGTTTATACCACTTAGAAATAATTATCAAATAATTATAATTTGTTTAAATTTCATTTAGGATTCATTATCAATTAATTGTAATTTGTAAAAAATCGTCATAATAATGGTGCAAAAAGTATAAAGAAATCCATTTGTGACCTTCTCTTGAATTAGCCTTGAAACTCCACTTAATAATCATTAACACTTAATTATTCCATGTTTTATTTGGAAAAGCATTTTTGTTTTACATTGAGTTTTATTTCAAAAACAAAATTTTCATATTTATACACTCATATTAAACCACGTGATAAGAAGATAGAAGTCATAAATAGCTTAGAAGTTATCTACTTTTATGAAATAATTGCAAATACGAGTTACTAATTTAAGAATTCATAGTTAGAAAAAGTTATGGATAAAAATCAAAATGGTTCATTTAAAATTCATTATCAATTAATTTAAAATATTTATTTTATAGAAAAATTATCTTTTCTTACATTTAGAGTGGTATTTCAATAATACATTACATTTATAAACATGTATTATGGAATCATACAACTAAATAGAATTCAATAAATAGCTTCATGTCTTGTTGGCTTTTATGAGATTATATCAACTACAAATAATGTATTTAAAAGCTGAAATTTACATAATGTTAATATGGATGGAAAAATCTATTGACATATTATGGTGCAAAAAGTTTAAAGACATCCGTCTATGGTTCATCTCTTGAATGAGCATGATTAGTCCACTCAACACATATAATCAAATAATTATTCCACGTTTTATTAGGAAAATATTTTTTTGTTACATGGAGTTTTATTTCATAAAAAACGTCACATTTATGAATTGATATCAAACCATATGATAGGCATGAAAAATTCAATAAATGGCTTCCTAACTTATTGAATTATATGAGATGATTGCATGTATAAGTAATTTATTTAGTAATACATAGTTATAACAAGTTATGGATTGAAAATCAAATAGACCACAAAGAGCTCAATGTCAATTAATTCTATTTTTTTTTAGAAAATATATATTTACTTACATTAAGATCTTAAATAATTTTAAAAGTACAATACATTTATAAACTTGTATCAATGAATATAACTAAATAGAATTCAATAAATAGGTTAATGTGTTGTTGGCTTCCAACACATTATTTTTATTAGAAATAATTTATTTAAGAATTGAACTTTACAAATTGTTAATGTGGATGGGAAAATCAAATTTCATGTGATGCAAACTATTAAAATACATAAATTTATGACCCATCTCTTGAATAACCCTGAGTAATCCACTTTTCTTTTTCTTTTTCTTTTTTTAATTGGAATGAAAGCAAAGGAAATGTTAGAGTAGTTCCCCACATTTTGTAGATGGTGAATTGGGTAAACCATTGGCCCTGATTATAGAGCCTCACCCCAAGGGAATAAAAGGATCCAAACCCATGATCAACCACAACTTGCAAAAATATCGAATAACTTCATGTCTCGCTCTAGACCACTTGAACTAACTCTTACCTGGCTTAATGAACAATCCACTTCAGATTCATTATCAATTAATTATTTCATGTTTTATTATGAATTTTTTTTTTTTTTTATATGGAGTATGATTTCCAAAAAAACGATGTCACATTTATACACTATTATTAAACCACATGATAGGAAATGAAAGGCAATAAATGGATTCAATTTATTGACTCTTGTGAGATTATTGCATACAAAATAGTTGACTTTCAAATACATATAAGCTTGAAATAATTACGGATTGAAAATCAAATTCCTTCAAATTTAAAGAGTTTGAAGTCATTAATATGTCCCATTGTCCACTAGTCTAAATAGTCTATGTAACACTTATTATCAACAAATTCTAATATGTGTTTTTAGAAGAAAATATTCATAGTTTATGGCCATTATATATCACATTAGTACACGTATATTAATCAATATAAATAATTAAAATTTGATAGCATAACTTTGTGCCTTTTTGGCTCAAATTATATAATTCCTTTTATTTAAAAATACAAATTTATAAAAAGTTATAATTGGACAATGAAATGAAATTAATTGCAAGTCAAAAAATTCAAAGACATAAACCATCGATCATACATGTTAAATGAAAAATTAACACTCCACTTACCAATAGTTATCAATTAATTATGTTTTTTTTTAAGAAATGATAAATTATTTACAATGAAGCTTGATTTTAAAATTTACATATTACATTTATAGGCTCATATTAATTCATTTTATAGGCAAATAAAAGTCAACAAGTGACTTTGTTCCTTGCTGATTTCCAACATGATATGATTACAATTAGAAATATTAATTGATTTAAGTATATTCAAATTTACCAAAAATTATGGATTAGGAAATTTTCTTCTACTTCAAAAGTTCAAATCATTCACCTATGGCCCATTACATGTGCCTTATTTCCTATTAGCCTTAATAGTGCATGTAGCATTTATCAACTAAATTATCTATAATTTCTTTAGTAAGAGTTGTACCATTATTTTAAAATTTATGTTTCACATTTATATGTGTATAATTAATATAAGGAAATATAAATCAATAAAAATAAAAATAACTTTTTTTCCTTAATGAATCACATAAGATGATTTTAATGATAAATAATTCATTTAAGAATGCAAATTAAAATATGCACACATTTGGAGAATAAATCCTTGGTACAACAAATCCAATGAAAAAAATATTATAAATAACAATAAAAATGTATATTAGTATAATTTTCAATTCCCATATAATTCAAAACAAATAAAAATTCATACAAAATAATTCACAAAAAACCATGTCCATGTTGCATTGAAAAATTGGAATGCTCTTGTGAGAAAATTTTCTTCATCCATTACAAGAAGTAAATGTTCTATTGAACACTCAAATGTACTCGTGTTTCTCTTTGATACAATGAAGTGTCTTAAGTAATGGAAATAAAGCTTTCATAAACCAAGTATCTTGCTCTTGTACTGCATAGGATTTTATGAAGATGTGGTTTGACTAGTTTCAAACTAATTAGTAAGGATGCTTTGATGTATCTATTAGCAATATATTTGATTCTTCATATTTATTTCCATAGTAGGACCAAACATCAATCAAACTGCTAGCATAGAATTGTATTGTTCTCCCCACTTTCACTTTTTTTTGCAAATGGAAACGAGACATGTTCCATATGAATTTAAAGTCTCCTATATCAATATTTCATTTTCCAAGTACTTGTTGGATGTACTTGTCAGCGACATCTAATTTCCATATTGCAACATCATAAATTTTAAGCAATATTTAATACTTACCACTAAGCTAGTCTAAAAAAAATAGGAGTTATCACCAAACTGCGAATCTGGTCCTCTTTGAATATGGAAACTCGGTTCATCTCCAATGTATGATAGGAAGAATACTCTTGCAATTTCAAGATGAACACCATATTTTGACTTGCATTAATTCACATCTGCATCTGCACTGCAACCATATATATGATATTAACATATATCCATTTCAACACTTCATTACTTAAGAACATCAAAACATAACACTTCAAAACATTTAAAAAATTATGTTAGTATATATTAAAATTTTTTACCATTTGTAACAAAGAAAACTTACGAGTTAAAAGGGAAATGAAAAACATTGTTATAGTGGCCCCATTCAAATGAACAAATTAATGATATGTCTAGTTTATTCATACATCCTAATACATGTATTTAAATTGTATGGAACAAGTAAGTATTTGAATAAATTGACCCACCACTTGAATGGTTGATTTTAAGAATTAGAATTATTGGTTTAATTGTAATTGAAAAATATAATTAAAATGGTCCAATTCAAGTGAACAAACTAATTAAATGTTTATTTCCACAAAACCTAATAAACTTTTAAATTTCAAACATACTAATTGATTAAATATTATTTTCTAGAGTATATCTTTATTTTTTTTCAATGCTTATTTTAGTGTAATACCTACTTTTATTGTCAGTGCTACATACACCCTAATTTATTTTTTTAAATTTTGCGGAAAGAGAAGCTATAAGAACACAATTAACCGTCATTCAAATCAATAATTTTTAAGAAGTCTAATGAGAAGGTAAATTACAACTAAAAAAATAATTACAATGGTCCAAATCAAGCTAATAGACCAATTATCTATTAATTTCTACATACAACTTGGTCCATTTTTTAAATTTCTATAAACCAAGAAATTATAATATGAACACATTAAGAAACCATTCAATCAATAATTTCATTAACACAATATCTTACTAGCAATAAAAATTAAAAAATTCTACTAATGTGTTGGAATCGTGAAATACAAGTCAACTCAAATTAATAAAGGCTACAAATATAATAAAGTCATGGTGTCTTTGGAATCTCATTTGCACTATAGTCCTTAGAATCATAAAATATTTGTATAGAAATATATGACAATTTCAAATGAATTAAAATAGACACAAGTTAAAAGTGTTGAAAAGTGTAACTATGATTGGTCTTCAAATTGACTATGTAATTATGTATTTATATAAAGAAGAAGACAAAGATAATAAAATGTATTTTTGTTATGCTTGCTTCATGGGTTTCATGAGAAAGGTTTTATTATAGGTCAATAGACTTCTTCTTGATGTCTAGTAGGATGTGTCTTCTGGTTATAAATGTATTTTAGAGTCATGTATATGAAGTGTCTAGTCAAAAGGATATGCTCCAAGACCTTGTCATTTAACTGTGAAGGAATGGCTCATGATAGCCCTCATGTAAACCTCATTAATGCTAGAATATAAACCATCCAAATTTACCTATGGATAGTGGTAAAGTCGGCTCACAAAACAGCTTGTAGGGCCGGCCTAAAACTAGAACAGCGCACTATATATATTGATGGATCTGTGGCTCATTTGAACACAAGATTTGCAGATTGTTTTGAAGCAGAAAGTGCAGATATGTCTAAGATCTTTGGATTGTTCTAAAGTAAGAATTCAGATGATTTACAGTGATAAGATGCAAGGATGAAGAACTAAGTTTTGCAAATTATATAGTTCGGATTTGATCCTAAGTTTGTGGTTAAGGATTACATAAGTCTATGAACTATCTCCAAATTATAATGTGAGAAAAGAGGGAAGGTAAATCTGTGATTTACCTTCTTGATCTGCAGTGTGTAAAGGGGAGGTAGTATATCTCAAGTGAAGAAGCTTCAAAGACATGCGAAGTGAAGGGTCTCCAATGACCTTGTCTAATATCTTAATAGAAAGAATTTTGTGGAAAGGCATTGCTATGCAAAGTGTAAATATGTTGTAGAGAAGCAAGAAAGATATATTTTTAGGGTAGTAAGGAAAAAAAATAATAAGCAGAGAAGAAGTGTTTGGGTAATCGAGACTAGATCAAGAAAGATAGACTTAGAGACTGAACTCTCTAGTGTTGGTACAGAACAATGCAGGTTGGTGCAGAAAAGAAGGACCAGCTTTAAAGGACAAGAAAGAAGCAGTGACGAGGTCTTGGAGGCATAAATAGGTCAAGGGTCTGAGTCTTGGTCATGGTACTTGTCATTTGAAAGTCTATAATAAGAATTACTTGCGGGTAACTTTTGATTTAAAAGTTCTTATGTATAAGTTTATCTAGATAAGCTTATGTAGGGCTACCAATCATGTAGAAGGATGTAAGATCCTGGAGATGATTTTAAGGAAAGAACCATGGCATAAATGTGGACCAGATGAGAAATATTGATGAATCAATTTTTGATGGTTGATGTGACTCGTGACTAAAAGTTATGGATGATATGTGCCCTATGAAGCCAAGAGTTGAATATTCCTCAATATCGAAATACATGACATTGAGGGAAGGAATTCTTCATGAGCAGCTGGGTTTCTTATCATTGCTGTTACACGTCCCTGATTGAAAGGGAGCCTATTGGTAAGTTTCTTGCTTGGAAGGAACTTGAAATATGTCCTTCCTAAGTTAAGAGGGAGTGACGTATATGATTCTCTAATACATGGGTTGTGCACTAGACCAGGATTAACATTCGTAAGTCTTAGTGAAGGCCATGTGGAGAGAATGAATCGACACATCATTCTCGTCTTCACTTGGAAGACATAATCGAGGATTAGGTAATCATCTGGCATTCGATACTCTTTGATAATGTGATATGGCATTCAAGATAATAGTAGTCGGGGACCGATATTCTTTGAGGGCTGGCTACCCAAGAGAACAATAGTCCAAGAAGGTCATACTCTGGAAACACCTAGGTGGAGTATGTACCTTGGAGAGACAATGACTATGGTGTTTATAAGTCATGTGTCTCGCCAGCATTGTAGCCCATTGTCTCGTTGAGAGATGGGATTGTTAGTCAAGGCCTTGCACTAGGACAATGCTAGTTGATATGATGTTATACAGATGTGATTACCAATCTGATTCTTCTTATGAGATTCTTCACTTTGAAAGTGACCATGTACCTGTATGAATACCTCCCTAGTTAAGAGGGTGCATTGAAAAGTGTAACTAGAATCGGTCTTCATATTGACTACATAATTATGTATTTATATAAATAAGAATACAAAGATAATAAAATGTATTTTTCTTATTCTTGCTTCATGGGTTTCATGAGAAAGGTTTTATTATAGGTCAATAGACTTATTCTTGATGTCGATTAGGATTTGTCTTCTGGTTATAAATGTATTTTAGAGTCATGTATATGAAGTGTCTATTCAAAAGGATATGCTCCAAGACCTTGTCATTTAACTGTGAAGGAATGGCTCATGACATCCTTCATGTCAACCTCATTAACGCTGGAATAGATGCCATCTAAATTGGCCTATGGACAGTGGTAAAGTTGGCCTACAAAACAACTTGTAGGGTCGGCCTAAAACTAGAACAATGCACTATATATATTGATGGATCTGCGGCTCATTTGAATACAAGGTTTGTGGATTCTTCTGAAGAAAAAAGTGCACAGCTAGATTTGTTTGACCCTGCCATGTTTTTTATTGTGCTAGAAAAAAATATAGTGTGGCTAGATTTGTTTTACCCTGCAATTATTTTGTTTGTGCTAAAACCAAATCTGGCATGCACTAGTTTTGTTTTAACTTTCAATGCTTGTGATTGTGCTACAAATAAATCTAGCATGAAAAGATTTGTTTTTCTTTGCAATACTTTTTTTTGTGCTAAACATAATTCTAGCGCACGCTAGATCTGTTTTACCTTGCAATGTTTGTGTTTGTTGGAAAAAAATCTAGCATGCACTAGATTTTTTTTACCTTGTAATGTTTGAAATTATGCTAGAAGGAAATCTAGGACACGCTAGATGTGTTTTACCCTACAATGTTCATGTTTCTGTTAGAAACAAATCTAGTGCGTGATAGATTTGTTTTACCTTGTGATGCTTGTCTTATGCTAGAAGGAAATCTAGCACATGCTAGATTTGTTTTACTTTACAATGTTGGTGTTTGTACTAGAAATAAATCTAGCATGTGCTAGATTTGTTTTACACTGCAATGTTTGTGTTTGTGCTTTTGTTTTACCCAGAAATGCTCGTGTTTTTCCTTACACTAGATTTTTTTTACCCTACAATTATTTTGTTTATGTTAGAAACAAATCTAGTGAGTGATAGATTTGTTTTACCATTCTTGTGTTTGTGCTAGAAACATTGATCTAGTGCGGGCTAAATTTTTTTTGCCTTGCAATTCTTTTGTTTGTGCTCAAAACAAATCTAGAGCGCACTAGATTTATTTTAGCCTAAAATGTGTGTGATTGTGCTACAAACAAATCTGGTGTGCGCTAGATTTTTTTTACTTTGCAATTATTTTTTTTGTGCTAAAAACAAATCTAATACACAATACATTTTTTTTACTTTGCAATGCTTTTGTTTGTGCTAGAAATAAATCTAGCATGCACTAGATTTGTTTCATCTTGCAATGCCTATGTTAATGCAAGAAGAAAATATAGTACATGTTAGATTTTTTTTATTTTGCAATGTTGTTGTTTGTGTTGGAAACAAACCTAACACGTGTTATATTTGTTTTATCTTGCAATGTTTTTGTTTGTGCTAGAAACAAATCAAACATGTGTTAGATTTGTTTCTAGCCCTGTAGTGTTTTTATTTGTGCTAGAAACAAATCTAGCGCTTGCTATATTTGTTTTACCTTGCAATTCTCTTGGCTTAGATTAGATTTTCTTTTACCCTACAATGTTTTTTTTTGTGTTAGAAACAAATCTAGCAGGTACTAGATTTGTTTGACCTTGCAATGTTTGTATTTATGTTAGAAACAAATATAGCGCATGCTAGAGTTTTTTTACCATACAATGTTTTTGTTTGTGATAAAAATAAATATAGCATGTGCTAGGCCTGTTTTACCCTGCAATGCTTTTGATTGTGCTACAAATAAATCAAAGCCACCAACCTATCAAAGGGAAGGTTAAAAACATTCCCTCTATCATAGTGTGAAACCTGCTCCCTCTATCATACCCAATACTACATGCACTTTATATTTTGCAGTTGTAGCTACTGTCCTTTCTACTTTTGGTCCTAGTACATCAATAGCAGAAGCATGGTATTTATGAAACTCCTCCAACCCTTAAAATATATATTATCCATTACAACACCAAAATTTGAACCTAAAGAATAGCTACCAATAAAAGCTTCAAGAATCACAAGCAACTATGACTCATAAGTAGCACCTTCTACTATCAATATTTCTACTTATCTATGATTAGTTGCTCATCATGTGGCAGATGGGCGGATTGGGGTGTTTCTGGGCTCCCATGGTTCTCCGCGACCTCGATGGTTACCATCACCTGCCCACGCAACAGAGTTTTGACTCTTACCTGAGTTATCATTGGACTGTTGTGACTGCCTCGCTACCTTCTATCGGTGGTTTCCCGATTGTGGTTTTCGGTTTCTTTGACCATGGCCTCTGAAATGGAAGAATAGCTCCTCGACTTCATCGAGGACCCATACACATTGGCTAACATCTGTTTGGACCCTCCTCGGTTTTCTACAGGTATGCCATGCACCTTGGCATCTGTTACTTTTTTTTTTCCGGACGGGTTACCTAGGGTTTCACCGTTCCACCCTACCTCTTCCTACCATATTCTAGATTTTGACTCTTTCATGGTTTTTGACCTCAATGTTGTAACTTCCTCTGTTATCCTTACTAGAGTTGAATACAACCACATCCTCTTTCCAGATCTTTGACCACCATCTCCATCATCTCTTGCCTTCCTAGTGCAAACATTCCCTTTACCACTTCCGAAACCCTTGGGTCCTAACCTCCCACATATCGACCCTCTGGGGCTCCCCCTCCCTGCTATTTCTAGCTCTAGCTACACTGGTATGCTTCATTCAGCCATCTCTATTATGTTTTGCACTTCCTCTCTTCCCTCTCGTACTGCCCCTGCTTCGTCTTGCCCTCCATCTCGTTGTTTTAAAGTTTTCCTCCCTGAACTAATTATCCCCTTAACCACTGCCTCAACCACTACTCCACCATCCTCAGTTGCCTCTGAGCCTCATACCACTCATACTCAACCCCCTACAGCTAGGAAGACTAAGTGCATCATGGTTTGTAACAAAGGCAGTCAGCTCACCCTTGGTGAAGGAATTCAAATGGTGGATGTGTTGGGAACTATGGACAGGGTTTTGGTTGGTCAGGTTCGTGGACAGAATTACAACACCAAGATACTCAGACAATGGGTAACAGAGATTTGGGGCAATACACTACAGGAACTCCCAACCTTCTTCGCATTAGCGAAGGGATGGTTTTCCATTCAATTCACTTCAAAGGACCTCAAAGGTTGGGTACTCTCACACTTTTGGCACATAGAACTTGCTCATGTGCACCTCAAGAGATGGAGCCCCTTATTTGATCCAGAGAGGGAACATCTGGGGGTCGGCCCCATTTAGGTGCGTCTTCCTAGTCTGCCTCTACACCTATGGAAGGAGGAGATATTTATCAGCATTGGTAACATACTAGGTACCTATCTAGACCATGACCAATCCTACATTGATTCGGGTAGGATGGATTTCGCCCACATTCAGGTGCACCTAGACATAAGGGAGGGATTGGAGGAATCCCTAAGATTCATTGGAGGAATAATACCTACATTCAAATATTGGACTATGAAGTTGACCTTTCAAATGTAGACGCTACCAAAAGGTTGGGCATGTTTACAAGGACTCCCCGCTTCTCACAACTACGGCTATTTCACTCGCATCAGTTGGCCCCCGGGTTCCACATGATCTGATCACTTTCTCTCTGAACAAGAAGAACCAGTCGTCGAGTATCCACTCATTGTCGCAGGACTTTCCACCCTTGGGGACTTTCAATGTTGTTGCTACTCACATTTTGTGTTGGGAAAAATACTGAGAGGGGGGGGGGGTGAATGAGTATTTAGTACAGACTAAAAAAAATTTACCTTTTCTTTTTCTAAAACCCATATGCTACTTTACTGAAGAAAACTCTAGATTCCATATGTGCTTTTACTTCACTGAACTTGCGTATGTATGCACTTTCATGCACACCAACCCGCATATATTTATGTGCATTCTTCAGAAAACCCTATCTGCCCATACACGCTTTTCCTTAAGCAGACCCGCATATACACGTGCTTTTAATGAAGCGAACCTGCGTATACATCTGTAACCTTTCAGGTTTGTGCAACTCTTCAGATCAGATAAACAACTCAGATTTCATCCTTTACTTCAGAAAGTATTTCGCCTCATCTCAGATCTAAACATTCCATAAACAGATCTAGAAAATACATATACATTTCAGATCTAGAGATCCCTCTTCATCATTTTCTTCATAGGTGCATTATTAATTCAGATAAATCAGTAAACTGTTACCCAATCCATAAAGATATACTCCAGAGTGAAGTATTCATTCCATAGCCAGACACATGCACGCACACTTGCACTATGAGTTTCTCCTCCTTAAATAGATTTGGCCTTTATCAATACCATGAGTCAAAACCACTCAACCACTGATGGTATTCCTAGACGGGATCAAATAGATAACCAAGCGCTCAATACTTTGGGCCAATACCATGGTAATACCCCCTGGTTTTATAAAAATAGAGCGCAAATTGGCATACGTGACTTGGCACGTTCATTTTCGCGTACATACGCGACTTCCCCTTAATAAAATCGCGTATGCATTGTGACATACCTTGTTCAACATTATTCTGGCACTTTCTGAGCTAATTCTGAACTGATCTATAGATACATCAGATTTACATCACTAACAACTCATTCAAGTCAGTTTTCATCAAGGACAACTTCATCAGGAAGGTTCCATCAAAGTCAACACATTGTATCACATTGCCAACAATCTCCCCCTTAACTCATCAAGTAGGTTGTCATAAACTTTATCAAGTAGGTTGCCATCCAAAGACAGCTCTAGTAGGTTGCCATCAAAGACAACATATTGCATCATATTGCCAACAATCTTATTTCATCAAGTAGGTTGCCATCAAGGACAACACATGCCAACAATCTCCCCCTTTGGACTTGATGGAAACCATGATGGTGTTTGATCACCACAACAGATAGATACATTGATTATAACCATTATGCAAACACCATGATACTCTCCCATTATTCAAACACCATGATACTCTCCCCCTTTGACATCAAGGGCAAAGGGCAGATCAAAGCCAAAACAAGGTTTTTCTTCTCTTTTAGAAAGAAGGGCTTTGTAGATCTGATGTGCGCTGAAGTTACCATGCTCCCCCTGAGTTCATGCTGAATCTTCAAACATATTTTTCAATGAAGTACATGACTCTATGACCTTTCCTATCACCAAGGACTCATACTTTCATCAAAGATCCAACCAAGTGGATTTACATATATGACTCAAGTACCCAACCAGTGGGTTTACACATTTGATCAAGTCCTTACATGACTGAATATTACAATTTTACATCATAGGTCTCAACATGACCTTTTCATCAAAATACAAATATGACTTTTTATGACCAATATCAGAAAGACCTCAAGAGAGAGATCATATTTCAGAACCATCATAATGCCAACAATGCATTAATTTCCATATGACCAATGCTCCCCCTTAGCTTGTGCATCCTGAACTCTTTCAATAGCAAATCATAAAGGCATCTTCACCCAATATCAGAGAATGAAACAGAAATATAAGAGCTGAAACATCACCAGAGATACCAAGCAGCACCACAGCTGTACTGAAGAATGCTGACCCAGAAGAATTTTGTCAGAAAATACCCATACGCGGTTTTCTGTGTCTGAACTCGCATATATACGCAACTTTCCTTCAGGAAATCCACGTATCCCATTTAATCTTCTGAAATTAAGTAGATCTGATCTTCTGCATGGCAGAGACTACTCCCAGCTTCTGTTTGAGATATCCAAATGCTTTCCTGGAATATATGAGAGAAGAAATATGGGACAATGTAGCTATGTTTCTCAAGTGTCATCCAACAGATGTAGCATAAGCACATTAGTAACCAAGCCTTCAGACTCTTTGCAACATCAACATATTCTTCCCAAGAGGAATTATCATACCAGAACAACTTCTTCAATCAAGAAATCATCCATGTGATCTAATATCACCAAGATCTTCAAGATTTATCATGATAATCATGTGTAGGAATTATGTATAAAAGGTCTCAACCATGACAAAATTCATTAGCAACAAACTCTGCATGATCTATTCTTATCTCTGAATCATAAAACTTCCAACTCATCCATGTGTGAAAACAAAAGATACTCTTCAGCAAAAAGCAATCAGGGCTCATCCATAATCTCATCATAAGAAACCATGTATCATGTCATCATCATTTGAGAAAGAACTAAGGAATAATCAGATACAATGCCAACAATGCAATCATTAGTTGTTAGACTGATGCTTCCCCTGAACCTGTGTTCCTGATATTTAGCTAACTTACTGTTTTTCTTATCAGAAAAGCATATGCGACTGTCTCGAGCAGAAATCGCGTGTATACGCAGCTTTAGTTCACTAAACCCGCGTATGGAAAGTGAAACACTGAAAATTTCCACAACTTCATCTCCCCCTAAATTTGTACCACCTGTACCTGTCTTTTTCACATCAGATGCACTGTCAGAAATAAACATAACCAGAATTACCAAACCAACCATGGGAATCACCATACATTGCTCCCCTTGTGATGATACATTACTAATCCCTAGAATTGATCTCACATTACTCCTATATTCATTATGAGAAGTAAGCTTTAGAAGCGTAAGACTGCAATAGGATTATTATCCCCTACGTTTTTGACCGGTCCTCCTTCCTTTTCCAGCTTTGCTTGAAATTTCTTATTGTGTGCTAGAAATTGTCCAATTTCTCAGATCTATTCATCCTGCATTATTTTTCTACATGTCCATACTTGTTATAAGCATAACATCTTACGTGACCAGAAAATTAAGCATAAGGATCATAATGTGTTTTTCTATTCTTTCTTCTATTGCAATTAACTGCTTTATGACCAAACTTGCTGCATGAAAAACAATATCCCTTGAAGAAACCTGAGTACCTTTCTGAGTAGAATCTGTTTGTTTGTGACTGAAATGATCTACTTCTGCAATTGGCTGCAACATGCCCATAATTATGACATTTAAAGCATTCAACATTATTGATCATGGGAGGGAATGATTTCTTTTGAGAGTTCATGATTTTCGGTTGATCTTTTGTTTCTTTCAACCCTTCAGATTTTGCATTGATATCCTTTGAATCTTTAGCACTTCCTTGTGAACTAGATTCTCCTTTAAAAGTTTCATGAAAACCAAGACCAAATTTAACAGAAGGAGACCTTTGACTACTAAGAATATTGTCCAGAATCTTATTACTATCTTGAAACCTCAATATTTTATCTTTTTCTTCTAATTTACCTTTTAGAATGTTTACCTCATCCTTCAATCTTTGGCATTGCTTCTTCATGCTTTCTTCGACCCTTTTTCCTTCTTCTACTTGATCATTCAGTCTTAGAATCTCTTCTTTCAACCCATTTTCTTGTTCTTCAAATGTTTGTAGAATTTCTTCACTCTCTTTATATGATGATGCTTTCAGAGAGATGATTTCTTCTTTAAGTTCTTCATTCTTCTTATTGAGAAAGAGGATTTCTGCTTCAAGTCTTCTATTTTGATAGGTTGCTTTATCCTGCAGTTTTTGATGCATTTCTATCTGTTCTTTCATTCTAGAGATCATCTCTTTGTAGATAGATTCTTGCTTAATAAATGATCTTTGTTTATCTTCAACTTTAACCTTGAGAGCTTCTTCTAGATCCATAACATTACTTTCACTATTTTCACCATTGCATGCACAAGGAAGTGAATTAAAAGAACAACAATCAATACCTGTTTCCTCTTCTTCACATGTTTTCTGAGATATCTCCTTTTGAGTGGCCTTCTTATTTTGCTTCCTTCCCATTGTGATGGATCTCCTTCAAGCAATCAAGCTCCTTCAGAAGGACCTGCTCTGAAACCAATTGTTGGGAAAAATACTGAGAGGGGGGGGTGAATCAGTATTTAGTACAGACTAAAAAATTTTTACCTTTTCTTTTTCTAAAACCCATACGCTACTTTACTGAAGCAAACTCTAGATTCCATATGCACTTTTACTGCACTGAACCTGCGTATGTATGCACTTTCATGCACACCAACCCGCGTATACTTCTGTGCATTCTTCAGAAAACCCTATCTGCCCATACGCGCTTTTCCTTAAGCAGACCCACGTATACACGCGCTTTTAATGAAGCGAACCTACATATACATCTGTAAATTTTTAGGTCTGTGCAGCTCTTCAAATCAGATAAACAACTCAGATTTCATCCTTTACTTCAGAAAGTATTTCGCCTCATCTTAGATCTAAACATTCCATAAACAGATCTAGAAAATACATATACATTTCAAATCTAGAGATCCCTCTTCATCATTTGCTTCATAGGTGCATTATTAATTCAGATCAATCAGTAAATTGTTACCCAATCCATACAGATATACTCCAGAGTGAAGTATTCATTCCATACCCAGACACATGCACGCACACTTGCACTATGAGTTTCTTCTCCTTAAAAAGATTTGGCCTTTATCAATACCATGAGTCAAAACCACTCAACCACTGATGGTATTCCTGGACGGGATTAAATAGATAATCAAGCACTCAATACTTTGGGCCAATACCATGGTAATACCCCCTGGTTTTATAAAAATAGAGCGCAAATTGGCATATGCGACTTGGCACGTTCATTTCCGCGTACATACGCGACTTCCCCTTAATAAAACCGTGTATGCATTGTAACATACCTTGTTCAACATTATTTTGGCACTTTCTGAGCTACTTCTGAACTGATCTGTAGATACATCATATTTACATCACTAACAACTCATTCAAGTCATTTTTCATCAAGGACAACTTCATCAGGCAGGTTCCATCAAAGTCAACACATTGTAAAACATTGCCAACAATCTCCCCCTTAACTCATCAAGTAGGTTGTCATCAACTTTATCAAGTAGGTTTCCATCCAAATACAACTCTAGTAGGTTGCCATCAAAGACAAAATATTGCATCATATTGCCAACAATATTATTTCATCAAGTAGGTTGCCATCAAGGACAACACATGCCAACACTTTGACCAGGATTACCAGATCCATGAGAGCATCTACAGCATCGGTACATCCTCTGGGTTCTAGTACCTATCCTCTACCCCCTTTTAATTTTAAATCTCTCTTGTCTTCTCCTGCATTGCATTTTTTCTATGATTCCTTTCCTATGGTACTCATATATCTTCCATAGTGTGCTCCATTATTTCCTCCCTGGAGGTTTACTCTTCCCCCTCTCCATCCATTCCCCCTCCCCCTTCCTCCACTTTACCTCCGATGGAGAATCCATCTGAATATACATCCTCCCACCCCTATAATCTATGTCCTCGACTCACTCCTACCCATGTTGGTTTGGGCACTGGAACTATTACTCCCCACATCCCAATTAAACCCACTCGAGGTTAAAACTATAATATTTCAAAGGCCATTTTACAAGCTAGTTTGGACATTTTGGTTGGCAAGCAACTATCCATTTAAGGGGTTCTTAGAGCAAGAAATTCACCCCCTCTGGTTACCCAATGAAATTCCCTTCTTTCAACTGTCAAGGGCTTGCTAGCCCTACAAAGTGCCTTGCCAATAGAAACCTTTATGACTATGTTAATGTGGATATCATGTTCCATCAATAAACCCTTGGGCCATCTGAGACCACCATCGCTACCCTCTCTTCCCTTTTTCCCTCCTGGATCTTCCATGCTCTAGATGCCCAAGGGTGATTGGGAGGATTGGCTTGGGGCTATAACCCATGGGTTATCAGAATCATTAACTGTTGGGGAAGGGAAGGAGTTCTTGTGGCTAACATTTTCTCTGAGTAGCTAGGGTATGTGTTAAGGACGATCGATGTGTATGGACCCTATCAACATCATCAAGATTTTTGGCTCTCATTATTTCAAACTTCATTCATGCAAGTAGATAACATCATTTTGGCGGGTGACATCAACTTCTCCTTGGGCCCTGTTGAATCTTGGGTACCCAATGCCCACATGGACCCCCTTACAGATTTCTTTAAACATTTATCTTCTCTCCATCATCTGGATGATCCTATAATAGTATCCCCCTACCCTACTTGGCGCAACCGGCATACTAGCGAAGATATGATAGCCCGCGGACTTGATAGATTTCTCATCGAGGAAGACCTACTACAAAACTTGGTATCTTATAGAAAATGGGTGTTATCTGGGGGAATTTCATATCACTCCCCCATTTACCTTGAGATCTCTAGAGAATCCTCTAAGACAGCTGACCCCTACAAGTTTTTTTCGGTGTCGCTACGGGATGAAGATTATATTATGATGATTTATTAGGCTTGGAGGAGTGCTCCGATTAATTCTGACCACACCTGCTTAGCTTCCTTTGCCAATAAGTTACACTTCATTAAGAGGATGTCCATTGATTGGGCTAAATACAAAATAAGACAGAATGGCCTTGATCTGGTTAAGATTGAGAGAGATATTGCACAACTCGGGGATCCACTTAATGGTGGATTCTCATCCGATACTACCAAAGAATCTCTCATCAAATTGGAATCAGACTGCCTCAAAATCCTCAAGGAAAGGGAAGAAACTTGGAGACTCAAAAGTAGGGCCATTTGGTTAAAAGCAGGTGACGAAAACACTAAATTATTTCAACAATATGCCAAAGGTAGATGGGCCATCAATACCATTTGGGAACTTGAAAACGTGGATGGCACACCTGCCTCATCCTTTGAAGAGCTGGCTAACTTGGGCACCTCCCACTTCAGGAACCTTTACAAAGCCCCACGGGAAACGACACTGGCGAAAACCATTAAAATTTTTGGCTATTTCCCAAGGTATGTGGACAGGGATACTGCAAAGGACCTATTCAATCCTATCACCGTGGGAGATCTTGAGGCAGTACTCAAATGGTTCAAAAAGGACGAGTCCTGGCCCTGATGGATGGTCGATGGAATTATACCTTGCATTCTTTGAACTTCTAGGACAAGAGATACTAGAGGTGGTGGAAGAGACTAGAATTACTAGCCACTTGTATGATGCCTTTAACTCTACATTCATTTCCTCCATCCCTAAGTCTGACCATCCCACCTCATTTAATGACTTTCGCCCCATATCATTGTGTAATTGCATTTACAAAATCATGGCCAAAATTATTGCCAATAGACTCAAACCCATCCTATCTGAATATATCTCCCCTGAGCAACTTGCATTTTTGGAAAACAAACAGATTCATGAAGCCATTAGGGTTGCATAGGAGGGGCTTCACTCTATGCACACAAATAAGATCAAAGTAATGATTTTTAAGATTTACCTTGCAAAATCCTTTGATCAAACCAGCTAGCTCTATATCAAAATGCTCCTCACACACCTTAGTTTCTCCATCTCGGTTATCAACTGGATTATCTGTTGCATTACTTTTGTCTCTTATAGCATTTTTATTAGCGGAGCAACAACCAACTTATTCCATGCAGAGTGGGGCCTCCAACGGGGATGCCTGCTCTCCCCACTACTGTTCCTACTTGTTATGGAAGGTCTGAGTAGGTGTTTGATTGATGAAAGGGATCAAGACAGGTTGAAAAGTATTAAAATAATAGAAAACTGTATATTGACCAATATGCTCTTTGTAGACGATGTCCTCATATTTTTTAAGGGTTCCCTTGGAGATATTATGGTTATCAACTCAACTCTGCAAGCTACAAGTATGACTTTTAATAACTCTGAATCCACTATTACCACTCATGGATGTTCCCCACATGAGATCCACTATTCTTTATAGCGGTTCTTCTTCAATTCTATTAGATTTGAGGATGGTCTTAAATACCTGGGTTTTCATATAAATCCAGCTAACTACAGAATTTTTGATTGGACCTGGATGATTGCAAATATTGATAAGAGAATTAATACTTGGCACCATAGATGGCTCTCTCGAGTTGGTTGACTTGTACTTATAAAACCATTCCTAGAGGCCATCCCAGTTTACAGGATGCCCTTAGCTTGGATACCTAAGGGTATTCTCACCAGGATTCAAATAATCTGCTGTCAATTTTTGTGGAATGGCTCAAAGGATGGACACACTTTTGCTTGGGAAATATGGGACCTGATTGCCCTCCCTAAGAAGTGGGGGGGTTGGGGAATCAAAGACATAACTTCTTTCTCCATGGCTCTAGCTGCTAAATTGGGATGGAAGATCCTCACAGATGATATTCTTTGGACTAAGGTGGTCACCCTCAAATATATCCATCCATTACAGCCGATTGAATGGATCAGAGTTGTACATTGGCACAGATCAAATATCTCAACAATTTGGAGGGTCATCTTGAACTCCATAGAATATATTAGAAATGGTCTGGCTTGGAAAGTGGGTTCTGGTAGGCTGGTCTATATTGGATGTGACCCATGGTCAAGTAGTGGAAATGCTCATCTTCTTCCACCTGAACTCATTCTCCCATTGACCAATGCTGATTTTTATACTCTTGACCAGGTGGCTGACCTAGCATACTCAACCATTTTCTCACAAGGCTAGATGAAATACCGTGATCTACATATCCATCAACAATGGTAAGATGATTGGGCATACTACTAATCTTCTTTATCTAAATCACATGTTTGAATCACTGAAATAGATGATGAGATTATATAGGCAATCTCCAAACATGGAAAATACACTCCAAACGATGGATATCTGCATATATATGAACCGCATCTACCATTGGATCTGTGTTGGTTGTGCATTCCATTATGGAAACTAGAGTTTCCAGCTAAGGCCAAATTATTAATGTGGTGTATTCTCTCCAACAAGATCCCCACTGGGGCATACCTACAAAAGTATTCTTTCATCGGCCCATCTTGGTGCACACTATATAAATTGGCGGTGGAGGACTCTAAACATCTATTTCTACATTGCCATGTCATCCTATCTCTCTAGACCCATATTTTAATAGCCCTAAAACACAACATGAACTGGTCGGGTCCCTCTATCAAACAAGCCTAGGAATCATGGTGGCACACCTCTCACCCACATAAACTCTGCAATCTTCTCACCTTAATCTATTGGGTTATTTGGATCACTCGCAATCGATCCATCTTCCATGATCTCCTCCCATCTTGGCGGGTCATATCTACCCACATATCCACAATTTATCATATGATACCGGATGACCCTCCTCACCCATCCCCTCAGACCATCATCCCTGAAGCCATTGATAAATCCTTTCCTTGGGCCTATTTCGATGGATCTACACAACACTTTGGCTATGGAGGAAAAAATTTCTACAAGGTTAAGACTGGTTTGGGTAGGGGTAAAAACAATTATGTTGAGCTATCTTGCCTAAGAGCTCTTCTATAGTTTTCCCTCGCAAAAGACTGTAATAGAGTGTAGATCTTCGAAGACTCAAAGATCATCATTCATTGGTTCAATCTGCATATAGCATGTCACATGCACACACTACATAATATTTTGGATGAGGTTTATCAACTGAAAACTCATTTTGACTATATCTCTTTTCATCATATATACAGGGAGAGGAATCAAATTTCTGATTCACTTTCTAAGGATGCGGCACACCTACTAAAGGACCAATGGGAGATATAGGAACAAAATGAACACCAATTTTATCATTTCTTCCAGAGGGCATTTGAAGACTGACCAGGAAAAGGGGCAATCGCACCCTAATTACTAATGATTCACAACCTTTTTTTAGTGTTATATGAGACAATTATTTATACATTTTTGTTAATGTACATCCCTATCATCTACATATTTACACAACACACTTATATTTTTGGAACACTTACTGATATCTATTTTTGAATGCGGCATTATGCTAACATATCTGAATAAGCCCTATTACATATACAGCATGTAATTTTCATAGTTATAATGAAAGTTATGATTTTTCCTAGGGGAAAAAAGTTGCTCAGCATGCATTACAAAATACGATGCATTCATTCCACTCATTACTACCACATGATGTATACTACACTTGATTGGTTGATGATCCCATATCTCTATCACTTTGAATGTTGTATTTCTTATTCTCCACACATCCATTCATGCAGCCCTCCACATTTTTCATTCTAGATTTTTATAGATAATTCATGCCTCTAATTCGTAAATTAATAGTCAGCTACAAAAATTAATGGCCATTGTGGGTATCTTAAGCTATAACAAAATCATGGAAAAAACATAACTATTTATATGGGAAATGACTATATGTAGGTTGTTGTAAATTCCCATGTATGAATTCTTATTGTTTCTTGTATAATTAGGGATTATGAACTATATGTTATATTGGTTGAATACATTCATGTGTAACTGATGGCACTAGAACTACAGGTTATTTGGTGTACCACAGGGGAACACTATCCCAAGTGGAGCCACTGCTATCACTTATAATTTTGTGAGTCATTACTTGACATGGTCATACAGTTCACTCCTCAAAAGGGTAAGGACTCCTTTAAAAATTTTCAAGTTGGCATATGAAATTTCATTTTTTCATATTTAACCTATCCTAAGTTTCAATACCACCCTCACTTCATCTCAAAACCACCTCCATATAGGTCACATAATGTTCCATCGGTCATCATTTGCTAACATATTTCATTTCCAAATCTTACAACTCCGAAAAGAGGGTTTTCCGTTTTCAGAATGCAAAATTTTCCTATTTTATACATGTTTTTAGAATGCAGATTCTCGACAGCTGGAGATGTGTTTCAAAAAACCAAGAGAGGTTTTTCTTCAAGACATACTGAACTACACAAACCTCCTTCATTTTCACAATATATATCAAGGATAGGGATAAAATATCTCATTCTCTGGTTCCCATCTTGCGTTAATGTGTTTTATTTGATGCAATGTGCTTAACCCTCCTTAACTGGTTAGTAATTATAAATGAGATCATTGTTTCTATGCTGCTCTTGTTTGCTGATCTTCATGCAGGTATCCAAGCATCGTTGTGGAAGGATTGTGACCTACCAAGACAGAGATCAAGGGGCCACCATGTCATCCACAACAACAACGTTGGACTCTAGGTAGGTCAATCTACCTTGTTCTTTTTCATTCATTAATTAGGAACCTACACTTTAGCTTGTCCCTTTGTTACTAGACCCAATCTAGGGCTAGAGGGATCGTCTCTGTTCGTAGAGAGGATTTACCTGCATAACAGAAAGTAATAAATCTTCCTAGCTCGAAGGAAGACAAAGAAGATGAAGAAGCAAGGAAGTTGGAAGAGCCGAAGGATGACCTAATGCCCGATGTTGAAGCCTCGATGTCTCAGCCTCCTTTAGCGGGGTTCAGTATAAGCACGTCTCGATGAATCATCGAGGAATTTGGATGGGATGAAGACACAATTCTAAGCTCTCTTATTGAGGTTCTCTTCCGTTCTATCTTTTCTAACAAGATGTACAGGAATATCTTCAGCGTTTCAGCTATAATATGCTCAGTTCAGCTAGCACATCAATGGAAGATGGCTATATTTATAGAGGGAGAGGAGGAAGTTTGGATCCCTACAATAGTGGAAGGGAGGCCTTATCCCTTGGGAGGTTTCCCCAGAAGGTGGAAACAAGAGGCCAAAGGAGGGAGGCCATGGTTATTCAGTTAAACCAGTCTAGATGACTCGCCCATCAAGTTTGTTATGATGGAAACTTAACCTCTATTTTTAAAAAACATTCCATAAATAGGTTGGCACGGGTAGCTCACTGGGATAGAGTGCCAATGAGCACAGGGCCCAGTGTTAATTTCCCAATCGGCACGAGGGCATAACGGTCTACTAGAGCCAAGGAAAAAACATGTGTTTCTGATGGTATGTTCAGGAAATTGTCAACAGAAGGAATATTGTCCTCATGGAAAGGGATGCAATGATGGTCTTTGCAAGGCATGACACTTTATTTTGGTCATAGAAATGAGCCTCCAATGTTCAGGATGGGGATCGCAGGTAAAATGACAAAATTTTGTGTAACAGATGCCCCCTAAAGCATGATATCCGAGAGAGAGAGAGAGGGGTGAAATGCTTTATGAGAACACATTCGAACCAAACACCATTGTCGGAAGACCTGCAATTACAAATACAATTGATATCTCTGATACACAAACATGTGGTATGGGTGTAGCCATCCATAATAGAGTACATATATGAACTGAGATCCAAGGTATGGACACAGCCATCCAGCATTAAGGAACAACAAATAAACTCATGTATGGTTGCAGCCATCCAATCAAAAGAGTCATGCAATAAGTCATGATAAAGTACAATATCCTGCAGCCTAGATCTTATCAGACAAAACCCAGGGTCTTGCACTCCATCCTGATCCGAACAAGTACAGATTTAAGTATGCAAATAGGCACTAGTACATTTGGCGGAAATTCCGACACTTGGTTCCGACACTTTTGACCAAATATCGGAAATTTCCCCAAATTTTTTCAACTTGTTCAAATCCCGCTCGAAATCGTCACTATACCAAATTTTAGAGAAAAGTGTCGCAATATCGACACTTAGACAAAGTGTCGCAATTGTGACATTTGGAGGAAGACGTCACAATTGTGACACTATGCCCCAAAGCGTCACTATTGCGACAACTTCCTCCAAATGTCACAATTGCGACACAATGTCTAAGTGTCGCAATTGCGACGTTTGGAGGCAGCCGTCGCAATAGCGACGCTTTGGCCGCCATCAGTATAATGACACTTATATGCAATAAACGCCACTTATATGTCTCTTTGTAAAATCCATGTCACTTACGGTTTATTTTTTTATTTTCTTTTGCTTGAACTAAGTCTTATTTCCAAGTGGATTGTTTAATTTCACTTTTATTGCATATTAAAGAATGTGTTTGTTTATGAGATTATATGATACATGTGAGATAAAGGTTTATTATTTATCATATATAAATAAATTTTATCAATATTGTACATTTACACTTTTATGAGGTGATGTTAAAAGTAAATTCATAAATATCTCTTTTTAATCCTCATTTTACTCCATGAATATGTTTGGAAATGAAATTTCAATAGATTAATTTTCTCCTAACCTATGTATCATCAATATTGTACATTTACATTCTTATGAGGTGATGTTATAGGTAAATCCATTAATATCTCCTTTTAATCTTCATTTTACTCCATGAATATGTTTGGAAATGAAATTTCAATAGATTAATTTTCTTGCTATTATATGTTTTACGAAGATATGGTAAGGAATTATCTCTTTTTCTTCTTAGAAATATATATATATATATATTTCAAAATGGATTAAAATATTATATGAGAAAAATTATTAATTCATCAATATGTGTGTGTGTGTGTTGTGAGGAATAATTTCATAGTTCAACTTAATGGTTCATTATATAATCATGTGATCATCACCAATGATATATCTTAAAAAGCAATTGAAAATCCATGTGTACAAAATCAATGTATACTCTAGAGAGTGGTTCTCATATCACTATGTAAATTGTTGTATGCTACTTCAACAAAATTATAAGATAAACTGTAATACACATCATATATGCACCATAACAATTGACATACAACTAATTTGTTTTAGGATACATGTGGCATTCTAGGGGTAAATTCTATATGATGTGTATATCAATCTATTAGGTGTTGGTAAGTTTTGAGTATCTAAGAAATGATAAGGAATATCCATACATCATGATCTTGTAATGTGATTATAAATTGTTTCTATAATTTCCATAAAATGTATAAATGATTTGTTTAAAAAAAATCAACACAATCAACCCTAAACAATGCTCATGATGTGGAATGTCATTGGCGAAACCAAAATGATGGTCACATGTCCCATTTATATGGTAATGGTGATCATATATATGTTGTAGTGACACTTGATGAGTAATTAAATAAATCTCAGAGTGTGACTCATTGTGCCATATTTTTTTAAAGCATGATTTGTTTTCCTAGTTTTACTAATTTGTTAACATATTTTATTCATTTGGAAAGCTAATTAATGATGCTTTAAGTAATTAGGACCTAATGAGAGATCATCTTCACATCTTCACTAAAATATATTTGGTAATTGTAGTCACTATATGAACCGCACATGCATGCTACTTAAGAAAAATTGAAATATAAACTATAATACACATCTTATATCTGCCATAACAATTGCCATACAACTTATTTACTTCTAGATACATATGAAATACTTCAGGTAAATACCATATTATGTGTATACCAATATATTAGGTGTTGGTAAGTTATGAGGATCTAAGAAATGATAGGGTATCCACAAATTAGTGTCCTGGTGAATTTTTTGCATAATTTTCTATTTGTTGTAATTTTGTTGCCTGGATTTGTTATAGATTTCAAATAATACAATTATCTACCAATTGTTATTTATAAACAAGAAGTGCAATAAGTAGTCACCTATACTTCCCCACTGTGGTCAATGTTGATGTATGGCCTTGGCCCATTGATCTTACAATTAACTCACTATTCATATTCAATTTTCTCCAGTTCAGCCCAATAAAATAAGGAAAACAAAAAATGAAGTCTTGATTTTTCTTTCCAATGCTCCTACATAATAAAAATACTCTTAAAAACCAATTAATATATAAATTTTCATCATTCATACTAAAATCAGTTTGAATTTTTTTAATGAATCTGCTTACAATTAATAGATTACATTGCTCACAAAATAAGAGATAATTTAGAACTATGATTTCACAACAATAAATTACCCTAGCAGTTCAAACTTTGAATATACCTTATGAAATTAAAATATGGAAGGTTAATGAGCCAATCTAGTTTCCTCAGAGCCAATCTTGAGCTCAGCCTAAGTCTGAATTCCTTGAGAGTGCGAGTGTAAGGAACTAGACACCTAAAGCTTTTATTTTGTGCTTATGAAATTCACTGTTTGACCATTAAGCCAAGCCACCAGCTATATTAACATTACTTCATGTTGGGGCAGATTGGTATTCTAATTTTTTAGTGCTATAGCCATACTTTTTCACTGCTTCACTAATAAAAACCTTGGAAGTTTGCAGGGCAACGGGCTTTATTCTTTCTTTGGTGTTTTATGTAAAAGAAAGGATTTGTGAACTTTCTGTAATAGGAAGGGTAAAACTAAATTGATTCTAATTTTAAAATATCAATAATGATAAGTGGTAATTCCTTTATTAAATTTTTAATTTTGAGTGAGCCAAAAAAGTAACTTTCCTTACTTTTTGAGTACAACCTTGCAATTTCAAAGAGGACTAGTGTTGCAAAATTATTGGTAAGTGGAAATTAAAGGGCGTAAGAACGTTTTTGAAAAAATTTCAAACGTCAAAATTAAGTCTTCTATCCTTCCTAGCACGTCATAGAAAACGGGAATCCGCAAATTATAGTCGTCAAATACGTGCAAAATGACTTATAACGGGCAAAATGGAGGACTGGTCCTATGCTGCTACATGAGTTAGGGTTTTATGTGGCAGCAGGGAACCTTGTATAGTTTTTCAAGGATAGGAAAGGGGAATATTGACAGTTAATCATCACATGAAACTTCATCACCATTTGAAAATTGTGTCCTAATTTGAAACAATAAGACTACCCAACTATTTCATTATTTAATTTAGATTGTGTAATACAAAAAAATATCCTAGATAACTTAAATAATCTAAGCACTTTTGCAAAAATTTAGTAGGGAGAACCTTCAATTACATTTATTTTGAAGATCCACTTGCATTTTAAGCCATTTTAATTAGTCTTTCATGGCTATTCTAGTAAAATTTTCAACCTCTTGTAGAAATTTGTTTGTCACTTGTATTAGAAATGCAAAAATCAAATGTATATAAAAATGATTTGAAATGCAAAAATCAAATGCGCGCTACATAAAAATGATTTTATTAAAAAATACATTAACGTCTGATATCACGCGCGCATTCACCCTCAGCTCTTGCAGAACAACATTCGCCCTCAGCATTCACCCTCAGCTCTTGCAGAATAGCATTCGCCCTCAGCATTTGCCCTCAGCTCTTGTAGAATAGCGCCATTCGCCCTCAGCTCTTGCAAAATGGTAAGTTCTTACTGCAAGCCCTTTCTCCTATAGTAGGGTTGAATCTATATGGGGTTTTTTGGTCAATTCCATTGGATTGTGTTAGGATATAGGGTTCTCTCTATATGTCTTCCAATGTTCTTTCGGAAGAGTTTCAAAGAGGATGTGTAAGATGTGTTTGTGCTTGCATGAATTTTACTCCACCAGTTTCATGAAGTTTAAGCTATGGATTTTAGTTCGACAAACTCATCCATGTCAACACCCAGTAATGAATTGCCCTTGGTCTGATCTATATTGAAGGTGAAGTGCAAAGTGGTAGAGAATGGGAGATCGAAATTCATCAACTTTATCACAAGGGTAGTACTCAAGATCGAAAGTGATGAGCTTTAGTTCTCCAGATTTGGGGATTTTCTGATATTTGGGGATTTTCTGATGACATACCAAAGGTCACATCCATACAACCATATCAAGGTCAATGTTGAGATCATTCTCATATAGATATAGGTCACTGATATATAGGGTTAATATCATCATCACTATCCATGGAAACTAAATGGTTACAAAATCTGTGATTGTGGTTGGCTCATTTATAATTATTACCCATTTACAGTAGAGCACAGAAACACTAAATATGGCCCAAGCAGAGCCTTTACAACAGGCAATGGAATTGCAGCTGCTTCATCAATAACCAATAGCTCCACTTGAGAAAAATTTTCATAATCTTGGGGTTGGATATACTACAGAGAAAACAATTGTAGTTATCATTTGTGCTCCAATATATTAATATAATTTTTACATTGAACTGAAGAAAGGGAAACAAGAAAATGCTAGCCATCATACAATGCTTTGACATAAGAGTTTTGAGTGACATACTTGAAAAAAGAACTCATCCACTTATATTTATAATCATTTGAGTTATTCAAGTTAAACACAATGTCAAGAATCAAGATTCAATACCCTCTATTATCTTCATCACCCAATACAAGATTTAAATTTTTCCCAAAGAAACGCTTATTAAATTGGCAGCCATTATTTCTCCCCGCTTTAAAAACCCTATATTTAAATGAAAACAAGCATTGCATTTCAACTACAAAAATCTATTAGTGTTCAAGTGTACATGTGTGCATCACTTGTGTAGGGTATTCCTTTCCACTTTCACATTATCCAAGAATGTGTGCAGTATAGTTCATATTTTTTGTGATTTAGATTATCTTGAAAAAGGAAAGGTAAATTATTTCCCATGGAAAAAGAAGGTTTTCCATTTTTGCTACTGGAAATGGTACAACAAAGTTCCATTTCTACCCGAAACTCCTATGAAACAGGAACCAAATAAAGGCCATGTCCTCAATGGACATCATTTGGTTTTGAAAATGGCCATTGCATCGTGTTGTTTCTTATATTACATCACGATATTTTCTTAGGTCATTTCTTGTTTCTTGAGATGAAAAACAACCAAAGAAATCATGAAGATCCTTTCAAGAAATAAATGACCATTTCTCAATCATATCTCAACTATTTTTTATTTTATTTAGTGGTTGCTTACTTTGAGAGAAATTTGACACTTTTATAAGGAATATAACATAAAAACACAAAATGGGAAGGAATTGATGAGGTAGATGACCTTTAGTTGTTGTTAATTAAGAATTGATAATACACGATGCATGTTTTGTACTACAAACTAGATTCCTTCCCGGAGTTAGGACACAAAGTATTGAATCAAAGTTACAATTTCTAACTTCTTGTATTGGTTCATCAATCTTGAAATTCAGACATTGCATGTCTTCATTGCTCCATGTTTGAATAATTTGCATTATATCGTACAATAGGAAATTATGAATTATGATTATTATTACTTTATGGATATGTTAAGTTACTTTTAAGTTTGCATGGTTTAGTGTGAAATTATTCTTGTGTGCCCCTAGGTCCAGGTGAAGGAATGCCAAGGATTGAGAACCCTAGTTTTTAAATGGTATTGTTTCTTATACCCAAAAATCCCTCAACATCACTTCTTATTAGTTCTTAACAATAGTGTTGTAAACAATTTGAGAATTGATATAGCAAAATCTCGCACTTCTCAAGATAAATTCCTAAAGCTAAAGTGTGATACCATGTGTAATTCAATAGCTCCATTATCATCTCACCAACCTCTTTTCACTTCGGGCTAGCTCTCCTCCAACTCAAGGTAGGTTCTCCCTAGTAGATTTTAGGGATCTAATGGCCCAACCAAACCAATTCAAGAGCCCCCTAACTCTCTATGTTTACTACCATCAATCAAAATATTGAACAATAGGGTCAGACATGCATCTTGAAGATAAAATTTCCAGGGTATTTTTGGGTAATTTCAAAGGGAAAGTCCCCAAACACATATAATCAAGGAATTATAACGTGATTTCAAACATTAAATATCAACAAAATAATTTAAAGGATATTGAAAGGAAAAATGTGATGGAAGATAGAAAGTGCCTTACTTAAATGCTCTAAGGATTTTTCAATAGTTGCTCCAAAAGCTTCACTTCAAGGCCCTTCAAGATCGTCTCCAACAATGCTATACCATCAGCTTCAACAATGTTGCTCCAAAAATGTCCTCAAGGTCTTCACAAAAATTTTACTAGAAGTTGCTCCAACAATATATTCAATAGGTCTTCAACAAGGGTTACTTGCTCCTTTGTTTTAGCAATCCTTTAATAATGTTTTTATCCACAGATTAGCAATAATGCAAGGAATATATTTAATAAATATGAGTTGAAGTCTACTTCAAGAAGAACAAAACTCTATTTTCAACCAAGCCCAATGTCTTCTTCCAAATAAGGTCTTCTTCTTGTTGAAGGTAAGGCTACTAAAAAAAATAGATCTATTAAGAGGATCTCCAAACAGTGCACAAATCCAAAATCCTTGACGCAATATATGCAACAACTAGCCCAAAATATGTAACAATTTGAGGTTTGAGGTCTGCAAATAAAAGAGCTCAATAAGAGACCAAATTTCCTGCTCAAATACTTCTTCAAGACCAGCTTCCTGTTGTGACTGAGATCCACTATTTTTCAAGAGATAAATTTTATAATTTTTCTGAACTACCCCAAAATTGAGCTCAGCCTAAGGTCTGCAATTATGGTATGAAGTCTAAAGATCTGCAAAAACAAATGTATAGGTCTTCAAGATAATAAGTTTGAAAATTTCCAGCTGATTTGAGTCTGCAATTATGAAAAATCCTGAAATCTGTACTAGATTCAAAGTATAGCATACACTAACAATTGCACCGGGAGGTGCAAGGGAACCACATAAAAGAAAGAGTTGCTTGGAGGAGGAGTAACCACATGAAAGGGTGAACATAGTTTCTATTAGATAAAGAGAACGCTATAGTATCATCTGTCGAAGATCATCTATGGTCCCTCAAAAGCACCTTTTCGAAATTTTGGGGTAAAAATTCTAACATGTGAACCATACATGCCAATATCCAAAATAAAAGCAATTTTTTAGGTCTTCATGAAACCGAGTATGGACATAAATATCTCATCAATCTAATTCTCGTCTGTCATCTTCAATATCAATGACTTGATTTCATGATGAATATAATTTCTGAACCTATTGCTAGTTTTAAAAACCAAGCATAATGAATGGTTTGATCTGCTACCCTTGTTTCTGATACATCAATAGCCAAAATTCCTTTCCAAATAGGCTGCAACATTTTCTTCTGATGTGTGATTTGATTTTAAAAAGGTTATTTACAACAAAATCCTCATTAGTAATACACTGGCATTATTTCAGAACCGGTTATTGCTTGTTCAACCAAAGTTTACAAACCCTACAAACAAGGACTGGACCATTATGTGATCTGCTAAAAAATATATTTAATGTAGTATACATGTAGGGGATTTTTCTCATCTACATAAGCTAGATGATTAGGATTGCTCTAACCTACCCTTATGTTAAGGATCCCCTTTGAAAACATAAAATCCCCTATTTTTTTAAGACTCTTGTCTCAAATACTAATTTGCATGCCAAAGATTACTCTCATAGTGTGTACAAATTTAGCTCTCAAGGAAAATTGTTTTGCCTATGAGCGTAGATACAAAATGGGAAAATTTGTGCCAAATAACACAAGAAGGAAAGTCAGAGCCTTCACTGAAGCTTTTGGAGGCCCTTTATTTTACTATTATACAATTTCTCTAGCTCTTCAAGGCCTCCAACCTCTTCCAGTTCCTGTGAAACTCAAAAATCAATAAACTATCAATACATCTTCACCTAAGACCACGCATGAATAACTCTAAACACATTTGAAATACAAAGATACAAATGGTTATAAGAGAAGAAGAAAAATCACTTTTGGTCCAAGGAAAAGACCATATGGTACACCATTAAACTTGTCTGCATGATGAAGCTGCAGTGGCATTTAAACAAATCTGTATGAGATCTGCTACTTACTGGAAAGAAATTTATGTCTAATTCACAGATAAATGAAGTGATCTATAGAGCTATGATAAGGAAATTAGGAACAAACCTGATGTGCAGCTGCTACCTTAAGAAGATATGGAACATCAGCAATAGGCCCAACAGGAAAGTGATGATGAACAATACCATCGTGGACAAACATATATGCCATCCCAAAAATGGTGATACCAAGCCCCTGAGGAATTTTTCAAAATGCACAATAGGTTGATAATAGAGTGACTAACATACTTCTGTTGAAAATCACCTTGACATAGTTGTTAAATCAAACTTGGTTTAAATTTACAGTGATCACATCATTCTTTAAAGAATACTGTCAATTTAGTACTCCTGTGAATTTCAATGGTAGCAACAGTCAAAACAGAGGCCAGTACTTACAGCACTAAAACAAAGGCCTGGCACAAAGCCTTTGTTAAAGAATCCATAAGCCAGTATGCAATGGCCGGACTAGCGTTGATAATGGCAAACACATCATTCAACTCAAAAGGTCCCTCCCTTGGCCTGTGATGAGACTGCCCAAAGAAAATGGATTGTCAATTACAATCTAAAACTAACATATCAATAGTCTTGTAATCAATGGAACAAAAGGGGATTGCATAGTGAAAAACATATCTGCTATATTATAGCGGGATTGTTTTTTTTTAAAGTAATTCTTGGTCCACCTTTCTGTAAACTGTAGTTATACCTCATGCATATGTCACAGCGAAGCATGCCAGAGAGCTCGGTGAGCCCAGCGAGCCCAATATTCCATTTCAACCTATAAAATCACATTTGGAGTCATTATTTTCTGAATATTTAGTTCCAAATCTAATACCAATAGCTCAAGTAAAGAAATTGCACATACCATGGTTCCCACTGCTAATGAAAATGTGCCAAACATCTCTGTGCAGGGAATCTCTGCACCCTGCATACAAATTCCATCAGATAACAAGCAAGGTAATATACCCATGTCATCTCATACATATGAGCATAAAGACAAGAGTGACAAAATTACTGTAATATTTATTTGCAATGATAATGGTTAGCACCATTGAGTATGAACTCAAAATTCATGTTGCAAATACAAGTATTTCTGTGACTGCCAAAGAGAGCATGACCTGAAGCTTAGCAAAGCACATGTTAGGTAAGAATCATGTAACTGAACAATGCAGAATTATAGTTGTTATGATGAAATAGATCCATCATTTTTGTCTGGGCCAACTAAATTTAGTTATATTGCAACATTGAGTGAGAGATACCATATAAGTTCATCATAAAACTCATGGTAAACATTTGTAACAAGAAGATATCTATACGATTAGTATTCCTAGTGGTTATCAAACTGTTAAAAGGAGAATCAATCTACTTACAAGGATAATCCAGTTTCTCATCAAAGATGCAATCTGGCCCTTTCCAATTGGAACCAAAGGATCAGGGACTTGTTTAGAGATTTCCGGAAAATTTCCATAACTCATATCTACAGGGTTCACAATTTGTGAGGCAGACACACTCTTTAAGAAGGTTTGCAGTGTGAAGTCGGCTCACAGCTGGATAGATGCAGAGACTCTTTTAATAGAATAAGAGGACGATCTAACGAGTACCCCAAGTCTCTCAGACCCCCTAAGAAAAACCATAATAGACCATAAAATAAAAAATGAAAGGAGCACAGCCATGGTGAGAACATGGGGCCGATTAAGGAGACGTAGACTTTGTCAGCTCAAACAATATATTTCAAAGAACATTATCTCCAGGAAAGATAGGAGAAACCCATTCGAAAGTTGTTTGAATGGAATACATCAAAAGGCATGTTTCACTAGGAACAGCTAAAATAGGTACTTCAAAAATCAACATTTTGATAGAACAATATTACAAACTGGTTAATGATTCAATCCTCCGACATACCTTAGGATGGACAGATCTGCAAGCACCACAACCAGGAGCACAGAAATCTAAAACAACAAGCTTGTCTCCAGCAATTAGAAGAGAATCAATCAATTCATGGGCTGAATGAACTTCTACCATATTTGATGTCACTCCTTTTTCCCACCATCTTCATAGGCGGGGCATACATGTCTGTGTTGCACGAACCTGGTAAGAAAATCACCCAACCAGAATCACTCTTAAAAATAGTGTTCTCATTGCTCAAGGTGTGCTTTGGTAGAAAGAATCTAAAGAGGCATGGAATAGGCAGTGTATATCTTTAGCCACCAGACTATTTTTTCCAATAGTAAAGCTTCCTTAGGCCTTACCATCATCTTACATAGAGGTGGTCTTGTGTTCCATAATGAGAGCCTATTAATGTGAGTTCTGTTGGAGTATATACACATTTCAATCTGTTTCTTTTCTAGTGTTTTGTTTCAATTTTTTTGTGATTTATACACTGCAGACTCAATAATACTGAAATTATGAAGCTGATTTGTTTCGATAATTAATATACCTTTTGAGATTTTAAAATTTCACTACAAATAACCCAGTTTAGTCTAATTGTCAACTCGTCTCTTGTTTGGGTGCCTTAATGTGCAATGACATGTTTCCAGGACTGAATTCAATGCAAGGCATATTTGAAACTCTAACTCTGTCTTCCGGTGTCATATTAGAAATTATTTCAGTTTTCATTTTTTGTTTTCAAGTTAGATATTGTTTTCAAGTTTTTACTGTTAGAAAATTATATATTATGGAGCAATGCAACACATAAAATATGCGGAAAATACAAGCACACAAAAAACACAAAAAACCAAAGAGACACAGATATACGTGGTTCACCCAGTTTGGGCTACGTCCACCCCGAACAGCCAGTCCTTCCTTTCTATTATCCAGCAAAATGAAAAGACAAAACCTATAGCAGATCCGCTGTAATATCCTCTGTTCTTTCTCACAGTCTCCCTCTCTGTTTCTCGCTCCGAGAATACACATCCAATGCACAACCACAATAAAATGCCCTCATAAAAGCGAGGGGTTGCCTTCTAGGGCAAAAAACCCTAATCTAAACATAACTTCTACCGTCAGATCATTTGCCTAATGAACGGCCCAAATTGACTAGAAATTACTATACTTTTACAAGGAAATTTTACATCTGTTTTTAGCTTCGGGGGCACTGCCCCCAAAAACCCCCGCCAAGGGGGGGCTCCGAAAAGTGCTGCCACCTCCCCTGGACCCCCCATGGCAGCGATTAATTACGGGTGGCGTTGCCGCCCCTTTTAAGGTACAGGGGTCCAATGCTGTGATACAAAGTAAACAAGATAATCAGGCTCCACACCCAACAATCTCCCACTTGGAGACTGATTGTAGCAACTCCACCGCTGCTTCATTTGCTGGACAATGACTCCTCTTTGGACGTGGCTATTTCTCATCTTCATCATCATCCTTGAAGACCAATTGAAACTGAGCATGTTCTCAGTTTCTCCCTGCTTACAGCTTTTGTTAGCATATCTGCAGGATTCTGGCTAGTGTGTATATTTTCCAACTTCAACTCTCCATCTTCCAATATTGACCGTATGAAATGGTACTTGAGATGTATGTGTTTAGTCCTGGAATGAAATGCTAAGTTCTTTGCAAGATGAATAGCACTTTGGCTATCACTGTATAGTGTTCCCATATCATGCTTCCTACCCAATTCATCCATAAACCTTTATAACCAAATCATTTCTTTACTAGCCTCTGTAGCAGCAACATACTCTGCTTCTGTTGTTGAAAGTGCAACAACACTTTGGATTTTTGAAACCCAACTGACAGCTGTTCCACCTACAGTAAATACATATCCTGTAGTGCTCCTCCTTTTATCTCTGTCACCTGCCATATCTGCATCAACATATCCCTATAGAGCAATGTTTGAACCACCAAAGCATAATGCTTGATTTGTGGTACCTCTCAAATATCTGAGAATCCATTTTACTGCCATCCAATGTTCTTTTCTTGGATTATTCATGTACCTTCTTACAACTCCCACTGCATGTGCAATATCAGGCCTTGTGCAGACCATTGCATACATTAAGCTTCCAACTGCTGATGCATATGGAACTTTAGACATATAATCCATGTCTTCTTGGGTCTTTGGGCACATATCCTTACTAAGTTTTAAATGGCTAGCAAAAGGTGTACTAACAGGTTTTGCATTGTGCATATTAAATCTTTTCAACACCTTTTCTATGTACTCATTCTGAGACAGTGTTAATTTGTGATTTTTCCTGTCTCTAGTTATCCTCATACCAAGGATTTGTTTTGCCGCTCCCAAATCCTTCATTGCAAATGAATTTGCCAATTTTCTTTTGAGCACATTTATTTCCTGCATGTTAGATCCTGCAACAAGCATGTCATCTACATACAATAACAATATAATATAGCTACCATCATTTTGCCTTTTTAGATAAACACAATGATCAGAGTGACATCTAGTATAACCTTGTTCAAACATAAACTTGTCAAATTTTAGATACCACTGCCTTGGAGCCTGTTTTAAGCCATACAAGCTCTTCTTTAACCTGCACACCAATTTTTCTTTTCCTTTTACCTCATATCCTTCCGGTTGCTGCATGTATATCTCTTCCTCTAAATCTCCATGGAGAAATGTTGTCTTTACATCTAACTGTTCAAGATGTAAATCTTCCACTGCTACAAGACTTAAGATAGTTCTGATTGAAGTCATCTTAACAACATGAGAAAATATTTCATCAAAATCAATACCTTTCTTCTGTGCAAACCCCTTCACCACAAGTCTAGCTTTGTACCTCTGTTTTCCTCCATCTTCTTCCTTCAGCCTATAAACCCATTTATTCTGCAATGTAGTTTTACCTGCAGGCAACCTGACTAAGTCCCAAGTATGGTTATGCATTAAGGAGTCCATCTCTTCTTCCATGCCTAGATCCCACTTCTTCCTGCTTTCAACCTGCATTGCTTCTTCATAACATTCAAGTTCACCAGAATCAGTCAACAATAAATAATATAATGAAGGAGAGTATCGTTCAAGGGGTCTACTTATCTTGGTAGATCTTCTAACACCACTTTCAGGTGTTTGAGGTGCCTGTTGCTGTTGTGGTAGTTGTTGCTGCTATGGTTGTTGATTATTATTATTTTCAGGCACCTTTACTTTTTTTGTTTTCTCATCAAGAACCGTGTATTCCTTGCTTTAGTTTTTCCTGTTTCTTTTCCTGTAGCTGATTCTTATACAAGACCTTTTCATTGAATATTACATCTCTGCTCCTAATGATTTTATGATTTTCATAATCATATAAGCGATAACCAAAATCATTAGCACCATATCCAATAAAGGTACATTTCTTTGATTTTGCCTCAAGATTTTTTATGTTTTCTTTATTAATATGGACAAAGGCCTCACAACCAAAAGGCTTTAAAAAAAAGTAGTTTACCTTTTTACCTGTCCATGCTTCCTCTGGAATACCACCATCCAAGGAACTTGAAGGCCCTCTGTTTATTAGATAAACAGCAGTATCTACAGCATCTGCCCAAAATTGTAAAGGCAATCCTGCGTGCAATCTCATGCACCTTGCACGCACCATGATTGTTCTGTTCATCCTTTCTGGCACACCATTTTCTTCTAGTGTTCTTGGAACTGTCTTCTCTCTACGAATTCCATGCTCTGAACAGTACCTATCAAACTCTTTGCTGCAATACTCACCTCCATTCTCTGATCTGAGACACTTCAACTTCTTTCCTGTCTCAATCTCAACCAAAGCTTTCCATTTCTTGAAAGTATCAAATACATCAGATTTATTCTAAATACATTAAATCCATGTTTTTCTAGTTGCATCATCAATAAAAGTAACATAATAACAAGAGCCACCGAGAGATGATAACTGCCCTGTTGAAATCAGATTTTTCTTCAGATCTGGAACATGCCTCACCTCCTTTAGTAGCCATTGGTTTCCATTCTGTTGTTTTACAAGAAATTTACCCATTCCAACAATTTTACAGGGTTTATCATCACCCAAACGAACTTGTCCAAAATCTCCTTGAACATAGTCATGAAAATATTTCTTATCAGGTGTGGCAGGGAATGAAGCCCCTGAATCTACAAACCAAGAATCAGTAACATTTTCGAAAGAAAGAATCAAAGCATCTTGTAACACATCACCTGTCACATTTGCTTCATGATTTTTTTCTTATTGTGTGTCTCCTTATTTTCCCTTCCGAGATCTACAGTCTTTCTTTAGGTGTCCTTTCTTTCCGCAATTCTAGCACACTATCCCCGATCTGGACTTGGATCTACCTTTCCTTGATTTACTGCGATATCCCGAGCTCTTTCCTCTTTCCATTCTTCTTCCCCTAGACTCTACACTCAAAGCATTACCTGATGTCTCACCGGAGCTTTTCCGTCACATTTCCTCGCTAAGGATAGCACCAATAACATCATAAAACTTTAAAGTACTAGATCCAGAGACAGAGTTACTAATGGCCATTACTAAACCATTCCAACTCT
Organism: Pinus albicaulis; assembly: GCA_034641835.2. Classification (NCBI taxonomy): domain Eukaryota; kingdom Viridiplantae; phylum Streptophyta; class Pinopsida; order Pinales; family Pinaceae; genus Pinus; species Pinus albicaulis. The sequence goes on from CM076580.1 coordinate 1,067,681,810, forward strand.
CTGGCAATGAGCACAAGAATAACATAGCTCTAACTTCATCATCAAAGTTTACCCCTACAGAAATTAACTGACTGGTAACTGTATTAAATTCATTTAAATGGTCTGCAACAGATCCACCTTCCGACATCTTCATATTAAATAGTCGTTTCATAAGAAATACCTTGTTTGAGGCCGAGGGTTTTTCATATAGTTTCGCCAATGTCTGCATCAAACCCTCTGTTGTTGTTTCCTTCAAAATATTGAAGGCGACTGATGCCACAAGACACAACCGTACTATTCCGAGTGCCTTTCTATCGAGAATGTTCCATTCCGCATCTGCCATGGCCACCGGCTTCTTTGTTTTCCCGCTCAATGGTAGGTACATATCTTTCTGATACATATAATCTTCCATCTGCATCTTCCATGGTGGGAAGTTTTGGCCGTTAAATTTCTCGACCCTAAACTTACCATCGTCTGCCATTTCTCCCACTAGAACCAAGAACCCTTCTTTCCTGCAAGTTTATCAGCCAAATATACCTTAGGCTCTGATACCAGTTGTTAGAAAATTATATATTATGGAGCAATGCAACACATAAAATATGCGTAAAATACAAGCACACAAAAAAAACATAAAACTAGAGAGACACAGATATACGTGGTTCACCCAGTTTGGGCTACGTCCACCACGAACAGCCAGTCCTTCCTTTCTATTATCTAGCAAAATGAAAAGACAAAACTTATAGCAGATCCACTGTAATATCCTCTGTTCTTTCTCACAGTCTCCCTCTCTGTTTCTCGCTCTGATAATACACATCCAATGCATAGCCACAATAAAATGCCCTCATAAAAGCGAGGGGTTTCCTTCTAGGGAAAAAAACCCTAATCTAAACATAAATTCTACCGTCAGATCATTTTCCTAATGAACAGCCCATATTGACTAGAAATTACTATACTTTTACAAGGAAATTTTACATCTATTTTTAGCTTCAGGGGCACTTCCCCCCCCCCCTTGGACCCCCCCCCGGCAGCGATTAATTACGGGTGGGGTTGTCGCCCCTTTTAAGGTACAAGGGTCCAATGCTGTGATACAAAGTAAACAAGATAATCAGGCTCCACACCCAACATTTACATTTATAATTTTATTGCAATGTGGAAAACTGATCAGGGCAGTATAGGAACAACCCCGAGACGGGATGATCGCGGAAAGAGGCCAGTGGAAGAACATGTAAAGTTCCAGCATTTCTCTATCTTCAGGTATTTTAGTTATTTACATAATTGAAATAATATTAATTTTGTTCAAATATGCAGACACATGGCCATGGTATGCCTGATGATTACCTCTATGAGGAAGAGCTTTCTTCATCCCTATCTCCAGTGCTCTTGTTGTGAAAAAAGGCGCGAAAACAAGGTCGGAATTTGATACTTTGATAGACACGCCTCAAACACCTGAAACAGAAGAGAGGATAAAACAACTTATGACCCAGCTAGAAACATATCAGGTAATAATAAAAAGTCAAAAGGATATATATATATATATATTTTCCTGCATGAGATGAATTGTGATAGTTTGATTTTTAATTTTTACATTGACTAAACTAACAAAAAGTTCTTTTGTATGTAGCGCTTTCTGACACTTGTTGAACCCGGTGTTGGTGGTAGTGGGACACAAGGGAAAGAGATTGCCCGGCAACCCTCTCGTACACCTTCTACTCCTTTAGGTGCCAACCAAGAAACACACCCTGCCCAAGCAAACACCCAGCCAACCGTTGAACGTGTTAGCAGTGATGAGGCTGATATGGCCAACTACATTATTGCGTTTCCTGGAGCTACACGTGTTAGCTCCATGGGGACCATTAATGGAATGTTGTTGGTGAACGATGAAGGTGTCCCTATAAAGCACGTACAACTCCCGGGTAAATTTTAATATTTTAAATATTTCATGTGCTCTATCTAAAACATATTTTATCATGATTTTTATTTTTATATTAATGATAATATCTTTTTTTCTGTGTAGGAAACAATGAGTTCTACAGGTTTTCGAAGAGCCATGCGTTGGTAATTTTTGGCCCAACCATACGCACAAGGTGGAATTCCCAGAAATCCAACCTGAAAAAAGAATTTCTAGATTATCTAGAAGCCCTTTTTGGGGTCGGCACATTTGACAAAATAGCGGTGGCTCGGGTAGCCGGCAAATATTTGAAATATACCAGGGACACCTATAGGACGCAATTGCAATTTAACCCTAGATACGAGCGTCCTCTCACAGTTCCAGAGAGTGAGTGGAGATCACTCATCTATGATGGAAAAGAGAAAAGGGAAAAGAAAGAAGGAAAAATGCCAACTAGACCCGCAAGGTAAATTACAACTTTAATTCAATAGCTTTAATTTTCTCTATGTCTAAAATAAAAGTGTGCTACGTCATATCTGACTTAAATATTTTGATGATAGGTTGCCTGACACCTCGAAGGCAACCAAATCTAGGATTGAGAAAAAAGGCCATCACAAGCTAGGCCAGGGCGGCTACTTGAAATTAGCCGCAAGAATTGTAATTAAGTAGCTAAACATCTTATAATTAATTGTATCGCCTTCCAACGTTTTTGTAATCCTATCAAATATGATTAAAAAAACACAATCATATGTAATGTAGGGTGATGACTTCAGAACAGAAACTAAAAAGGAAGATAAAAATATCGCTTTCCATTCCGGCTATCAAGCCGTAGTTGAACGTCACAGAAGCTTAGGGCAAGTCCCAAGATCCAGAATGCCTGATAAGGTAAAACATTAACCTTTCAATATGTTTGTTTTCATCCATAAATTTAATGTCTAACAACTTTGTTTAAATCAGGGGAGAAGCACTGCCGATGAGGCAAATAACCCAGTTGTAGAGCCAGATGTAGATGTTCCTCATGTGCAACCTGATCATTGTAGTGGGGACCAGGCCGACAATGCTACTATCAGTGAGGGCCATGACAGTAATTAATTTAAACTTATAATTTTTTCTAATTATACCTTGATGGTTGTCCTTATAACATTTTTTGTTTAAATGACAAAGAATGTTTCCCTTGAGGATATTACCACCAGAGAGGAAGACAGGGCAACAGTCCCAACGGCGACAACTGGTGCACTAGCTAAATAATCTTATTGAAATTTTTTTTATTAATATTACTGAACTAGTTCAATGATATTTAAAAATTGACAATTAAAATTTAATATTATCTGTTTTTGTAGGCGATGCCCCATCACTAGATGAGACCAGACATCGCGACTACGCAACTAGGTCAGCAGTGCGGGTCGAAAGGCACGAAATAGGAGCAGAGCACGATGATATTGATGATATAATTAGGAGCTTTAGAAATAGGAAGGAGAAAAAGAAAATTTGATAATGTAAAATATTGTATTATTATAAGACAAATGTTACCATACTTGGAACGTTTTTTGCGTTATATAAAAAACTCATTTATCATACTATTTTTATGTCAAGCACTAATTTCAATGTTTCCTTGCGTAATTTTTGTTGAATTGTTTTTTTATTAGTTATTGAATTTTTTTTTTTTATGCTCATGAAAGTAAAAAATGAAATATAGATTGGGTATTGGGGAATTGAGAGTGATGTGAGGGGGAGGGGGAGGGGCCATAAGAGCTTCCACCTTCACGTGGTTGGCCCTGTTTAGTAGAGAATAATTTATTGGAGTGATTTAATCTTGGAGGAAACCTCCCTCGATCCAACGTAGCAACAAAAAAGTCATTGTTGACTTAGTTGCTAATCTTTCAGATCATGGGAGGCTTGTTCCAAGTTCATGTGACTCCAATAATTTTTTCTTGAAACGAAGAGGAGATTATTCAGGTATGTTTTGACATTTTCAACATATGTTCTAACATTATCATAAGAATGCATCTTAGAGTAAAAAATACTACATCAATTACTTGTATTTATTGTATAGATAATGATGGATTTTGATTGACTTGGCAGTGTAGGTACAAATCCTCTTGCATCATGAGCAATACAACTTGTCAACCAGGGTCATGTCTAGGATATTTTTGCTTGTGCGCTTGACTGAGTTCGTAATGTCACATTTCTTAAGTTCCTTTACAGTTCATAATTCAATATTAAGCTTGTTCATGATTATTATCTAGGTTTTTTGTATGTGTTTTTCATCTATTTGATTGTAAGCAACTCTACATGTTTTCTGTTGTTCACTATGATTTCTCCCATTACCACTCCCAGGATGAATCCGAATTTATTGTTACATAGGTTACTTTATTGTTACTATGATTTCTCCATTTACGATTTCATAGTTTACATCATGTAAAGTTGTCAATCTCAGGTTGGTGATGAGCTTTAGTTCTCCAGATTTGGGGCTTTTCTGATATTTTCTCCCTCATGTCATTCCTGCATCACCTCATTGTTTGAGCATGCCAATTGTCTACCACTTGTACTAATTGGCACATGTCAATCTCTGAGTGGTGCCACATTTCACCTATTTTCGGCCCACTTGACCACCTGAAAAACTCAAATCCACACACCATGCATCTTTATCATGGAGTGCCACATGTCCTAGATATTTAGGCCAATAGGCCTTCTGTTATGAAAGAGATCAATTTTTTTTCGTCAACACTTCTTATCTAGGCACGACACCTGTTACTTGTTTAATCTGACGGTCACAGTCTCTCGGGTTACCTTCTAGGTTTGACATACCACTGGTTTCTGGTATATTTCCATGGAATCGGTCTGAAAATACCAACAACAATCCACACACCTGCAACCATCAACAGACCTGCCATTTTAGTAGCTGCATTTCCGCAACTGCCAATACACCTACCGTTTTCGTTGCTGCATTTCAGCAACTGCCAATACACTTGCCATTTCATTCTCCTGGACTCTGTGTATGCATATTTTTCATATAATTTTATCACGAAGTTGGTTGTAGTGCTTTGACATGCCTTTGAATATTTTTGCAGGTTAGAAGACATTTCAGGCCAGAGCTATTGAATAGACTTGATGAGATAGTTGTATTTGATCCTCTTTCTCATGATGAGCTCAGAAAATTTGCTAGACTACATATGAAAGATGTAGCGATTCGTTTTGCAGAGAGAGGTGTTGCTTTAGGGGTTACAGATGCTGCTCTGGATCTTGTTCTTCAGGAAGCCTATGATCCTGTAATTAATCACTTTGTTTTTCTTTCTTTCTTATTCAAAGTCTATCTTGCCAGGGGATGTGCCCGTTATGGTTTGTTATGAGACCGTTGTCAATTTCATCATCGTCCCTCATAATATGTTTGATTGTGTTTATAAATAATAAAAAATTATTACACCAAACAATAAACAATTAACTGTACTATGAGTAATATGATATCTTGAAATAATTCTCATTATAATTTCATAACCTCTGCTCTCACTTGGTGGTGTCTATATCACTAATTGTGTCTTCTTTAAAATTATAGTTACAACAGACAATGAACAATCAACTGCACTGTGAATGATATTTTGTAATAATTCTTATTATAATTTCCTAACCTCTACTCTCACTAGGTGTCTATATCACTAGGTGTATCTATTTTAAAATTATAGTTTCAATGGTAGATAAATTGTTATCTTAAAATTATAGCTTTGAAGGTGATACCTTGTGATTGATAATGCAGTTTGAAGCAGCTTGGGCTTTGACTAATATAGTCTTAGGAACCTCTGAGAATACAAAGGTTGTGATTGATTACGGGGCACTACCTATATTTGTGGAACTTCTTACCTCTGGGAATGATAATGTTCGAAAACAGGTAGTCGTTTCATTCTCCTGGACAAGGCTATGTGGTGCAATGGTCGTAAATTTCGCGTTAAACAGTTGGATGATAACAGGAAAACTTCTAGTAGTGGGATAACTATAGTATTCTAGGTCACTAGTGTTTCCTCCAGGAGTGACAGACATCCTCGAGAATCTGAAAATAGATATTATGGGTTCTTAGATGATATAGTTGAGTGTGACTTTAATTCCTTCAAAATAGTTTTGTTTGACGTCAAATGGTATAGGCTACGAATGAATGTATGTGATGATGATAGAACACTTATTCAACATGACAATGTATTTCCAATGGTTAAAACATTTCAGTTTGAAGCAGGAAAAGATCGCTATGTTTTTCCAAGCCAATGCGAACAAGTCTTTTACTCAGAGGTTCCAGGTGAGAACGAATGGTCATTTGCTATTAGATATGATCCAATAGGAAGGCCAGTAGAGTATATTGTAGAGGAAGAAGATGATATTGATCAAGAAGAAGATGATGCAGTGGCAGATGAGCAGGAAGATGCATTGACAGATGAAGAGGATATCTTATAAGATGAACCAGGCATAGGAGATGAGGCAACAATTATTGATGATGATGTCGATGAGGATATTATTGAAAATGACATAATTGATGATGATGATGACATGTTCGATCATTTCAACACCGTTTCTGAATCAGATGTTGATATAGATGGCGATCAGTTAGATGAAGATCAAGAAGATACAGAAGAAGAATATTGATAAAGATGTATGTTCGAGTATGAGCTGGTATGTTATAACTTTATATTTTAATATGTAGGAATTATTGTCTTTAAATAATTTACTAATTATGTGGGTTTGTTTCATGTTGTTTATTATTTCAAACCAATAAATAATGGCCTTACTATTGTTTATTATTTCGCAGGATTCGCAGGATTCATTTGATTCTATGGTCAGGTCTCTGAAAAAACCAATTAAATGCTTATGGTCAGGTCTCTCTAGGCACTTCCTCTCTAGGAGGTTTTAATTATTGTACTTAATTTTGGGGTTTATGGGTGTTATAATTTATACATTTTGGGATTTTCTATTAGAAATAGGGAAAATCCTAGGGGTTAGATTATTATCATGGTTTAAATTTCTATATTTGAAATAAAATTCACCAATTTCTATTTAAAAAAATGATTTGCCTAAATATTTGATGTAGTTCATTTCAAAAACTATTGAAATTTTCTAGAAACTATGATTGGGATTTCAAGAATATTTATGCACTCTTTAAATTTTCCCTTAACATAAAGGGCAGTTGATGTATGAGTAATACTCGGTATTGTTTTTTTCCAATCTCCAGGAGAAGGCTGAATATAAAGCTCCATATGGGCTTACCCCAAACATGTGGGGTGATTGCTGGTTGATCAGAGCAGCTGGTTCAGATGGTCGCTCTGGTAAATATGTTGTGGCAGCATCTGCAGGTTGTACATTGGACTCAGGTTTCTGTTCATGGGACTTTTATAATAAATAAATTATGGCATTCCATACTGAATCAGAGGCCTTCACTTCAACATCCAGTACCATCTCTACAGTTTTGGCAGAGAAGGATGTCTCGGGGAGAAATTTTGGCTTTGCAAATGTTGTGCCAGAGAATCAACATTGGTGGTACAAGCCATGTGGCCTCTTATGGTATCTAATGCTAGTGCCCAAAAGACAGTTAATATTTATGATATTCATGATGGAGATGGAGGCTCTGCCAATCGTTGTCTCTTGCGTGCAGGATCGGGAACTCAGGTTTCCCATATCTTTTATTCCGAATTTGAGTTAATTTTTCAAATTAGAAAATAGCTTGTCAAGATTAGCTTTGATGTGTTATGATTTGTGTTATTCTTTCGAATTTTGAGGGGCAAGCTCTGTTTTGAGTTAAATTTCCAGAACAAACAGTCATCTTCTTGACAAGCTCAGCCTTATTTAAGTTTATTTTTTGAGGAAACGTGTGTTGTTGTGTTTCACATCTCTAGCTTAAGGGGGTTGAATATGATGAGGTCGAGGGGTAATAAATTGATAATTACTCGAATTCCATAAATTGATAAATTATGAGGATTTTCTATGAGATTTACACCATTTTTCCTAGCTCTTCAAATATAGTAAATTATGGAAGGATTGAGCTTTCTAACTCCTTTGCAGGTTGGATATGCTCTCTCCGTTGTTACACAAAAACCGGCATGGCTGGAGGCTCTGTTAACAGACCAATTCTTTACACCTTGTTCCATTCATTTGGAGCGCAAGAAGAATGAAGTCAACATATTTTACGTGGATTGCAGTGCCAGCATTTGTCAACATTGTCTCTATTCCCATTGTTCACATCGCCTTCTGTAGGTAATCCACAAAACCTTGTAAAGGCCGGTCCTTAATTGGCATGAATTACTGCATCAAATGAGCTTTATGATGTCCTAAAAGATTTTTCTATTCCAGGTTCGAAGGTATGTCTACCATGATGTTATTCGGCTTCAGGACATGCAGAAGCTAATAAACTGTTTTCTGGTACAGGTAAGTTGTCACGCATATCGGTAATTTTAAAATGTAGGTTAAATGACTGTAATTAGGTACTGATTATAATGTTAATGTTTTGTGCTGCAGACCTACATCACCAACAGTGCTAGAGTGGTTTTCTTAAACCAGAGGCCCCAGTCTCGACTATCGAAGGGCCTGGGGAATTCTTGTGAGACCTGTGACAGGGTGTTGTAGGAACCCTACCGTTATTGCTCTATTCTATTCAAGCTAAGAAAAATATTCTGATCGACAGACAGAATGGAAGGCATGACCAACAGACTCCATCTACTCAAGCCCAATTAGCAGCTCACTCAAGAAGCACATGGTTTAATCTTATCTAAATTTGTGAGTTCATATGCGTGATTTCCGTGTGAATGTGTGTTGAATTCAGGGTTAATCATAGTTCAGGGGCTATGAGTTAAATGTTGTCATTGATGAACTATGATCGGATATCGATCACTAAAAGGATCGACAGCGATCCTGTAAATATCGTTATAATGTAGGCGTAGATGATGGTGGATTTATTTTACTGAATCCTGTGTATGAATTGAATACATATGTGTTTTGCGCGATTGGAATAATCGACATCGAATTTCATATGAACCCCACAATACAAAATTCGTTGGGAACTGAATAGTGAATGCGTTCTAGACCCTGAGTTAGCAAACTGAAGAGCGTACAGGGAATAGAGTTAACTTCGGTCAAATACTGTTCAAAAGCTGGAAGTGGTTTGATCACACCGCCTTTGCAGGGTAAGTGGTATTCCCCATTTGGATACGATCAAGGCTACGGGCCGACACGTGGCCTCAAGCGGTCTAGAAAAACTGCTGTCATTGCGCGTTAACGATCGTGCTATTAACCCACGCGATATCCGTCAGATCATTCGAAGTATTGCGACGTGCTAACCGCCGTTGGATGGCGACGGTCGTTAGCGTTGGGGCTCATGCATATATATGCATTGAAGTGGCGCAGCGGAAGCGTGGTGGGCCCATAACCCACAGGTCCAAGGATTGAGTTCAGATTATGAATCTGCCCTCGAAGCAGTTTTGAGGCGAACCTGCTAGTAGTGGGTTTCACTCTCCATCAGTGTCACTCCAACTAAGGTTTTCCGGTTATATGAATTCCCATAAAAAAAAGGGTCACCGTGGAGGCGCAATGCGATGTGTATAATGTGCGTTGAATTGCCAAAAGGTTATATTGTAACACCTGAGTTGGAGAATGTTGGTATGAGATATGGTAAGCCGTGGGCAATAGTCCGGCTTTGGAGGTCAACTCAAATTATTATTGAGTGTTAATACAACGCGATGGGTCCTATAATATGACCTCATAACCATAGACCCAATTTAATACAAAAATTCCGCTTATAGAAGCTTATATGCATAAGGATTGTATGGGGGTGAAATTCGGGGATGCACTTTTAATATGCACAGAGGGGTTTCATAACCTTGAAGAAAAAGTGAGTTAGTTTATGCACAGACCTATTTAAATAGTAGTTCATAAAGTTATAACTTTGGGAGTTTGCCAGACTGTGGAATAGTTTGGGAAAAGAAATTTGAAGGCACTTTATACATAGCTATGAAATTTCAAGTTAAATGTGGACTGTGGGTTTTACCCCATCATAGAGCTCTTGACTAGATACACTTCGAGCTCTTGAATATAGACACTTCCTCGTGTTCAATAGGAGGACCACAAATTTATCGAGGGATTTAGTAAGATTACACATGGCAGTCAGTGAATTTTGATACACATTGGTAATATGCCACATGGCACCAAAATACATATAAGCCAGTGGCATTGTCTCATAGAAGAAAAATGTATTTTCTTTGGACGTCGTGTTATTGGAGTTCAAATTTGTTTATTCTGTAGTGCAATAGCTTTACAGTTGTGATATGAAATTGGAACGCCCACAATTCATAACAAATATTGGAGATTTATTGTCCTGTTTTAAAGTTTCATTTTTTTTTTTTAAATTGAACCCTTCGTCGGTATACCGACGCTTTGTAAGCATCGCTCTTCCGATGCCTTATACGCGTTGGTATACCGACGCCTTATAAGCGTCGGTCTTTCGACGTGTTCAACTATTTCCATCTTCATCAGTCTTGCGACATCCGTCGATATTGCAACAGTTCTTCCTGACGTCGGTATTGCGACACTTTTGCAAAGCTTCGATATTGCGACGCTTCTGGAAAGAGTCTATATTTCGACACTTTTGCAATGCGTCGGTCTTGTGACACTTTTGTAAGGCATCAGAATTGCGACATTTTATAAATGTCGGAAGAGCGACAGTATGAAAATGTCGAAAGAGCGATGCTCAAAACGTCGGACCACATTTCGTCAGAATTGCGACAGTTTTCAAACGTCAGAAGAGCAACGGTTTGGGAAACGTTGAAAGTGCGACGCTTATTTGGAAGCAACAGAAAAAGTGTCGGTATTGCGACACTTTTTCAAGGCGTCGGAATTGCGACGTAATGGCTAACCACATTTTTTCCACCCTCGAACTATCGCTCTTGCGACGACTATGTGTCGGAATAGCGACGAAGTGGCCGTCGAAAATTGGGCCAAATTTTCTAGTGAGGTGAGCTGAAGTCAAACGTGCAAGAAAATCACATGATTACTAGCCAATGATGAAATATGTTAACAGGCACGATAGAAACCACCAATAATGACAATGGCTCTCAAGGTACAACAGGTACAATCCAAGGAATGTGAATAGTGATCTGGCATCAAACACCCACAGAATCACTCGATCGAAGGCCAATGATGTGGACCTGTCATCAAATGCGAAGAACCTCCCATTGAAGCATGCAGGCTCCAAGGTACCGATAGGGAGTCTCTAGACCAACTTCTTGGATAATGAGTTGAAGTCGAAAGGAAGTGACCTGGTCGAAGGAGGGCCATAATGTTTCCCACATCATCGACACGAGACAGAGGAACATATTGATAATGAATCAGGACCAACAGAGAATCAGAAAGTGGTTGAAAAATGCAAAGGAAAAACTTCTCTTGAACATATCAGCGACATGACTCTATATTTCGAAGTATTTGACATCAAGGGATACGAGGTCATGGTGACGAGGCAAAGAGAAGATGAGAGGTCAAAACAGATTACCCAAACCCATGGAGGCAAAAAATGATGAAATGAGATGTTCCCAACCCAACACGAAATGTAGACGACTGTCATGTTCAATAGCAACATACTGTCAACACAACTAAAGACTGGTTCCATTTTCCCCCACCATTTCTGGTGAGTACCCAAATTATTTTTAAAAACAAGCTTGAAGGGGATAGCATATGCTTGCAATATAAGTTTTTCCTTCAGACAAGTCCAACCTAGTACATTTTACAAGCCCTAGGAAGGAGGAACTCGATTAACGTCATGGTGATGATGTCCGATGTCATTAGAGTTTAACAAGTCTGACAAAGGAAGAACTCGACATCTATTCATGTTTAGAGAGTTTGAAAAGAGGCGGAAAAGAAAACTCCAACAAGTCCCTTTTCATAAATAGTCTCTCATATCTTAAAAGGTATAAAAGAATATCTTAGAGAACCTCTTAGTCGCGATAGGCTAAGGTATTCATTTTTCGTAAATAATCTATCCCAGCCCGAAAAAGGGGTAAATGTATATTGGGTAGATATCATTTCGCAGCCATTTAACGAGTTCAAAATGACAAGATTCTTGATAATATTTTCAGTTTTAGAGAATCATAAAAGAGCTGAAAGATGACTCCAGTAATGAAATTTTTTTGTTTTTACTGAGTCTGAAAAAGTATAAAATACAACTCGTTACTTCATCGCTATCTCATTAAAGACCTGTCGCTACACAAGAAACAAACGTAAAACCCATTTCTCGAAATAACATAATGTAATAATTGAAAAACATGTCTTAAAACCTAATTATGGTTTTGAAAAGTTATAAAATGCCAAAAATGGTAAAAACAATTACTTTTCACTTTTACCTTTTGTGAAGGAAGAGTTACCCATTTTATACTACGATTTTGCAGCGACGATAGTGGAAAATACGACAGACCAATCTCGAATCCGTCAGTTCCAGGTAACAGTCGACATCCTTCCCCACATTTTAAGTCTTATTTCATTACATGCAACCTTCAATTTTGGTTTTTTAGGGAGAAATTGTGAAAACTAGGGCACGGTGGTTGGCGCAAGTTTTGGGCACAGACTCGCGCCAATCGCCCAATTTTATGAACTGGGGTGCGCTAACCACACAACTCTTTTTAAACTCAAAATGCAAGATTAAAATCCTAAATTCCACAAATATTAGCTTTTAATTTGGCTAATAATGTCTATATGAATATGTTTGTAGGTGTAAAGTGGCAAAATCGTGATTGAGTGGAAGGAAAGGGAACACAGTGTAGAATATGAGCTTGCCATGGATAATGAGAGATGCATGGAAGCTCTCAGAGACTGTGGACTAAAAAATTTCTTCATGACATTGTGCCTCAGAGCTCAACTGGAGCTACTGTAATACTTGATCAGTATTTGGGATGAGGATCAAGAAAAATTCATTCTTCGTGATCAGGAACTCGAAATTGATGTTTCAGACATTTACTTCATAACAGGACTGTCACGGAGGGGGGAAATACTAGTCCTAATCGACGCCCGTCCCACCATAGAAAACATGACCATGGTCATCAAAAATGTATGTCGAGGGGCACAAAAAGGATCAGGAAGCGAGAAAGTGGATATCCAAACTATTCCGGACTTGGCACTAAAATTAGTGCCACACACCATCACACGAGCTACGAGATTTCAAGCACCACACGAAGCAACAAAAACACAGCTCCTTCTTGCAGTAGACTGACTAACACCAACCCTCTACAACTGGGCAGAGGCAGTGACGATCAATATGAAACGTCAACTAATGAAATGAAAGAAGGGAAAACTAAAGAAGTTCAGATATGGATCCATCCTGGTATCTTTCTTCCTAGAACAACTACCAATTTTCCAGCGACAGGAAGTGATATTCCCAACACCACCAACACAGGAGCCATGGATGGCCCGTTGGGTAGCACTAGTGCCAATGTCAGGGGGCGGCCAACAGATGTCCTGGAGACCAGAGTTCTTTTATTGGCTTCATCGACAGTTGATTGTGGTGGAGGATTGGCCCTACTCTAGCACATATTTCACTGGTGATCCAAACCTCCCCCTCCCGGAAGGAGAGGATTGGGATGAAGCACTTGGTAAGACTCAGTTTTTATTTTTATGAGTATTATGATTTTTTTTTTTTGTGATGTATGTTCTAACATTAAAACCATGTGCTATGCAGATGTTGGACCATAAATACCTAAAATCTTGTCTCCAATAGCAAGGCGAGTCCCTCGTGACTTTGATATTGTCCCTTGTGGCGAGGGGGGCGAGGAGGAGCAAATCGTGTGCAACCTGGAGGGGATCTCTCGTGGAGTTCCGGACTATGCACAATTCGACGATGTTCCTCAAGCATACTAGAGACACACTGTAGGGGTGTCAAACCGAATTCACCACTTCCTGAGGTGGCTCATAGGGGAAGTGACATGCTATCATGATCATCATGCCGATTAGACACCTAGGCTTTATTTCTGCATATTTTAAGATACATGATTTCTCAGGATGTAACAGAAACACACATATTTTTTGAAACTTATGGTGCACACTGATGCAAACCTTCAATATATATATATATATATGAGTCTTTCATGTGATGATGATTTTACAGATAACGCAAATGTCTATATAAACAATATTAGCCATTGTATCAGTTAATGCATCCATTTGTCTAGGAATATGTTGATATGTGATATAATCAAAATGTTTTTCCAACAAACAAACACGTAAATACAATCTTAAAATGTGAGGGTTTCGAACTGAATAATGCCCATTAAGTTGAAGAACAACAAGTTGTGAGTCTAGATTTACAACCAATGCACTAATGTTGAGGGTAATCACCTCGGTTAATAGTTCAATAAAAACACTATACTCAACGACATTGTTTGTAGTTCATCCTAGAAAAATACCTTGCAGATCTATCAACTCACCAACAGGATCATAAATCACCCAGACTGTTGAAGACAAGTTCTGGGTACTGCGGGAAGCACCATCCACGAAACCGACATAAGGGGTAATAGACATTTGCACAATAAGCAACGACCCAATAAGCAGGAAGACGCTTGCAAAACACACCAAGCCAAAAAATGTACAAAAATGAAAAGAACACCTATGTACACAAAACATGCACGAAGGACTCATGCATAATATTTTTTGAGTTACAACCCATTTCTGGGCTGATCTAAAGGATGACCTTCATAATCAATGAGCTCATAGACCCCATTCGTCAAAACACGTTTAACAATGTAGGGCCCATGCCACATGGGTTGAAATTTGCCTGCCCCCAACTTATCATGAGCTTGGTCATACAGGAGGATGATTTCTCCTTCTACAAAGGAGCGAGGGGAAACTAACTGGTCAAAATGAGCTTTGACCCGCTTTTTCTATGCCTCGATGACCAAAGCAGCAAAGCAGCGAGCTTCATCCAACCTTTCTAAGTAGAGAAGACACTCTTCTTCAGGTGAAGTGTTGGGTAGTAATTCAACAACCAACTTGAGTGAAGGTATTTCACACTCAATCGGAAGGGTAGCTTCCAGACTGTAAACAAGTTGGAATGGAGTGAATCTGGTCACATCCTTGAATGAGGTTCGGTACGCCCAGAGAGCCAAAAATAACACGATATGCTAGTTTGATTTGTGCATCCCAATCGTAAGTTGAAGCATGGTGACAAGAAATTTATTCACAACTTCAACCTGACCATTGGCTTGAGGATAGTATGATGTTGAGCTGTCGTGATGCAAGCCCAACCTGGAAGTCAACTCTGCCACCATATAATGCCGAAAATGGGAACCATGATTGGTAACAATGGCTTGAGGGACACCAAACCTAGAAATGATGTGATTGAATATGAACTGAGCTACTGTCTTACCATAGGCGGCAAGTGTAGGCATTGCTTCGGCCCATTTGGCGAAATAGTTAATGACTACGATAATATAAGCATGCCCCCCGAGAGTGAGGGTTACACGTCCTAAAATTGATGCCCCACTTTGCAAAGGGACCAACGATAATGACAGGGTGGATATGTGAAAGTAGCATGTGCATCTTGCACTGATATATCTGGCAGTCATAACATTTATGGGCAGCGACAATGCAGTCCTTGAAGATAGAGGGCCAAAAATACCCACCACGAAGAATCTTCTGTGCAGTGGCATAACCAGACATGTGACCACCACAAGCACCACTGTGAAAATCATTTAGAACTTTCTCAACCTCCTCGAGGGTCAAACACTGGCAAAGAATGGAATATACTCTGATGCAGTAAAGTGTATCTCCGACTATACAATAAGGTTGTGATTGATGGCAGATGCATCGACGAGCATCCTTCATCAACTTAGATCTAAAGGTAGAAGTTTGGAGATATACGATGATATCACCGTACCAAGGATCAAGGGTGCTAATCAGAAAAGTGTATCGTCTAGAATGCATACCTCAGAACCAGATGGAGCGGAGTCAGAGAGGAGGGAGCAGATCAGGTCAGAAAATTCTGATGATTTCTTTGACTTGGCAGTATTAAATTCAAAATCAAACCCTTGGAGCATAATAATCCACTTTGAGTATTTTCCCCCCAGCAATTGTTGAGACAATATATAGGTGATGGGGTTGCATTCAGAAATCACAGTCACAGTACGCAATCGGACAGGCCCGATTGATGTCACGATAATCAACACAGACTCGAATGGTACCCTGTTTCTTATCTACAGGGATAATGTTGGAGACCCATTCTGTCAAGGGAATTGGGTAGATGAAACCAGCATTGAGAAGTTTTTCAACTTCACTTTTAATGGTTGCAGCCTTTCGAGGGTGCACTGGACGAAGGCGCTAATGAACAGGCTTCGAACCAGGGTAGGTAGTAATCTCATGCACCACTATACTGGGATCGATGTCAAGAATTTCTTTGTAGGACCATGCAAAGACGTTGCAGAACTTTCGGAAAAGGCTAGTATAAACCTGGACTTCATCTGAAGAACAGGTGACCCCGATATGGATGTTCTCGACGATTCCTAGTTTCACATAAATGTTGATAAGCATCGTTTGCGTAATGTTACTCAATTTATACTCCGAAAAAACTTCATGTGTCAGAATAGGTGTTTGAAGCGAAGGAGAAGGAACCTGAGATGAAAACCTATCAAGACACGTAGACATGGCCCCGAGACCAGGCATGAACGAGGAACGATGACAACTATCATCCCACGGAAGGTCCTTGAGAGACGTAGCTTCCATGAGGGATTCATCGGATGGAAATATCTCATTCAAGGGATCAAGCAAATCCAAATCACTAAGCCAAGGGGATTTATAACAAGTGTCAAGAGACATGCTCAAAGGAGCATGATCAGAAGACGGAGGTTCTGAAGCCGTGATGAGTTCACAATAGTCAATCTCAATCAGAATCAATGGCATCTAATCTCCGAAAGAATCGATTTGTTCAGGCGAAGGGATGATCCACAGGTCGTCAGACCGAGAGATCATATTGATCTGAACAATGTTGGGTGGAGGAAGGGGAAAAAACCCCATGAGGGCAGGATCTTTGAAGAGACCCGGCCCAACGCTCTCTTAGGGATTAGGAATCTGATCCACATACGAAACGTTGTTCTCGGAAGAAGAGGTGAAAAAATACAATTGATCAACAGTAACAATATTTCCTTCATGCGAGAATCTCAAGACATGAAAGAGAGTGAATACAACACACAACATGGTGTGAGTCCAACTGCAACCGAGGAGAAGATTGTAATTGAGCTTAGCATCAACTACTTCTACCTTGACATTGACTATCTTCTCTTTCAAGATAATCGGTAAACTAGCGAGAACACCTAAAGGTTTTGATCCCTTTCCATCAAATGATTCAAGGGAATTTGGCGATGAATTCAAGGCTGGAGAACCAATGGCTTTCCAGCAAGAAGATGACATGACGCATGTAGACACACCCTCATCCACAACTTCTCAATGGATATCGAGACCATTAATACCAACTTGTATGATGAGCGAAATTTGGTGCGGGAGTTGTGGAAAAAAATTCTGTAAATCGAAAACGAGAAGGCTAGTATCAGCACGATCAACCCTTCCAATCGTTGATAACAAAGCCTTCTGTTGATACAGAAAATGTTGAAGTACATCTAATGCAAACATTGCAGATGGCGCCTAAGCCAAATCCTCAACAATACGGTAATGTTGAGCAACACGGGTGTTTGGATTGTAAGAATACTTTTGGACTACACCTTTGGAAGGCGGTCGTACAATGGGATCAATACTGGGCCTTTCAATCTGTAAAGGGCCAGAAGTAGGTGGAAAAGGAGGACCATCAACGATCTCTTTCCCCGCTACCTGACGTGATTTGGTATAATATTTCAGCCAAGTAGCAATAGAAATAGATGCAAAACCGTTCATCATGAACACCTGAGAGCAAAATGGGGCAGAGTACTGAGGTTTCTCTACCATTTGGGTCTGCTGAGATGGAAAAGGTTATTTAAGAACAGTTGTAGTTCCCTGGGTGCCTTTGAGCAATCTGCTCACTTCGGACCGTCGATGACAGTCCTTGGTGTAGTGCTCTTCGTCACAAATCAAACAAGGGTACTTCAACTTACGTTGTGAACCATCATCAGCACGAGATTTAGACAAATCTGGTTTCGGGGCATCAGCTTTGGCCTTACCTTTACCCTTAATTTTCCCCTTCGAATTTTTATCTGCCGGATTGGCCTAAACGACATTGACTTCCACGGTTTTACCAGAATTCGGGGTGGGCTGAAAAGCGACATCATTGGAAGGATTATAATTTTGCTTCCCAGGATTTGAAGGAGAAGAATTCCGAGAAGTCTGAGACACAGAACCAATAATACCATCAACAGATGGGGTTGCTGGTGCTTTAGAAGTTCTAGGCCGAGGGGCATCAAGCAAGATATCATATAACGTGCTAGACTGATAGTACACAAGATTAAGGTACTGGGCACGAGCAATGACCTGTTCTTAGGTTACACATGCCCCCATAGCTATGAGTTTGGAGATTTGATTGACAAATGAGGTAGTGAACCAATTAGTTAGAAACTGATCAGGAATATCAAAATTAATCAAGCGATGATGACACCTCCATTCATGAACATGATCTGAGATGTGAGTAGCTTGGTCCTGTTTCAAGGATGTGAGGAGGTGTGTCTCAGTCTCATAGCAAACTGGTAACTGAAAATGGATAAGAAACACCATGGATAAAGAGTTGAAATCTTGGAAAATGCCATGAGATAACTCAATGTACCACTTTGCAACGACACCAGTAAGAGTCTGTTGGAAAAGACAGATCCGGATGGAATCATCAACCCAAGAGTTAGAGGAACACCACAAGTGGTAAGTCATAATATGCGCTTGGGGGTCTTCTCCAAACTTTCCCTCAAGCTTAGGACAATCACTAGGAATCTTAGTCAGAACTAGAGGCCAATACGAGTTATGAAGAATTGGATCATTCGTTAACTTTGACACATCAGGAAGTTCCAACGTAGCAAGAAATGGTAATTGAGAATTAAAAGGCATTGGAGGTCTTTGATAAGGACATGTGTTAACATTCCACCTAGTCTGAGAGAAATTATGCCCCCATATGTTTTGTCCTAGAGGATTCTAACCATAGGGGTTATATGCCTGATAATTCAGCCCATACTGGGGTTGATGACCAGGATATTAATTTTGAGCATACCACTAAGGTCCTTGCTGGGAAACGTATGGATTCTATTGCAAAATGTAAGCATTGCCTTGAGGTTGATTATACACCAACTGGATTGATTTTGAGGGTAATAAGTGAAACCATGGGGCGCACTATATACCAGTTGATATTAACCTTGAGGAGGGTAATAAGCGCCTTGAGGTGGAGCAGGCGGACCCTGCTGAGTAGGAGGGCCCTGCTGAGCAGGTGGACCCTGGTGAGCAGGTGGACCTTGATGAGTAGGATGAACAGGTTGAATCGGTTGCTGAGCAAGTTGAAATGGATGCTGAACAAATTGAACTAGCTGTTGAGCAGGTTGAATTGGCTGCTGGGGTTGCGCAGGCTGCCCCTGCAGAGAAGGTTGGCTTGGATACTAAGGGCCACTGGGCTGCCCTTGTGGAAGAGGTTGGTCTAATGGTTGTGATGGACCAGGTTGCCCCTGATAACCAGGTTGTCCCAGAGTAGGACCGTAGGGTTGTCCTTGTTGCACAAAGTTTTGGCCATACTGAACGTACGGCTAATGCTATTGTATAAGAGGTTGTCCCTATGGTGGATACATTTTCCCCCCAGGAACATAAGATTCTCCTGGTTGATATTGATATTAAGGTTGACCGGAAGGACTGTAGGGTTGTCCTTGTTGGACCAAAGGTTGACCTTGTAAGGGTTGGCCTTGTGGACCATAAGGTTGTCCCTGTGGACCAAAGGTGTATCCCTGTTGAGCCAAAGGTTGTCCTGGTAGAGTGTTGGCAGAGTCCTGGTAGATTCGATCCAAGATGAGAAATAGTCTGATAAGGATCATAAATAGCCTGATGAGGATCAATAGGGGGCATGTAGACGGGATTACCATAGACATCATAATGATTTGGAGGATTGACAGGAGCTTGAGGGTGTTGATAACCCTGAGAGTTCTGTTGTTGAACAGCTAACAAATACTGTTCAAAAGTAAGGCCACCAAGAATCATAGGGGAAGTCCCAGCCACACTAGAAGCAGGTGAGGATGAAGAAGCCACACAAATGGTAGGTTGGACCGGGATGGACGTAACAGCAACCGACGAGCTAGGTGTCAAAGGTGACAACCCTAATGAAGGACGAATCGAACTCCTTGAAGGAGTAGATGTATTGGATCATGCTATGGATGCAACCCCAGAAATAATCTGACTCAAGGTATAATTACTGGGTGGTATTAACACTGATGGAGGGGAAGACTGATTAGAAACATGTGGGAGATCTTCAGGTAAAAGTAGATATTCTCCTACAGACACAGGCATTCCTTCACTGCCATCAGGACTTGAAGAATCCATGTCTGATGAAGCCGTAATATCTTCAGACTACAGGGGCTAGGAGGTAAAGAAGCAGCTAAAAAGGGTGATCCCAAAGTAAGAGGAGGGAATTCTCCCTCATCCAAAAAACCAAACCAAGCACCCGGAGGAGGCCAATTGAACTCAACTAACTCTTCAAGTGTAGATCGAGTAGTAAGAGGCAATACAGTCGAGAGGATAGGCTGTGAAAATTAAGCAGACCTAGTGGACTGAGGGGTTTCAAAAGAAACGTTTGGAAAAGAACTACCACTAGGAAGAAGTGAAGAAGACAATGAAACTGGTGGTTCCGCCACTATGACAGTATTTCAAAACAGGAAGGAAAAAGAGGTATCCAATCAAGGGCTTCAAGATCAAAGTCTAAGGAAAAACAAAAACAGGCCAAGTAACAAACTTTTAACGGGCATGTGATCATGGGTAATTAATTTTACGACATTGAAACCAGACTTTGTTGTTTCATGTTTTAAGAGTCGAGAAACAGACAAAAGATGACTCTAGTCACTTTCAATTTTAAACGAGCATGAAAGGACAAGTGCTTAATGATCTCTTCTCTTTTTAAGGAGTCACAAAAAGATTGAAATGACTACTTAGGTAATCTAAGAAACAGGGTGTACCAAGTTTCCGTGAACTGCCATATACATCTTGGTGATCAAATGAAAGAGAAATGACCAAGGACTTAATGTACGTGCAGGTAGTCTCTTCGAATGTTGTGTTTGGTGTATCATGGTTACATGGCGGCAGACTCAACTTCCTATGGATAAAGGATTTGAACCTAATGGGGTCTCCCTTTATATACTCGACGGTATGGGGAGCACAAGTCCATACTAGTGCTGTCTAAAACTAGATGGCGAACGACAACTACTAGGTTTAAAGATGCCAGAACACGTCTCTAGCCTAGACCACTAAAAAATTTTGTGCTATGTTCCAATGCTTCCTTAGGTTAATTCAATTGATTTTACAGTTGATCTTGAATTAGCGTTTCAGTTTCAAGGCCCTACCTTCTCGAATTTCCTAAATGAAATATATATGCAAAAGAACACCATTTTCCATTCGATGAATGCTAATTAAGAGAAGGATAAAGATATTTCAGACAGTATCAAACAAGGAAAACATACAGAGAAGTCTCCTAATGCATCTAATACAATTAAAAAGAGAAACTAAAACTCTTTCCTAGATGCAAGTGCTAGTTATGTGAAAGACATTTTCATTTCTGATGCAAATGAAAGGATGCAATTTTTTTTATTTTTCAATGAGATGAAGCACACAATGCACTAATTACATTATAAAACAAAGAAAACACTAGTTCTGAGTATTACGAATTCAGAGAGATAAACTAAATGATTCAATTAAATAAATACGAACACAAAAAAAACACTCAAACCAATGACGCACTCTTTCAAAAAAAGTGAAAGCCTTCTCAATGACCCAAAACGAGCAATGTGATCTATGCTTGAAAACGAAGAGATGGAGAGTCAAACAAACACAAAAGTAATCGTTCAACAAACCAAAACTTAAAGGATCGAGAAAGACTCAGGCAACTGATCAAGGAATTGAACTGACAACAACCAAAAGACTCGACCTTCAATCAGAAGGCTCAATGAGCGAAAGACACCTTGAACCCTAGGGCTATGAACTACACTAATAGGAAAATAGACAAAAAATTGAGAAGAGCAAGCCTAAAGCAATAAAAAAAACTCGAAAAAGACTAATTGCAAACCAAAAACAAACCAGAGTCAAGCACAATTGACCAAAAACTCAATAGGGAGGTCAAACCAAACCCTACAGGGTTCGGCGCGACTGTAAGGTAGTAATCCACACCAAATAGGGGTCGGTGCTACTGTAACAAAAGAAACAAGCAGCAATTGGCACGACTATTCAAACAAAAAATGTGCCAAGCCGGATATCTATGGGAGAATGGGAAAACCAATGAGCAGAGGTAAATCTTGACACTCTAGAGCTGAACAAGAGGATTCTAAACCATCAAGAAAATCAGAAAAGACAGACAAGCAAGCAAACGACCAAAGTCAACCTGACAAGGGCGAAATGAAAAACTCACACTGATTTCCCTAGCGGAATCGCCAATTTGTTATGCAGGTAAATCCTATGCGGACAGAGACAATCCCTCTAGCCCTAGAGTGGGTCTAGTAACAAAGGGACAAGCTAAAGTGTAGGTTCCTAATTAATAAATTAAAAATAACAAGGTAGATTGACCTACCTGGAGTCCAATGTTGTTTTTGTGGCTGACGTGCTGGCCTCTTGATCTCTATCTTGGCAAGTCATGATCCTTCCGCAACGATTCTTGGATACCTTCACGGAGATCAGCAAACAAGAGCAACATATGAAACAATTATCTCATTCATAATTACTAACCAATCAAGGATGGTTAAGCACATTGCATCAAATAAAACACATTAACACAAGATGGGAACCAGACAATAGTCATGTATATGTATTAATATAAGAAAGAGTTACAACCAAAGCCTTGACGTCGTAGCCTCCTTCAGCGGGGTTCAGTCGAAGTGCGTCTCGATGAATCGTCGAGGAATTTGGACGAGATGAAGACACAAGTCTAATCTCTCTCAATGAGGATCTCTTCTGTTCTATCTTTTCTAACAAGATGTATAGGAATCTCTTCAGCGTTTCAGCTATAATATTCTCACTTCAACTAGCACATCAATGGAAGATGGCTATATTTATAGAGGGAGAGGAGGAGGTTGGGATCCCTCCAATAGTGGAAGGGAGGCCTTATCCCTTGGGAGTTTTCCCCAAAAGGTGGAAACAAGAGGCCAAAGGAGGGAGGTCGTGGTTATTCAGTCAAACCACTCTAGATGACTCGCCCATGAAGTTTGTTATGATGGAAACTTCGCCTCTATTTTTAAAAAACATTTCATAAACAAGTTGGCGTGGGTAGTTCACTGGGACAAAGCGCCAATGGGTGCGGGGCCTAGTGTTAATTTCCCAATCGGCGCGAGGGCATAACGGTCTGCTATCGTCAAGGAAAAGACATGTATTTCTAATGATCTGCTTAGGAAATTGTCAATAGAAGGAACATTGTCCTCATGGAAAAGGATGCAATGATGATATTTTCAAGGCATGACACCTTAATTTGGTCATAGAAATGAGCCTCCAATGTTCGGGATGGGAATTGCAGGGAAAATGAAAAAATGTTGTGTAACACTTTATAGAGGGCAACATCTTCATCGAAGGTGACATCATGGCATATCTCCACTTCTCTTTCACCAACCACATAGATTCTATATGGCTTCAAAGTTTCATTGTAGCCCAAAAAAATTTCCTTCTTTCCAAAAGCATCCAACTTGCTTCTCTTTTCTTTCGGCACATGAAAGTAAACAGGACAACCAAAAACTCTAAAATAAGAAACATCATGTTTCTTACCAGAGAAGACTTCTTCAGTATTTTTGGAGTCCAGAGCGGAATGTGGGAATCTGTTTTGAACATACACAGCAGTGTTCACAACTTCTCCCCATAGAAACTTCAGAGGACCTTGGTCACATAGCATGGCACGGGCAGGTTCCACAATGGTCATGTTACTTCTTTCAGCAACACCATTTTTCTCAGGAATGTATGCAGTTGTGGTCTCCCTCTTAATGCCAGCTTCTCTACAAAATTCATTAAACTCATTTGATTCATACTCAGTCCCATTTTCAGTCCTCAAAACTTTTATTTTCTTCTCGGTTTGATTTTCCACCAAGGCCTTGAAGGTACGGAACCATTTGAATGTTTCATCCTTCTTCTTCAAAAAATATATCCAGGTCTTGCGGGAGAAGTCATCTATAAAAGTCATGAAATAGGAACATCCTCCCAAGGATGTCACAAGTAGCATACCAAATAAGTCAGAATGTATCAATTGTAAGATATCATTTGTCTTTATGACACTTGAGGGGAATGGTCCCCTTGTATGCTTCCCTTTGGCACAACCCTAGCATATACCTTCATGATCATCTCTCAATTCAAGTATCCCCGTCACCACCTTCCTTGCTTCGAGAAGGGCTTTGTAATGAAGGTGTGCAAACCTCTGGTGCCATAAATCTGTTTGAAAAGTTTTACATGTCACAGCCCCAATGGACTTCTTCCAACCTAGTAGAGTGTATCAACTATAAAATCAATAGAAAGAGCTTCCTTGAAGTTCTTCTTCTAGATAAGTACCTTTCCATCAACGAATGCCACCTTGAACCCTTTGTCTTCCATTTCCGAAATGGACACAAGGTTCTTCTTCAAATCAAGTACATAAAATACATCTTGTAATTGGATGACTTGACCTTGAGATAAATGGAGGGTCACAGTCCCTATCCCTTTCACGGGATAGGTGGAATTATCTCCAAGGATAATTTCCAGATTAGTATCCTTCTCAACCAAATTAGAAAGGGATCCTTTATAACCAGTGAGGTGCCTTGAAGCACCACTATCAATTAACCAGATATCCAGGGTGTCGAGTGGAGATGTAGTAGAGAGGGCAGATATAATAATAAAATCATTTCTCTTATTATCAACAACATTATTTTCATCATACTTGGAATTTCTTGACCTCTTGAAAGGTTGCCCATTTCCATTATGATCAAAGGGAGCCTTCTTTTTTCCTTGGAACCTATTGTTCCTGTCATTCCTTCTCGAGTTTTTGTTTTCATCATCCCTATGAGAGTCCCTTATATTAGGAAACTCTCTTGCATAGTGACTAGTCTTGTTACAAGTGTAACATCTTCCCTTTCTTCCTTTGGGCCATGCTCTACCATGGTTTTGATTCCTCGGGCCACCATGGTTCTTCTTCTTTGCATGAGCAGTGAAGGTAGTAGGGTCACTTCCATTACCATTAGAGGCATATATTATTTATAATATCAATATTGAATATGTGCCAATCACGGGGGGGACCTCCAAGTGCAATAAGAACCATCTCTCGATCAGATATTTCTTCCCAATATCTAGGAGGTTATTCCTGATTTCAGTGAGCCTCATAAAATAGGATTGAATAGATTCATCCTTACCCTTCTTGATATTCTTCAATTGGTTCTTGAAGAAGAGGATTTGATTAGCATTGCTAGCCCTGAACATGCTCACCAGCTTATCATACATCTCCTTAGATTTCTTCAACTCATAAATGTAAGAAACCAAGTGCTTATGAATAGAATCCTGGATAATTATCATTGATTTGATTTCCCATTTTCTATTCTTCGTCTTCGTGACAACAATTTCATTTGATGGAGGCTCTTGAATATTCCCCTATACATAGTCCATGAAATCTTGATCTTCTAGCGCCAAATCCAAGGGCATCTTCCATGCATGATAATCAGACTTATCAGTCAATTTATCATCAGCCTTGAAACCCTTGTAGGTTGAGGAGGCCATTTTTCCTTGATGGGATTTCTTCCTTAAGATATTGCTTTTAACACCAGCTTGGACTCTTGGACTTTGTCTCCACCTTAGCTTTGATTCCATGTTAAATTTAGATAATGAAGGTGTTCTATGCTTGATGCACTTATCTTTCTTAGGCCCAATACAAAATAGCAATCACATAGACTTGAAAGTAAAATGTTGATAGAACACAATAATTTATCAATAGAAGACAAGCCAAATATAGATCATATTTACATTTCCTTTTGTCCAACAAAGATATGAGATGTTGTGGCGTTATGACGATCGGCAGGATGCTTCAACCAACAAAGTCTTCCTTGGTCAGCCAACACTTTCATGTGTCACACCCACAACCCTCAAAGATAGCTCATCACAAGTCAATGCAATTCAAACTAGGGACAACGCAAAAAATTTAACGCAGAAAACTTTAGAAAAATCAATGCAGAAAACTACGGCTTCGATCAAAAAACCTGGAATTCCTCGATTTTAGTGCCCAATTTTATGACCTCCTAAAATCGAAATTTTTGCAGAATATTGAGGTCAAACAACCAAGGGTTGACCATGGTCAATTTTGTTCAATGCTACAACAAAAAATCCATAAATAGATCAGCGCAGAAAATAGAAAGCCCCAAACAGATCAGCGCAGAAAATAGAAAGCCCTAAACAAATCAACATAGAAAACAACAGCTTCACTCCACACATTTGAGGGGGAAAATCCCTCCAAAGGCTATCAAACCAATCAGATCACAATGAGAGAATGTGTGACAAGATGATAATGAAATTACCTCCAAGTCTTTCCAATTTATATTCATCAATGAGGGTGTGTGACACATCTCTTAAGCATGTGGGATAAATCTAGCCGACCTTGCACATGTGGAAAATAAATTCAAAATCAATGTTCTGCTCATCCGATCAAGATGATATTTAGATCAATATTTTACCTCTCTAAAAGAGTAATGCAACAAAAATATGACCATCATCATATGAGCAGTGCAACATGGAGTTTCTACTAGTTTCCCAAAATTAACAGTAATGAATTCGGTGCTTATGCACTAGCCAATTTGCTTATAAAAATGTTACTTTCCATTTTTTAGTCTAGTACATAACACAATGATTAGTATGAAGCCTAGTTTTTATTTCTCCCACCTTTGTGCATCATATTTGAGTTGGTGATAACAAATTTCACTCACAACAGTGTGTTCATGAAGTGATTGATGGAATACCACACTAAAGAAACGTATCAAACCCAGAACTCAGTGACTAGTTTGAGGAATTGTTAGTTAGGAGCAAATCATTGATATGTTGTTGATGTACTGTCACAAGTAATGATATATCTTGTTGTATGTGAAAGCGAGTGTGAAATAAGAGTATAAATTTCTATTAACTGAATCTTCCATAATGTAACGTGTTGAGGGAAAAAAGTTTGGGAGTAGTAAGCATTAAGGTTGTCTTATAGAGCAGTGAGAGAGTTGTATCTATTGCTTGCATTTTAGGGTTATATTGTCAATGAATTTTTAGCTTCTGTGTATTGATTTCAAAGCCTTTCTTGAGTTGAGTCATAGTCTTGATTGGGTCAAAGCATTGTTGAGTCATTTGTGGTCATGGGTTTCCATCATCATTGCATGACCTTGTAAATGTTGAGTTGAAAATTTTCAGTCAAAGTCATGGATGAAACCTTCATGAATTCCCTTAATTAGCAGCAGAAATAAACAGATCATTTTCCGAAGGGATACTTTCTATGATACAGCAAGAGAAACCACAAAGAGGACATGAATTGGGACACAAAATCTTTAATTTTGGGACAAATTTGAAACACATCAAGGTCACAGTGAAATCTCTTTTCAAAATAGAAGAACTAGATGCACTCCTTTCCAAAGTAAACTAGTTAGAGTGGAAGAAACTAATTTGGACCCTAAAATCAACTATGCTTACCCTAATACAAAATAAGTTCTTTTAGTACCCTTGCGAAGGGGTCACACTTCTAGTTGCCTCATGTTTCAGGAGTATCATGATGTTGACTGCACCTATACCTCCTTACAATGATGACATAATGAGAAGCATCTTTAGACTGATAGTATAGATGTTTTAGGATTTGGATAATAGTGAGGGCTTTACATTTGGGAAGAAGCTTGAGATTCTAGAATTCATGGCTCTGGTTAGATATTATGACATTATGCTTGATTTGGAGGGCAATGACCTGATTCTTCAAATTTTACAATGCTTCTTCAACATTAGGAAACATCATCCTGATGCGGTCATAACACATATGAAATCCATTTTGTCTTCACGTATGGGAGGCCTTGATGCCATTTTCATGGAATTTAAGACTAGATTGTTGAACATTTGGAGGAGAGAAAAATTGGTCTCACTTGGTGCTTATGAACTAGCCAAAATTTTGGTTGAGCAGAACATTGGGTTGTTCAAAAGACAATTGACCAGGGAAGAGCTTCTCATGTTTAGTGGATCTTGCAACAAGAATGAGATGAGGAGGAAGGGTCTTTGATTCATTTAAAAGGGACCTTGGGGACCTAACCACTCATGCATGGGTGACACTGAGGAGATGACAAGGGGAGATAAGGAGAAGATTCCTTATGAATTTCATGATGAATATTATTCTATTATATTTGAGTCCATGGACACATCTAAGGATCATAATCAATTAGGTGAAGTTGTTGACAACAACTCAAATATGAAACCATGTTTGGTAGAGGATATTGATGAGCAGTATGAGCAACACATAGTGGAGCACAATGCACATTATGGGCCATCTTTGGAAAGTTAGTTGATGGCTCATGTTGAGCCCATAATGGAGGAGGACGAGATGACATCCTTGGGGCTAACCATTGATGAGGAACAAGAATATGTATAGACAACCACCTGGTAGGTAGTATTTGTAGACATGGGTCATCAAGAGGCATTGGGACTGTTGAGAAATCAATGCTAGCAGTACTTAGGGTTTGATTCCTCTTTCTTTATATTTACTTGTGAATTATGTTGGCTTATTTTACTTATTATTTAGTTTAGTTTATGAATATCACAAGAACATGAGATGTAAGATGTAGGCACACATCCAGGGAAAAACCCCTATAAGTGGAAAACCCAATCAAGAAATCTTCCTTTAGTAGATTCAAATCAAGATGAGACACTTCTGGATTTCTAGACCTAAAAAAATAGCTCCTCCAACCACCAAATCATCCCTCCCTGTTAATTTTCCATAGGGCTATATTATTCTTTGCTTTGATAATTGCATTTCTTCATTAACACATTAAGTTCACCCCATAAATTCATAACATTATTCAAATTTACATCATTATTCGTCAGCATGTGAAGCTATGTAGAAAGAACAATATCATGATCATCAATGCAGTGGAACATAAAGGAACAATAGAATAAAATTATGCACACATAGATACACCAGGGTTGGTCGAAGAGCAGGGAAAATCCCACTATGGGAAAAACCCTTGCAAATCCTTCTTCTTAGATTTTCATCAAATGATTCAGCAAAAGAGGATACAATGATCAATATCTTCATCTATGCAACTAACCAATAAAACAACTACAACATCCATGAAATGAACCAATTAATGCATATACTCTGAAATTTGATTATGAAGTCTTTATTGAACTGTCATTGTCTAAAATCAACTGTTGAACCCTGTGGTCACAAAGCAGAATCTTTAGAATATTGAAACTTCATATTTTAGTCCTCGATCGCATGGAGGAGGATTCATCTTTGTGACTATAACTTCCCAATTGCACCCTTAAGCCTAGTAATTGTGCGACTGGGATCGAAATCAGACTACACAAAACCCTAATCTCTCGGTCGCATGCACAGAGAGTTGTTTTTGCGACTCAAAGGCTCCAGTCGCACTCATGAGCTAGTATGGAAGTGACCAGGGTCAAAATCCTCTATATATGTCCTGCAACTAGGGCCCAAATCCCTAAATCAGAGATGCGAGCCTCGGACCTTGCAATTTCACCTCAGAGCGAACCTATTCCTCCATGAATGAGCCTCAAACATGTGCGAGCCAAAAACAAGAGAGAAGAGTGTCTCTTCATTGTGTCTAAATGAGGTAGAGGGAACTTGTATTTATAGCCTTCCATTGGGTCCAATTTGATTTAGGTCTGAACTGATCCATTATGCATATGTGTGTAGGGCCGACCTAATCCAATGTCTATGAGTGGGTTCATAAATTAAAAAACCAACTTCTACTTGTCCAAATGAGGTGATATTTAGGTCGATTTTGGTCTTCTCGATGAGAGGAATTCAATGCAATCATAATATTTGTAATATGTGTTTTCTAAGGTGGAATTTGACCCTAGTTGCAAAAATGAACACTCCCTCTCAACTAGGAAGAATTCCACCTACCAATTTTGTTTATTGATCATCACATCAGTCATGTTGTCGTCATGTCGTGACCATCTCAAGTATCTCATCATATCAAATCATCAATGCTCATCTCGATCCATCCCTTTCTTATTCCTTATTATCTCTTGATTGTCCCTACTCATATGTTGAACATTATCGAACCTAGAAGAAGAATTTGTTATCATAGGGGAGCTTAAGCTACCACCCTTTATTCATCGGACTACGATCCAGAATATTTGTTAGTAGGCTACTATCTGGAATCACATCAATGGAGATTCAATCATCATCATATCATCAGGGAACACATCTCAACCTTGATCCACATTGGGGAGCTACAACTCAACCTGAAATATCATGGGGTATTTTCCACTATGACCCCATATCGAGCAATAAGATATCCAAACACATAGGGGAGCACATCTCAACCCTAGTATCACATCAAGGAGCTCAATCTCAACCCAAAATTGCATAGGGGATAAAATATCAACCCAATCCTATTTCTTGTTGATCTTCCCATCAATGACCCTAAATATTCATGTGTTAGAACACAACTTGCATCATAATCGACTTGGGTTGTACACCCCAAGTACATTTTCAACCCATTGGCTAGTAGGAGAGCGGTATTCCCAACAAGCCCTACTTGTGGGTATGATGCCAACTGGGGTATACTTTTCATAGACAAAATAGGGGAGCAACATCTATGACCCTATGAAAATAGGGGAGCAACATATAAACCCTGGGTAATAGATAGGGGTAATCCCCTATTGTCTAGAGATCCATAAACCCCAGGAGCCCTCTATCTCAATTCCACACCCAGGGATCTCAATCAGGGGAGGAAATTTTCGCTCAGTGTTCTCGATCATCGATGCTCTCATCATACTTGTATCTAGTATCAGCTCGATCATCATGTATCAATGGAAAATATCTCCTATTCATTCATGACATCAATTCAAATATCATGTTAGAGAATAAATAATCATATAGATCACAAAATGATACCATGTTCATCCTCCCTCTCAAGGAGGTTCCAACCACAAGCCTAATATTTTCTCGTACAACTGCACTGTCTCAATTTATGATAGTATCTCGGTCCCAACTATATACATGGGATGCTCTACCAATCAGATTCCATTCTTTGTATAGAAATGTATCCATGTCATATCCATATTATGCTTAAACAACTCTCTAAGGAGCTTCTTCACCTTGCCTCACAACTAGCCACACTAGCAACATCGTACTCAACCTCAGTCGTGCTATGTACCTATTATCCAAGATATCATGGCATATCTCATACTAAAGAAACATCCAAATGTGCTCATGAATAATAATCCAAAATATTAAAAATACATCCATGCAGTCACATATCATATAAATAATATCTTAGATCAATAATTGATCATCTTATGCTGATATCTCGAAGGATGCTTGGTGGAAACTCAATTTGAATGAATCATCTCAATCACGAACTCATTAAGGTTCTATGCACATCAAGTATATGTATACAGATGGATGCTCAAAGAGAAACATCAATGCTTCAATCAACTATCGGATTCCATGTCAAGTTCAACAACATCTTTAACTTCAATTCAGAGTGTCCAAGGATTTGTATTTCCACTTTCCAATACTTCTTCAATAGCTTCGTAATATAGATTTTATTTTCCCAACTTCAAAAATTGATTCATCATGCCATGATTCAGTATTTCGATCTTTAGAAGCCATCTCCATCTTTCTTAGATCATCAGAGGCTCATTATCTAACAATAGTAAACCATCATAATATAAATCCAAAACTAAAATCAAAATCACACCTTCGAACACTTCTAAAGTATAGGTTTGGATCAACACGTCATCTTGGCATCAACAGATAACTGTTAATGCGGACATATTTCGATCAGGGAGCTTGCTTCATGTAATTCTTGCTGCAACCATAAAACTTTACCAAACCAACATGCCCAACCTTTCATAAATCAATATTGTACAATCAAATCAACTAAATCAAATCATCAAAGTTTAAAATCCAGATCAATACTAATATCAAGGTCATCAATATCTCAATGTCAATTCTTTAGACCAAGTGACATCATCATGCCAACAAGTTGCCATCAACCATGCAATATCAATCTAAAATTTTATCAAGTCATTCTTATGATCATAATACAATTAATTTATGTCACTAGATGCAAATTAATACACCAAGGATAAGTCATGCAGGTTCCATCTTCATATTGAATCAAAAATATCAATACTTAAACCATTGTGCTAGGAACAAGGAGGTTAATACAAAACCATTTTTCTGAATACCCATATAATTCATTGAATGTCACTATGCCCACATAACATTAACATCAGGGAAAATAAACAATCATCAAATCAAATCATTCGTCATAAGGTCAAATCCAAATTTTCTATCGTAGAGAGATCTATAGTGCATAACATATCTAAGTAAAAGTTCTAAGTCATTGTTAAGCATGATGTCAAAACTCCAAAGACTGCTCATCTATATCAATCAGCCAAATCATGCCAAACTGTTAAATTTGGAAACTAGGTCCAAACTCTAATTTTCACTGCTTATATGATGGAGATGATATTTTTATTAGATTCCTCTTTCAGAGAGGTGCAAGATTGATCAAATTATCATCTTGTTTGGATGAGCATAAGTTGGATTTTGAATTTATTTTCTTCACATGTGCAAATTTTCAAGGTCGTCCTGAATTGTAATGTAGGCTCACAAGCCCCAACACATGTATCACACACCCTCATTGATGGATATAAATAAGAGAGACTAAATCCTCATTTGGACATCAACTCATCTCACACATTCTCTCTCCATATGATTGGTTTGTACAACCTTAGGAGACATTCTCTCTCCTCCGCATGTGTGAAAGTGTTGAATTTTTCAGATTGCTCAAGGGTTTTCTATGTAGTGTTGACCACCATTGACTTTGGGTCAACCTTGTCTTTTTTACTTAGATTTTTGGGTCAGATTTTGATTTTAGGAGGCTGTAGTTGAAGGAATAGAAATCGAGGAATTCTGAGCTGATTTGACTATTGTGTTGATCGCAGATTTGTTGAAGTTTGACCACAACATTGACTAGATTTGATTGAAGGATTGCAAACTATTTTGGGCTGACTTTGACTATTTCAAGAGGCTGAGTTTGACTAGATTTGACTAAGCTCCTTTTCGAGACATTTTTTTGGTTTGACCAGGGTTGACTTTGTTGGCTAGGGCATCCTGTTGACTGGTGAAAATTGTACTTTCTCTCTCTGTTGAATTTGAAGAATAATAAGAAGATTTGACCAAATGGTTTTCCCTGCATTAGGGTTTTTCCCTGGCATCCACCAAATTATTATGTCCTCTTATCTTGGCTTGTCTTTTTTAATACCCATATAATTCATTGAAAGTCACTATGCCCACATAACATTGACATCAGGGAAAAGCAACAATTGTCAAATCAAAACTTTAGTCATCAGGTCAAATCAAAATTTGTTATCATAGAGATATATATATTCCATAACATATCTAACTCAAAGTTCTAAACCATTGTCAAGAATGATTTCAAAACTCCAAACATTGCTCATCTATATCAATCAGCCAAATCATGCCAAACTCTTGTAGCACAAACTTTAAACATAATGGCATATCTATATGTATGTCCCAGACTCCTGGTCACCTGCAAACACAAGTTCAGTCTTCATGTTCATATTATGGAAAACATTCAAACTTTCCTTCCCAAATATATTTCTATTATATGCACCACATTTGTAGAACTGACATCCTTCAGGTGAACATATGATTTTATGCACAAAACTTCATTTTTATGTCCTGTAGGCATAGTTGAACCCATAAGCCTTCCTCAGCAGTTGGAAGATTAAAATCGCACTCTTCAAGATGCTATGAGAGCGATCATGGTTTCCCAACTTCCAAACCCTAGCTCAGAACTGACTCAGTGCCTTGGTCGCACCCATGAGCTTGAATCCGTGTGGCTAGGAGGCTGCAGTCGCACCTGTAAGCTTGTTTTTTTATGACTGAGGCCTAGAGCAAGGGAAAAATCTCTCTTGAGTCAGATCAGAATAGTGATGTATATCAATAATATCAGAGATCTATCCATTCATGCTCATAAAACATATTTCAATAGTACATGATATACATATAATGAAAATGACAGTAGGAGAAGGGATCCTATGGAGAGATTCTCCCTCTGGATGGAAATCCACTTCAGTCATCTTCATTCATGACATCAATTTATCTAAAATGCATCAATAGATCTGTTAGATCATAGATTCAAACATATACCCATCATGGTAATAACATGCTCACATCAGCTACTACATCATGACACCAATATGTCATCAAGGGTTAGAGTCAAAGAGCTAATGGAGGTAGAATTCAAGAATCGTGATCACATGCACTACTTCTTTGTCACATAACTTAATATACAAAGAGTTAGGATCATATGATAAGGGAAGCTAACAGGTGCTACATCATACTTCAAAATATCATGAACACAATATCACTTTTATCAATTCAATCCATCAAGTTAGGGCATTTAGATTTACCATATGCAATAGTTACTAATCAAAACATAACTATAGTTAATGAAGGATCTAGAATTTAAATCTCATAGTTATACTTCTATCATCATGGTTACCTGGCTTATCATGATTAATAGGATTAAGACACGTCATTTAATAAAAATTTACCAGAAAAACAAGATTTTCAACCCTTTTTCCATACTTTCATCATGCTCATCATAAGCATTATCAATACCATTGTATATAGAAATCAATGAGGTAACCTTCTATGTGAGATCCATCTTGTCTTGTGCATGTCAAGTGTCAAGAGTATTATTTATTAGATTCAAGGTGCTATCCATCTTTATGGTATCAATATGTCCAAGATATAAATGTTAGCCAAACATCAAGTATGCCATTATATCAATGATAAGCCTCGTAGAATCAATAATATCATCATGATAAAAAATGCTCAATACCAGGTGCACCATTTCATCTTAATAACCATGAATTCAAATCACTTTCATATGTATGCATGAGCCATTTGAAAAGGATACATTCTTAGCATACCTTAGGGCTTACCTTTCCATATAATATGTAGTTGAAACATGCCTTGTGGTGTTTAGATATTTTTGAACCTTCTTATTTGTCATAGGTAGCTTGTAGTACTTTGTCACTTTTTCATTAGGTACACCTTTAGCTTTTCCAGCCCGAACCATCTTTCCTACGTATCAAATGATCCTCAATAAGGATCCACTTATCACATCTCATCAAGTAGCTTAGAAACATCCAAATACTCAAATATATATGCAGGAAGTATAAGCAATGATCAAAACAATAATAAGATCCATAAGTCTAGATAAGGAACACCATAAGTCAAGAAATAATTATCTTCTATGATGGGTGATACTCTCCCTCTTGAACCAACATTTAAGAGCCATAACTATCCATTGTCCATATAACAATGTTGCCTTCAATATTTCAACCAACCATATCAAAAACCAGGCCTACTAGAGATTATCCCATCTAGGGCTTCATCAAATATGTCACAAGTGCTTGAAGATTGACCATGCTAGTTTTCATATCTCAAATATTTTCTATAAACTAGGGTTTCTCTCAAACCCTAATCATCAAACCCTAATGCACAAATTTCCTGAGGTTTTCTTCAAAGCCTATATTCTCCTCCATCTTCTCTTACTTCCATCAAAGGTGTCTCCATGGGGGTGATATCCATGATTTTTCCTCATCCCATCTCTGATACCATGTTCATTTTCCATAGGGCTATATTGTTCTTTGCTTTAATGCATTTCTTCATTAACACATTAAGTTCACCCCATAAATTCATAAAATTAATTAGATTTACATCATTATTCATCAGCATATGCAATTGTTTAGAAAGAACAATATTATTATCATCAATGCATCAGAACATAAAGGAAAAATAGAAGAAAATTATGCAAACATAGAGACACAAGGATTGGTCAGAGACCAAGGCAAAAGCCGCTATGGGGAAACCCTTGTAAATTATTCTTCTTAGATTGTCATCAAATGATTCAGAAAAATAAGGTACAATGATCCATATTTTCATATATGCAACTAAACAATAAAACAACTACAACATCCATGAAATGAACCAATAAATGTATATACTCTAAAATATGATTTTGAAGTCTATACTGAATTGTCATTATGTGAAATAAACTGTCGAACCCTGTGGTCACTGAGCAGAATCTTCAGAATACTAAAACTTCACCTTTTAGTCTCTAGTCGCATGGAGGAGTCATATATGTGACTATAGCTTCCCAATTACACCCTTCAATTAGGCAAGCGTGTGAATGGGGTCAAAACCAGACTACAAAAACCCTAATCTCTTAGTCGCATGCACAAATAATTGTCTATGCAACTAGAAGGCTCCAGTCGCACTCATGAGCTAGTGTGGGAGTGATGATGGTCAAAATATTCTAGATCTATGCCAGCGACTGGGACCCAAAACCCTAAATCAGAGATGCAATCCTCATACCCTGCAATTTCACCTCAGAGCAAACCTATTCCTCTGTGGACTAGCTCATACCTGTGAAATCCAAAAACAAGGGAGAAAAGTGTCTCTTCATTGTGTCCAAATGAGGTAAAGGGCACTTGTATTTATAGCCTTGCACTAGGTCCACTTTTCTTTAGGGCTAACCTGATCCAATATGCACATGTGGTAGGTCTGACCTAATCCAATGTACATGAGTGGGTTCATAAATTCAAAAACCAACTTCTTCTTATCCAAATGAGGTGATATTTAGGTCGATTTTGGTCCTTTCGAAAAGAGGAATTCAACGCAATCATCATCTATTTCATCTGAGCAAAAAAATTCCAAGTGTCAATTCTTAAATGTGAAACTTCATATCAAAATTATGGCCCCACCAACATATTTTTGACCCCCTCAACTTCAGAAATTCAGTCTTGCAACAAAAACAGAATTTTGTCCCCAACTTCAGCCCAATATCTTTGCACGTGTGAGAGAAAGGTAGCCCAAAAAATCAATCTTCTTCTTCCCAAATCCTCTCCTTCTCCAACAACTTCACACTCTTTTCCAACTACTACTTCTTAGAGATCAAACTTGTTGATGATGCTCTCTAGATGAAGTCAAGTTGCTCAATATATAGGCTTCTTGTGAGGTCAAATTTCCCTAATCCAGATTGACTTGTTGAGGGAAGGGCCGACTTGGTATGGAAGTAACATATTACTTTTTTCACTAAAAAATAATTATTTTTACATGATATAAAATCCCAAGTAGGGTCTAGTAATAATGAAAATAACTCTAATGACTCAAGAAAAAAACTAGAAGTCCTTAATGGGGAATTTGACCTAGAAAACATTGACCCAAGCATGAAACCCATGCTTTAATAAGTCATTTTATTTAAATTCAAAATTTTCTTTTGACAAGTACAATTATGAAGACCGAAGATATTTACATTCTTCAACACTCCCTCTTAAATAGGGAGGTATTCATAATTACATATACATACAAGTACATGGAATATTTCAAAATGATCTTGAACTACGAAGAGTTCTATCACACTCAGTGATGCAGACTAGGTTCCTAACTAGGGTAATCTATCCGTGTGGGACT
Organism: Pinus albicaulis; assembly: GCA_034641835.2. NCBI lineage: Eukaryota > Viridiplantae > Streptophyta > Pinopsida > Pinales > Pinaceae > Pinus > Pinus albicaulis. The sequence continues at coordinate 1,067,719,537 of CM076580.1, forward strand.
AAGATGGACTAAATATTTCATCCAATCTATGTACCATCAGGCTTACTAACTAACCATCAACCTAGGGATCTAGGTGTGTATCCAAGGACAAAGCTCCAAGACCCACGCCACCTCCCTCTTCGGGATATAAACATCAAACACACATAGGTTGGGCATATGTCCTCCCAATAATCCACCATTAGATGCTTCATCTCTCCCTATCAACTAAATCTATAATATCGACCAACCCAAGCACGCTTCTAAAATATTCAAACTTATTATTTGGAAGAGACTTTGTTAGAACATCAACTACCTACTCATCTATTGTAATATATTGTAGTTTCAAGACCCCATCTTATACCAAGATTCAAATGCAGTGGTACTTGTTGTTGATATGCTTCGTACTTGCATGGAATACAAGATCTTCGGATATCTTGATGTTTCTTTGATTATCAAAATTTATCACAGTAAGATCTAGAGGCTTCCCAAGCAAATCTGACAATTTTTTTCTAAACCACACAACCTCCTTTCCTACTTCACATGCAACAACATATTCTAATTCAACGCTACTCAATGCAATAAGATCTTGTTTTCTAATTATCCATGAAATCATAGTAGATACCAAACTAAAACATCCACATGTAGTGCCTCTTCCATAAATCTCACTTCCACCCCAATCTAAATTTGTAAAGCGTATTAACTTGACTTCCTTACTATCATACTTTGGGAAGTGATGTATTGTGCCACGTAGATATCTCAAGATATTCTTGGAAGATATCCAATGGTAATGATGAGGATCCAACTGAAAATGACAGAGGATATTTATGAAAAAACATATATCATGTCTTGTATTTACTAGAAACATCAGAGAACCCACCAACTTACTATAACTAGTAGGATCAATGAGACTAGAGTCGGAGCTTCTCAACTTCTTGACATTAGTGATCATGCAAGTAGTCATAAGCTTGGAATCCATCATACTGGATCTCTGCGATATTTTTATTATGTATTTACCTTTCCCCAAATATATCTCTCCATGTTTCTACCATACTTCCAAACCCAAGTAATAATGCATAAGTCCCAGATATTTCATTTCAAATTCGGTTTCCACCATCTTCTTGCATTATTGTATTCTATGCTCCACACCTATAATAAACAAATCAACCACAAATAGTAGAATAATGATTGGTTCATTGTCCACCACATTGATGTAGAGGTTTGGATCTACAGAAATTTTGATGAACCCAATTATTAAGAGATATGCATCCATTCTTGCATACCATGCCCTCAAATCTTGCTTTAAGCCATATAGGGATTTATTGAGTCTGCAAGCATGAGTGTCCTTGATAATTATTTTAAAGCCTTCAGGTTATTCAATGTATATTTATTCATCAAATTTTCCATTCAGAAATGTTATTTTTACGTCCATTTGAATGATATTCCATCCCATTGTAGCAACCAACAAAACCTATCTTATAGCAGTATATGTTGTAGTAGGTGCAAAGGTTTCTTCATAGTCTATGGCTTCCTTCTGCGAGAAACCCCTTGCAATGAATATATCTTTGTATTTTTCTATGCTTCCATCAATAGCATGTTTGATTTTGTAAATCCATTTTGAAGTGACAACCAATTTGTCACTTGGTCTAGGAACAATTTCCAAAACCCCATTCTTCATGATGGATTGATATTCTTCTTAGATCGCCTTCTTCCATTCTTCTTGATGAGAAACTTCTTTAAATGTAGTTGGTTTTGTTTCTATTAATATTTTCATATATGTTTCATATCCTGAATATATTTTTGGTCTTTTTCTTTCTATAAAATTTCCTTTAGTAACTCCATGTCCGTCAATATCTTCGAAAGTATCTTTTAATAAATTTGGCATCTCCCTTGTTTCGAGCATGATCACAGGTTGAATAGGCTCACTTGGTCCTTCTTATTCTTCTTCTTGGTTTATAGTTGATTTATCATGGTGGTTTTCATCTTCAAATAGTGGAATATCTTTGTAATTTGAATCAATACGAATATCCATCTTTTGTAGGCATGATTTTCATCGAATATAACATCCTTGCTCACTTTAATTTGTCTTCCTTCCTTGATGTATATTCTATATGACTTTTAATAAATATCGTAGCCAACGAAGATCCTTTTAATGCTTGTAGAATATAATTTCTTTCGTTTTTCCTTTGGAACATAGATGTATGTGGGACACCCAAATATTCAAAGATGGTCCACACATGGCTTCTTTCCTGTGAATGCTTCTTTAGGGGTCATATTCTCAAGGATTCTATGAGGGCTTCTATTTTGTATATATAATGCAGTCATTGTTGCTTCTCCCCATAGAAAATTTGGTAGATATTGATAAAAAAATCATAGTTCATATACATTCTTCAAGTGTTCTATTTTTCTTTTCTACAACTCAATTTTTCTCGGGATTGTAGGGAAAAATGACCTCCCTCTTAATACCTGCTTCTTGAAAATATGAAATTATTTCCTTTAATGTGTATTCCCTTCCATTTTCAGATATTAAAGTCTTTATGCTCCGTTTGATTAAGGTCCCCTCTTCATATCTAAATTCCTTGAAATTTTCAAATACTTCATCCTTTGTCTTGAGAAGGTATAGCCATGTTTTTCTAAATTGATCATCAAGGAAGGTCATATAATAAAGATGACCTCCAAGATATTTTTTATAAATAGGCCCACACATATCGGAATGAATGAGGTCTAATATTTATTTAGACCTAATTTCACTATTCGTAAAGGGTTTCCTTGTATTCTTTCCCAAAATACATCCCTTACATATTCTTTCACGATATTCTTTGATGTTGGCGATTCCATTTACCATTTGATTAAGAGAGGGAATGGCCTTGTAATGTATATTCCCATACCTTCTGTGCCATAGTTCGATAGGATTGATATCCATGTAAACTAGGGCTTGAGGAGATGGTGGTATGACTCTATATAACCTTCCTTCATGTACTCCAATAACATTTTCCTTATCAATGCTTGAATCCTTTCCCCAAACCAGAACTTTACCATCTACAAAGGAAACCCTATCTCCTTTATATTTTAAACAAGAAATTGAAATTCAATTCCTTTTCAAACATGAAACATGGAGTATATTGTTGAGATGTAGTTTTTCTCCAGCTTCAATGATGTTGATCCCATGCCCTTGACTACAGAATTATTGTTGTCTCCTAGCTCCACTACATGAGATGATCGTTCCTTTTATTGAGAATTTTGTAGGGTGTAGTTTAATTCAATTCTCTTACTTGATAACTATTTGTGTTATGCTATTGTTAATTAGATATTTTCTTCATTAGCTTGTTATGTCTTTCATCAAGTCAATTATCAAAACACAAGAGACACAAATATTTAGGCTCTCAAGCCAGGGCCAAAACCTCTCTATCTTAGAGAGGAAAACCTGAAAGTAATTATTCTTATATATCTTCAATTGAAAAGTACCATGACCATGACATAGACCCTTGACTTAAATATGCCTCCAAGACCTTGTCATTTCTCTTGTTCTTATGTTGATCTTCCTTCTGCACTGACCTGCACTAGTACTAGGGAGACTCGGTCCCTGATCTAGCAACTCAAATGAAGTGTTTCTATTCTCTCCTCCTTGGTCTCCAAGAGACTCTTCATCCGCTTTCTTACTGTACCCAAAACATAGATAATTTACTTATGAATACCCTTGAACTTATTTATATGCTTGTCTGTGATACTGTAAAAATTATGGAGATCTAGATTATCTTCTCTCTACACTTCTTGCAGAGGTCGTTCTCACGTTTTCAAGTCACCCTTCCTTCGCATTATATTGCAGACCTGCATTGACCTAATAAATGTGTTATTACTTGTTGAGATTCTTCCACTGCCTTTACACCAACTGTAATCTTGAATTACGCAATATTATCTCAGACCTTAGTTGAGGTATGTTGACCCAAACCAGAGATACAAGAGACCCTTTTTATGTTCATTGAATGGTTTTCCTTCTATACAATAAACCATAGACTGTACCTCACATTACTGTCTCAAGATTATCCAAAAATCTCAAATAGATCTGAATTTTTTTCTCTATTCTGCGAGGGTATATCCTCGTTTATATAGTTTATGGAGCTTATAAATAAGCCGACATGTCATAGGTGAACTGACATGTCTCCAATAATGAGCCAACATGTCAAATATATATTGAGGCCAACTTTACTTGTTCATTTCTCTATTTTGAGGTCGTCTTCAAGGAGATAGTGACAAGATCTTGGAGCATATCGTTCCATAAATAATTTATCTTTTACATGAGTGAAATATGACTCCATATACATGAATCATATTATATTTATGGCCAAAAAAATTCCTAAAGACGTCAAGAAGAAGTATTTGACCTATAATAAAAACTTCTTGCTCATGAAACCCATGAAGCAAGTATTTACAAAATAAGTTTTATTATCTTTGTCTTCATTGCACAAATTCATAATTACTAGTCATTATGAAGACCAATCCTAGTTACACTTTCTAACACTCCCTCTTAACTAGGGAGGTATTCATAATGGTACATGGTCACTTTCAATATGAATAATTTCTCATAAGAAGAATTAGATTGGTAACCCATCTGTATAGCATCATATTAACCATTGACATTGTCATAGTGCAAGGCCTTGACTAACATCTCCATCTCTCCATGAGATCTTAGCTACATTGTTGGTGATACCAATGATGAGTAGACACCCTCATCATTGTCTCTCTTGGATCATATCCCACCCGGATTCACTCAAGATATGTCCATTAGGACTATTCTTACTATCGGATTCCCAATCCTCAAAGAATATCGGTCCTTCCACAACTACTCTTATCGAAACATATTATCACATTCTCAAAGAGTATCAGATGCCATATGATTACCCAATCCTCCATTTTGTCTCCCAAAATTACGTGTTTATCTCTGCCTCTTAATTAGGGAGGACATATTCCTAAGCTTTCTTCTTGGCTTAGGGGTTACTAATTTTTATTCCAAGTAAGAAAATAATTATCATACTAACTCTTAATTAGGGACCTGCAACAACAATTATGAAAACACTCACCTACTCATGAAGAGCTCCTTTCTTCGATGTCATGAATTTCTTCATTGTTGAGGAGTCTTCATCTTTGGGATCTTTTCTTAGGGCACAGATCATCCATAACTTTCATCCAAGATCCATGTCTTCTATTAGAAATTGATCCATCAATATTCTCGTCTGTTCTAGCTTCATGTTATGTTGATTTATTTCGAACCATTTATCTTCCAAGGATCTTCCATCTTGTCATATTGTTATCAACTTGTGGAAGTCATCTACTTTCATTTGGCAACCCTGCATAAGCTTATCATATGTTATTCAATTATAAATATGAATACTTTAAATCAAAAGTTACCTTAGTGATGATCTTTCACCATGGCATCTTCTTGTAGGCATCGACATCCTTTGCATATGTTGACACATCTCCTAAAGATATGTACAGTCAAGGGTCTCTATATTTTCCATACTTCTATCAGAGTCTACATATTTTCCCAGGAGATTTTGTAGTCAAGTATTTTTTGCTTCCTTGGATTTTGACTACTTATTTCCATGGTTGTACTTCCCATAATATCTTCCTTTTTCTTTCTCCACACAATTTTATTTCATTCCCAGCAGCTTCCATTGTGAAGTTCCTTGATAATGTACAAGCACCTCATTCTCCATATGAGGATATATCACGTTGATTTCATCTAGTTTAGATCATGCCCTATGGAAAATTGTGCATCTGAAGAGTTTTTTCTTTTCATTTTGATCATACTTTTAAAGATATAAGTATACAACCTACAATCACATGACTTCATATCATCTAGTGTCAGCATATACACACACACACACACACCTTATTATTTTCCTTTTGATTCATCCTGCAATAGGTTTCCTTAGAATGAAGAGTTTCATTCCCTTGACATGCTTCATCAATATGCCATCATATCCTAATCCTAGAATTCTGCAAGTTGGAATTTATCAAGGAAGCCTATTGCTTTCTTTCTAATCAATGAGTCCAAAAATGATTCCATTAGTCCCAAGATCCTTTTATAGCATAGACATCCTCCTTCAATTCTTCCATCGTGATGCCCATCCTAATGATATGAATCTTCCTAGAATACAATGCTTCCTATCATACTACTTTACAACCTGACATGTACTACTTAAAGATGAAGATTATCTCAATCATAATAGAGATCTTTAACTTCTTCTTTCTTCAGCTTCTTTGTATCAGGTTCTTCTACTTCTCCAACAACAAGGGATTCCTACTTTTTCCTCTTGTCCTTATTAGATTTGGGACAATCCCTTTTACAGTGCCCAAGTTCGTTACATCGATAGTATCGAATCTTATTCATGTTCCTTCCTTTTTTTTGATGACTAGCTTTACAAAAAATTTATTTCCTTCTTGACATGGCAGCATAGGCTTGATTTTCCTCATTTGTTCCAGTATCAATTTTGGCTTTTAGTCTAGTCTCTTCTATCTTACACAGAGACCACAAATCTTGGAATGGTGTTGCTTTTTTCTTCCCATAGATACTAGAAGTGAAGTTTCCCCATCCCTCCGGTAGAGCATTCAACACCACTATAGTCATTTATTTGTCAGACATTATTTCTCCCATTTCCTGCAGTTGATCTCGCATTTCAGAAATCTTCATAAAATATGAATTTATTCCTTCTTCTCTTGACATATTTAATTCATATAGTTCTTTTCTTAGATATATTACTTCTCTTGCAGTACTTACAGAGAATAGCTCCATCAATTTCTCATATATTTTTTGATGATTCCAATTTGGATACATAGGGAAAAAGAGAGTCTTTTATGGATTCTATAAGAATCCTTTTGGCCCTTATGTATCCCTTCATGTATTTTGAATAAGCTTGAGTGTCTTCCTTTGAGGGTTTAGTCCCAGACCCTTTAATGTAATCCATAACTTCATTTTTGATCAAATTTAAATTTGTCATTTTTTTCCATGCAAGAAAGTTTTTAGTCCCAGACAATTTGTTTCTTTCTTGAAAAAAGTCATTTTGACAATTTCAAATAAGGACATTAAGATACTTACTTGAGTATATGATTTCTTCTTCTATCAGCTTCCTTGTTGATGATGATGCAAAAGGTAGAAGGAGCTTCCTCCTTGATTGGATTCCTTAGGAGAGCACCTTCAATCCTTGATGATGATGGCTTGATGGAAACTCCAACAATTTTGATTTGATTTCAACACCAAAAGTTATTAATGGTGATGGTGTCCTTGATCTCCTTGATATGGATTTCCAATTTACAAACTTCTTATTTTATAATTTGACGATTGATTCTTTAATGTATAATTTTTCCTTCTAGAAACTGATCCTTGATCTTCTTAGTACTTGAGTGTCTTCTTGTCAAATAGCCCTTTCTAGTACCTTAGCTTTGATACCATGTTGAGAATTTGGTAAGGTGTAAATTAATTCAATTCTCTTGATAACTTCTTGTGTTATGCTTTTATTATTTAGATATTGTCTTCATTAGCTTATTATGTCTTTCATCAAGTCAATTATCAAAACACAAGAGACATGAATATTTAGGCTCTCAAGCCAAGGCCAAAACCTCTCCCTCTTGGAGAGGAAAACTCGGAAGTAATTCTTCTTATATATATTCAATTGAAAACTACCATGACCATTACATAGACCCTTGACTTCAATATGCCTCCAAGGCCTTGTCACTGCTCTTCTTCTTATGTTGATCTTCCTTCTGCACTGACCTGTACCAGTACTAGGGAGACTCGGTCCCTAATCTAGCAACTCAAATGAAGTGTTTCTATTCTCTCCTCCTCGATCTCTAAGAGACTCTTCTTCGGCCTTCTTACTGTACCAAAAACAGAGATAGTTTACTTATGAATACCCTTGAACTTCTTTCTATGCTTTTCCGAGATACTGTAGCCAATATGGAGATCCAAAATATATTCTCTCTGCACTTATTGAAAAGGTATTTATCACGCTGTTAAGTCACTCTTCATTCGCATTATAATGTAGACCTGCATTTACCCAATCACTGTGTTATACCTTGTTTAGATGTACCGCATTTACACCAACTGTAATCCTAAATTACACAATATTATCACAAACCTTAGTTGAGGTATATCGACCCAAACCAGAGATATAAGATATCCTTTTTATGTTCGCTGAATGGTCTTCCTTCTATACAAAAAACTACAGACTGTACCTCGCATTACTGTCTCAGGCTTACCTGAAAATCTCAGATAGATCCGAATTGTTTTCTTTGTTTTGCGAGGGTATATCCTCATTTATATAGTTGATGGAGCTTATAAGTAAGATGACATGTCATAGGTGAACTCACAACATGTCAAATATATATATTGAGGCCAACTTCAATTGTGCACTTCTCTATTTTGAGGCTGTCTTCAAGGAGATAGTGACAAGATCTTGGAGCATATAGTTACATCAATAATTTGTATTTTACATGAGTGTAATATGACTCCATATACATGACTCAAATTATATTTATGACCAAAAAATTTCCTAAAGACATCAAGAAGAAGTATTTGACCTATAATAAAAACTTCTTGCTAATGAAACCCATGCAACAAGTATTTACAAAATACATTTTATTACCTTTGTCTTCATTACATAAATTCATAATTACTAGTCATTATGAATACTGATCCTAGTTACACTTTCTAACACCTTTGATAGAGTGTGAAGTTCTCCAATTTCTACCATCATATGTCTTGATGCTCCATTATCAATGATCCATGCGTTGTCATCATCAAGAGTACATGTGAGTGCAACCAAGAACCCTTTGCTTTTGACCTTATTATATAGGTTGTAGATGATCCTTTTAATACAACTTCATGCAATTATTATAATATTAAATCACATCTTCAAGTAACTTGTCATAGAGGGAGTAACCTTTTCTTTCAATCCAACAAAGTGATCTCCAACCTTCTTCGACCTTAGTTATGAAACCATATTGAGAAATAAATTCTAGTAGGATTTAGGGTTTGATTCCTCTTTCTTGATAATTACTTGTGAATTATGTTGGCTTCTTTTAATCCTTATTTAGTTTATATTTCATAAAGAAATCACCAAATTATATGTGTATGAAGATCACAAGAACAAGAGACACAAGATGTAGGCGCACACCCAAGGAAAACCCCCTATAAGGGGAAAACCCAGTCAAGAAATCTTCCTTCAATATATTCAAATCAAGATGAGATACTTTCAGACTTCTAGACCTAGACAAAGACCTCTTCCAACCACCAAGTCAAACCTCCCTTATTGTATATGTCCTTTTCTTATCTTTCCAAGTGTCAATGTTTCAAGCTGCAACTTCATATCAGAATTTTGGCCCCAGTAACAAATTTTTGCCCCCCAGCTTTGGCCCAATATCTTCACGTGTGTGAAAGAAAGGTGGCCCAAAATTTGATCTTCTTCTTCCTAGTTTCTCTCCTTCTTCTCCAGCTATTTCACACTCTTTTCCAGCTACCACTTCTTAGAGATCAAACTTATTGATGATGCTCTCTAAATAAAGTCGAGTTTCTTAATATATTGGCTTCTTGTAAGGTTTCATTTCCCTAATCCAGGATGACTTGTTGAGGGAAGGGCTGACTTGGCATGGAGGTGAAAAAATACCTTTTTGACTAGAAAATAACTCTTTTTACATGATATAAAATCCCAAGATGGGTCTAATAGTAATGACAATGACTCTAATGACTCAAGACAAAACCTAGAATTCCTCAATGGAGACTTTGACCTAGAAAACATTGACCCAAGCATGAAACCCATGCTTTACTAAGTCATTTTCTTTAATAATAAAAAATTATTTTGAAAAGTACAATTATGAATACTGAAGCTAGTTACATTCTTCAAAAGGGACCTGAAAGGGAAATTTTGCAGGTGACGAGTGGAATGATGGAGAATGGAGTTTTCGGTACGATGAGGGAGGATATTTTAGAGATAGTGGTGCATCCATATTTGGGTCTACACATTGATGAGGTGCAGGTAGATGCGGTGGAATCTAGCGAAGCTGTAGTACTTCTAGGCAACAACCCTCTCTAGGAGTACATATACAGGTCGTGTAGTATGGGTTTCCGACTTATAGGGGGAGAGGAAAGGATTCTAAGACATATCCGGTTGAACAGTTGGGAAGAGCTACATGAGTTTAGCATGGTGTAATTCAATGGACTCATACCATATATAGGTGCACGTGCATCAGATCCTTCCCACGAGATGGATTAGCGAGAGTTCATGAGTTGGAATCCTATTGGTGGCATGTTATTCTCAGTCTGGAGCATAGTGCAATAAGAGCCATGGATAATTGGTACTTTTTCTTGGTGGAATTTGGATCCAGGAGTATTTTTTGAATGCAATCAAAGGTTATTTAGGGATATGGGCATTGAGGGTTCCGTTCATGGCGGGTTGACTCAGAGGCATAGAATCACCCAGTGGTTTGTATGGGATTCAGGCATTAGGTCTCAGTTGCATTGGGCCCCTATACTGGTCCACAGATTTATATTACTTGAGGGCAAGCAATCTTGGGAGAGGAGGATTTGCGATGTTCCTTTTCTGGTGTTCCTTATGGCATGGTTAGGATGAAATTTTAGGGTTGGAGGCAAACAGGTCATAGGTGCAACTTTACTTCATCAGTGGGCCTAAGGTATTTTGGAGATGTTTTATGGGGTCTAGAGGATTCCACTTTCCATATTCCATCATCATGATTGATTCTGCACAACTTGCTTCTTGTTCCATTGCATTCTGATAACTCTCATAAAACAAGGTTATTATTGTGCCTAACTCATTTGGTTGTGCTTAAGGTGGAATTTCGAGATGAATACTTGACAAAACACATTAGTGTAATAGCTCGTTGTAACTGGGATAAGAAGATCTATAGGATGGGATGGTTATAAGTGATTTTCAATGACCTAAGGAGATATAGTGGCCAATTTACCATTTTCCCTCATTAAAAAAGCTATTTTAATGAAAATAAAAAGAGGGAAATGTGCTCAATGATTAAAATAATAATAAAATAGGAGCTTCTAGAGGGGTCCATCAGATCTATAAAATAGGAGAAGGAGGCCATTAGAGGAAATCTTGGATTTGATCTTTCTTCGTGTATGGGAGGTTTGAGAAACTAGTTCTCTACTTCATTGGTAGCCCCGGGACGAAAATCCTTGGGTCATTCAATGAGATTGGGTGAATACCCATATTCCCTTGGTGACTATATCCATAAGTCATAAGAGAGCTTAGTAGTTGCATCTCAGTTCATTTTTGGAGGGTCGGTTTCAACATTAGATCATATTATTTTTGGAGACCGGGTTATCTATCTCAGTTATTTTAGTTGTATCATCATGTACACTATTTTCAATTATTTATTATAATGAAAGTTGAGATTATTTATTCTCATTGTATTATTGAATTGCATGCACTCTGTTGGTTATATTCTACATGACAATTTTCTGGTTGAGATAGATTTCTACAAAATCAGTCAAATATTTTGTTTGGAATATTACATATCCTATGCTCCCATTTCAGCTTGGTAATTGGATTAAAACTTCCTTCACTGTTGGAATAGGGTCTCCTAAAAATCTATGAAACTAGTCCATTTTGGATATTTTTTATTAGATTTAATCTAGCGGAGGGGTTTTGGGGTGGGTCAAAGCCCCGAAAGCGTTGTATTGGGTAAAAGCGAAAACCAGGGGTCCGAAAACCACGGTTTGCGAACCATAGGAAAGATTAGGCTAGATTGTTATAAACAGAGGACCATTTTTGTATTGTAAGGTAGGATATGATGAGCTATTGATGTGAATTGTGATTTAATCTATCTATTTGGGTTTTGGGGAACGGACTCCTACTGGCTGTGTGCACAGAGATCCAAGTCCAGTTGTGTGCAGACCCTCCTGCTGTGTACGCAGGTTGGGAATGGAATTGTAAGGAAGGATTGATGAATGAATGAATAAGAAGGATTAATAAAGAATTGAATCTGTTAGTAATCTGGTGCGAATTTTTGGTAATTGATGTATTGTGTATTTTCTGTCTTTAACTGTGAAGATCTACATAAGTGTGTTTCTGGATCTGGATCTATTCTATTCTATTTATATATTGTTGTGTTATTGTTGTAAAACCCTATAACTATAGATCTAGTGCACGTGGATGCGAACAGAGACCTAATTAACCCTGCGCAGAACAAGGTAATCAGGGATTACATGACCTAGCGCAGCTCTACTTGCTTTACCCATCCTTTCTCACGGTGCGGAAACCTGGTTCCAGCACCCACCCATACTACTTCGGTGAGACTTTTACCTTTGCAAGAAAGTCACTGCCAAAAGGGCCAGCAGTATAGGGGTTTGTTGGCAAACCTTGCACACCGAACCTGGGTCAAGATCCCTCAAGCCAACAAATGGTTCCATTGCCAGGATCGGAAGAAGTCTGAGAAAGGGATCTAGTAATGACAAGAGAATACTGGAAGCCTGAAAGAAAGGAGATCAAAGACTGGTTCAAAAGGTAGATCCAGGAGTTCGCGTTAAAATAAAATCGCAGTAAGGAATTAAGAGCAGAAAGGCGGAAAAAAGGTATATTCTTACAGAGAGCTATGAAATATTCTTTGTGACATTTTCTATTGAACTCCAGGAGTGGCTGGCCAGACTTGTATAATTCCAGAAGTGTTGGAAGGATGAGCTAGTCACTTAATGGACCCTGGAACTGATCCAGCAGCTGGAAAAGACTGATAATACTATCACGCATACAGTAGATCACTGGGTAGATAGCATGTTAGGAGGGTTTGTGATGGAATTTTCCATTGATCAGTTTGTCTCATATTCTGAAGCTGAGCGATGATTCTTTAAAGAGTTCTAGGGAAAATTCCTGAGGACGTTACCATTGTTGATCAAGATATTACTGTGTGAAAAGAGCATTCTGAATAGTCATACCGAATGACCTTGGATCTATAGGGAAGCGCGACACGCAGTGGTAAGTACTATTGGACCAACCTTGACGAAGGAAGATCTGCCTATAATCTGTTGCAAGAACCAGCTACGCAAGACCCCCACCTACATCACCACCTATGATCCAGGTGGATATTGGTGGCCACCCGCCTATTCCACTTGGGCCCCCACCATTGTCTCTTTCAGTTTTTCCGTTTTGGCATAACTTACTATTTTTAGCAGTTTTTCGGGTCCTGAACTTCCGGAGCCGTTTTGAGGCCCTAAACGACGTTTTTGGGTACGAAAGCGCCAGCGAATTTTTTGATAAAATTCGTCCCGGCAGCTGTAGTCCTCGGATAGAGCTTTCTAATGATGTATCATATACGTCAAACGGAGATAGTATGCCAAAGTTACGTCCCTGGGAAGTTGAAACACCAATTTACCCAAACGGGGCCCATAGTTTTGGCGCTTCATCTCCTAGGGTTAAGTTTTTGGGATGTTTAGGGTTCTCCATTGTTTCTCAATAATAAATAGGCCCTCGCGCCTCATTGTAAAGCAGTTCAGAGGTCTGTAGCCACCACATCTCTTCTCAGAGATTCGCTACCAGCACCCTAGCTATTTTATTTCCATTATGTCTGTAAGCATCTTTCTGTTCTTTGATATTAATGAAATGAAGTGTTATTTCCGCTGCATCTCTGTATTTATGGTTATGTGTTTATTCTGTTGCGTTCCTGCATAAATCTGGATCAGTGGTATCAGAGCGGTCTGCTTTTTCTCGATCCTTCTTTGCATGTCCCCAACTAGGTCGGGGTATAAGGAGCTAGGGCTTGATCTGGTGGAACCTTTGCAAGATCAGCCTCGCAAACCTCGACGGACGCCCATGGGGGACGAAAAGAAAGATGAGGGAGCAGGAGATCCTATCAAAATATTGCTCGAGGAGGCCCTCGAAAAACAAAGGAACGCGATGATGGATAGCTTTGCTCAGATCCTTCAACGGCTGCCCACCGGCGGCGCATCTGCATCCAGTAGCCACTCTGGATTTGCGACTCCCTTTAAGGTACAAGTAAATTTTGACATTCCCATATTTGAGGGTCAAATAGACGCAGATGCCGTAGATAGATGGTTGAATCTATTAGAAGGATATTTCTCTGTTCATGACTTTTCAGACCGGGAGAAGATTATTTTTGCACTCCTCAAAGCTACCCCCATGTTAAGGACTGGTGGGAAACCTACTGTGAGAACAAGGACCAGACAGAACCCTCTCTGTTCTCGGCCGTACCAACTTGGAATTCTTTCCGAGACGCCGTCAAGGAGCAGTACTATCCCGTGGGGAGCTATGAGGACAAGTACATACAATGGACCACGCTGCGACAACAAAGGGATCAAGATGTGCACGAGCTGACGAATCTGTTCCATACCCTGCGCACAAAGTTGGGGATCAAAGATTCAGAGAAACATTTGGTGCTAAAGTATCGCAGCTGTCTGCACAGATACATTCAGGAGGAAATGGAGTTCCTCGACATCTCCTCGCTTGGTACGGCATACCGGTATGCTGCCAAGATTGAGCAGAAATTCAAACAGAAGAAGCGAGACTTTGGATCTGTGAATCAAAAGCAAGGAAAAGGTACTTCCAAACCGCAGAACAAAGGACAGAGCATGGCGGCTAAAGACAACCCGTCAAAGCCACAAGAAAAGAATAACACGGTAAAGCCAAAGAAGGACACCGGAAAGTGGTGTGAGTTCCATAAGAGCTCCACTCACAACACAAGTGAGTGTCGGGCCAAGCAGTCGCTAGTGGCCGAGATGAGGACTTCTGAGTCAGATGCATGCTCCGACTCCGAATCAGAACCTGAAAAGGGGAATGAAAAAGGGAAACAGATTATTGATGCGGAGCCCAACGCCACTGTTGCCACTACAAAGGTCCAGAAGGAGGAGCCGGAAGATCCAGAGGAGGAGGAACGTCTCTTCCACTCCCAGATGTGGGTAAAGGGCTCCCCTGTACAGTTCATTGTCGACAATGGGAGCCAAAAGAACCTCATTTCAGCAGACATCGTGAAGCGGTTGGGCTTGCCGACCACAGCTCACCCACATCCATACACCATCGGGTGGCTTCACCAAGGACGAGATCTCCGCGTCAGCCAGCAGTGTCGCCTTCCCTATAGCATCAAGCCCTTCACGGATGAGGTATTATGTGACGTTGCTCCTATTGATGTTTCTGATGTATTATTGGGACAACCATACTTGTGGAAGCGTCATGCTGTGTATGAGTCTCGACCTCGTGCTGTTATTATTACTTTGGGAAATAAGTTGTACAGGATACCAGAGGTACCACCTCCTACGACTATCTCTTTGGTTACTGCAAAACAATGTAGTAAGCTCATTTCCCAAACAGAAACAGGAAATTCGTTTTCTGATGATCCGCCCCCGAGGCGAGAAGAGGGGCGTAGCCCACGACCTCCAGACAGGCCCTGCGACACGACAACAACAAATGGATAAGGTCGTGGAGGAGTACGGGGACATCTTCACCTCACCTGGGGGTTCCCTGTGCACTACCGAGGTCAAGCACCGTTGATCGGCCCAGGTGCGCCACTACCCAATGGACCGATCTATCGGCCTTTCTGTTCACGGAAAATGATGGAAATCAAGAAGCTGGGTCAGGCTCAGAAACGTCACATCGGACCAAGTTCATCGCCCTATGGGAGCCCGATCGTGTTGGTACGGAAGAAGGATGGGACGTGGAGACTGTACATTGTTGTTTTTCGGAGGCGGCGAACCATCGGAATAGGTACCCAATCCCACGGATTGATGACCTTCTGGACCAACTCCAAGGTGCAAAATATTTCAGTAAGATCGACCTGAAGTCTGGGTATCACCCGGTACCAATTGAACCCTCTGATGTGTGGAAGACTGCCTTCAAAGCTAAGGAAGGCCTTTTTG
Source organism: Pinus albicaulis (assembly GCA_034641835.2). Taxonomy (NCBI): domain Eukaryota; kingdom Viridiplantae; phylum Streptophyta; class Pinopsida; order Pinales; family Pinaceae; genus Pinus; species Pinus albicaulis. The sequence goes on from CM076580.1 coordinate 1,067,735,399, forward strand.
AATGGCTGGTCATGCCTTTCGGGTTGACGAATGCTCCCGCAACCTTCATGAGGATGATGGACGACATCTTTCGGCCATTCACCAACTCATTCGTAGTGGTGTACTTGGATGACATTCTAATCTTCAGCAAGACTTGGGAAGAGCACCTTCATCACATCCGACAAGTCCTCCAAACACTGCGGCAACACAAGTTGTGTGCCAATTTGGAGAAGTGCACGTTTGGCATGACCCAGGTTCAATATCTGGGATACATTGTTGATGAAAGGGGGGTGCATGTGGATCCAGCCAAGATCCAAGTCATTCGGGATTGGCCAGCCCCGACTACTATAACAGAGCTTCGCAGCTTTCTGGGTCTTGCTAATTTCTATCATAGATTCGTGTTGGGATTCTCTCATATCACTTGGCCCTTGAGTCAAGTCACCAAAGGAGCGAGAGAAAAATTCTTTTGGTCGGAACCTCAACAGAAGGCGTTCAAAGAATTGAAAAATCGCCTCTGTTCTGCCCCAGTGCTCACCTTACCAGACTTGCAGCAGCCATTTGAGATCGAGACAGATGCCTCTGACTATGCTATTGGGGCAGTTATTACTCAACAGGGACATCCGGTGGCATATCACAGTGAGACATTGTCTGAGACAGTTCGCAAGTATCCCACCTATGACAAAGAAATGTATTCCATTGTGCAAGCCTGTCGACAATGGAAGCATTACATTTTGGGGAAAGAAACAATCATCCACACAGACCACCGGCCCCTGCAGTTCATACAAACACAAGGGAAGTTGCAGAATGATCGCCATCAGAAGTGGTCCACATATCTGCAACAGTTTCATTTGAACATCAAGTACAAGAAGGGTAGCACCAATAATGTTGCGGACTGCCTCAGCCGACCACCGATCGTGGCGCTCACCACCGTGCTCAACTCTTGTGGGCACGAGACTTCTGATTGGCCGCTTCTCTATGAGAGTGACCCAGAATTCGACCACACTTACAAGGCACTCTTGGGGGGCACGCAAGTTCCAAATTTTCACCTCCAAGATGCACTTTTATGTCACCTGGGACACCTTTGTGTTCCTTCAAGCGAGCATGCCAAGATGATATGGGAAGCACACTACAGTCGAGTCGCTGGGCATTTCGGGGTCGAGAAAACAGTAGCAATACTACAAAAGTATTTCTATTGGCCGAAACTTCGGAAGGATGTCGAGAAGCACATCAGGTCCTGCACTGCCTGTGCCATTGCCAAACCAACCATCAAGAAGCAAGGCCTATATGCTCCGCTGCCTACCCCTAGTCGACCTTGGGAATCCATCTCCATGGATTACATGTCGGGCCTGCCTTCTACTAAGAATGGAAATGACTGTGTTTTCGTGGTCGTTGACAGATTCTCGAAGATGGCCATCATGGCGGCTTGTAAGAAGAATATCACAGCAGAAGCCACTGCTAAACTCTTCTTTGAACGAGTGTGGGTGCACTTTGGGATCCCACAGTCTATCATATCAGATCGAGATAGCAAGTTCCTCAGCACATTTTGGTCTAGCCTCTGGTCAATGTTGGACACAAAGCTCACCAAGTCCACAGCTTTCCATCCCCAAACAGATGGCCAGACAGAGGTCGTCAACAGAATGATTGTACACATTCTGCGCATGTACAATTCAAAGCATCCACGCACATGGGACGAGAGCCTCCCCTATGTACAACATAGTTATAACAGGGCTCTCCATAGTTCAATTGGCCATAGCCCCTTTCAGGTGGGCTTGGGATTCCAGCCACTATGTCCCATTGACGTAGCCATGCCATTTGCAGCTGCTCAGGCTGATTCAGCTCATGTCCAGTCTGAAGTTGAAAAAGCAAGTAGCTTCATCGAGCGCATTCAACACATCCGCCAACAGGTTCATGATATATTGGACAGAGCCAATGCGAAGTACAAACAGCGCCATGATCAACACCGGGTGCCACACCACTTCCGGGTGGGCGACAAAGTATGGCTACATTTGCAGAAGGAGCGCCTCACTGGACCTCACCGCAAGCTTCGCCCGCTCCGATACGGGCCGTACACCATCACCAAGGCTGTAGGTAACAATGCCTTCGAGCTTAGTATTCCACCATTCCTTGGTCTGCACCCGGTCTTCAATGTGGATCGCCTTCGTCCTTACTTTCCACCTCTACTGGACACCTCGGACATTGCAGAACAACTCACACCAACAGAGTTAAACCCAGACTGCATGGAACAGGCCACCACAGATTGTATCATGGACATGAAAATCAAGAACACTCGTCAACGGCAGATCCAACTGTATCGGGTTGTCAAAGCTGGCCAACTCCTGCACCAAGGAAAGTGGTTCACCAGGGACCAAGTTCAGCAGAAATTTCCTCATCTCATGGAGGAACTTAACGCAATGGGGACCATTGCTTCCTAAGGGGGGAGGAATGATCTAGGTGGATATTGGTGGCCACCAGCCTATTCCACTTGGGCCCCCACCATTGTCTCTTTCAGTTTTTCAGTTTCGGCATAACTTACTATTTTTAGCAGTTTTTCGGGTCCTGAACTTCCGGAGCCGTTTTGAGGCCCTAAACGATGTTTTTTGGGTATGAAAGCGCCAGCGAATTTTCTGATAAAATTCGTCCCGACAGCTGTAGTCCTCGGATAGAGCTTTCTAATGATGTATCATATGCGTCAAACGGAGATAGTATGCCAAAGTTACGTCCCTGGGAAGTTGAAACACCAATTTACCCAAACGGGGCCCATAGTTTTGGCGCTTCATCTCCTAGGGTTAGGTTTTGGGATGTTTAGGGTTTTCCATTGTTTCTCAATAATAAATAGGCCCTCGAGCCTCATTGTAACGTAGTTCAGAGGCCTGTAGCCGCCACATCTCTTCTCAGAGATAGCTACCAGTGCCCTAGCTAGTTTTATTTCCATTCTGTCTGTAAGCAAATTTCAGTTCTTTGATATTAATGAAATGAAGTGTTATTTCCGCTGCATCTCTGTATTTATGGTTATGTGTTTATTATGTTGCGTTCCTGCATAAATCTGGATCAGTGGTATCAGAGCAGTCTGTTTTTTTCTCGATCCTTCTTTGCATGTCCCCAACGAGGTCGGGGTATAAGGAGCTAGGGCTTGATCTGGTGGAACCTTTGCAAGATCAGCCTCGCAAACCTCGACGGACGCCCATGGGGACGAAAAGAAAGATGAGGGAGCAGGAGATCCTATCAAAATATTGCTCGAGGAGGCCCTCGAAAAACAAAGGAACGCGATGATGGATAACTTTGCTCAGATCCTTCAACGGCTGCCCACCGGCGGCGCATCTACATCCAGTAGCCACTCTGGAGTTGCGACTCCCTTTAAGGTACAAGTAAATTTTGACATTCCCATATTTGAGGGTCAAATAGACGCAGATGCCGTAGATAGATGGTTGAATCTATTAGAAGGATATTTCTCTGTTCATGACTTTTCAGACCGGGAGAAGATTATTTTTGCACTCCTCAAGGCTACCCCCCATGTTAAGGACTGGTGGGAAACCTACTGTGAGAACAAGGACCAGACAGAACCCTCTCTGTTCTCGGCTGTACCAACTTGGAATTCTTTCCGAGACGCCGTCAAGGAACAGTACTATCCCGTGGGGAGCTATGAGGACAAGTACATACAATGGACCACGCTGCGACAACAAAGGGATCAAGATGTGCACGAGTTGACGAATCTGTTCCATACCCTGCGCACAAAGTTGGGTATCAAAGATTCAGAGAAACATTTGGTGCTAAAGTATCCCAGCTGTCTGCACAGATACATTCAGGAGGAAATGGAGTTCCTCGACATCTCCTCGCTTGGTACGGCATACCGGTATGCTGCCAAGATTGAGCAGAAACTCAAACAGAAGAAGCGAGACTTTGGATCTATGAATCAAAAGCAAGGAAAAGGTGCTTCCAAACCGCAGAACAAAGGACAGAGCATGGCGGCTAAAGACAACCCGTCAAAGCCACAAGAAAAGAACAACACGGTAAAGCCAAAGAAGGACACGGGAAAGTGGTGTGAGTTCCATAAGAGCTCCACTCACAACACAAGTGAGTGTCGGGCCAAGCAGTCGCTAGTGGCCGAGATGAGGGCTTCTGAGTCAGATGCATGCTCTGACTCCGAATCAGAACCTGAAAAGGCGAATGAAAAAGGGAAGCAGATTATTGATGCGGAGCCCAACGCCACTGTTGCCACTGCAAAGATCCAAAAGGAGGAACCGGAAGATCCAGAGGAGGAGGAACGTCTCTTCCACTCCCAGATGTGGGTAAAGGGCTCCCCGGTACAGTTCATTGTCGACAATGGGAGCCAAAGAACCTCATTTCAGCAGACGCCGTGAAGCGGTTGGGCTTGCCGACCACAGCTCACCCACATCCATACACCATCGGGTGGCTTCACCAAGGACGAGATCTCCGCGTCAGCCAGCAGTGTCGCCTTCCCTATAGCATCAAGCCCTTCACGGATGAGGTATTAGGTGATGTTGCTCCTATTGATGTTTCTGATGTATTATTAGGACAACCATACTTGTGGAAGCGTCATGCTGTGTATGAGTCTCGACCTCGTGCTGTTATTATTACTTTGGGAAATAAGTTGTACAGGATACCAGAGGTACCACCTCCTCGACTATCTCTTTAGTTCTGCAAAACAATGTAGTAGCTCATTTCCCAAACAGAAAATTAGATTTTACGATGATAATCCTTTAAGGCAAAGAAGAAGGCGTAGCCCACGACCTCTGGGACGGGGCCTACTTACGACAACAACAAATGGATAAGGTCGTGGAGGAGTACGGGGACATCTTCACCTCACCCACAGGGGTTCCTCTGCACTGCCAGGTCAAGCACCCGATTGATCTGACCCCAGGTGCGCCGCTACCCAATGGACTGATCTATCGACGCTCTGTTCTGGAAAATGATGAAATCAAGAGGCAGATTCAGGAGCTGTTGCAGAAAGGTCACATCAGACCAAGTTCATCGCCCTGCGGGAGCCCGATCGTGTTGGTACAGAAGAAGGATGGGACGTGGAGACTCTGTATTGACTATCGGGCGCTGAACAAGATCACTGTCCGGAATAGGTACCCAATCCCACGGATTGATGACCTTCTGGACCAACTCCAAGGTGCAAAATATTTCGGTAAGATCGACCTGAAGTCTGGGTATCACCAGGTACCAATTGAACCCTCTGATGTGTGGAAGACTGCCTTCAAAGCTAAGGAAGGCCTTTTTGAATGGCTGGTCATGCCTTTCGGGTTGACGAATGCTCCCGCAACCTTCATGAAGATGATGGACGACATCTTGCGGCCATTCACCAACTCATTCGTAGTGGTGTACTTGGATGACATTCTGATCTTCAGCAAGACTTGGGAAGAGCACCTTCATCACATCCGACAAGTCCTCCAAACACTGCGGCAACACAAGTTGTGTGCCAATTTGGAGACGTGCACGTTTGGCATGACCCGGGTTCAATATCTGGGATACATTATTGATGAAAGGGGGGTGCATGTGGATCCAGCCAAGATCCAAGTCATTCGGGATTGGCCAGCCCCGACTACTATAACAGAGCTTCGCAGCTTTCTGGGTCTTGCTAATTTCTACAGTAGATTCGTGTTGGGATTCTCTCATATCACTTGGCCCTTGAGTCAAGTCACCAAAGGAGGAGCGAGAGAAAAATTCTTTTGGTCGGAACCTCAACAGAAGGCGTTCAAAGAATTGAAAAATCGCCTCTATTCTGCCCCAGTGCTCACCTTACCAGACTTGCAGCAACCATTTGAGATCGAGACAGATGCCTCTGACTATGCTATTGGGGCAGTTCTTACTCAACAGGGACATCCAGTGGCATATCACAGTGAGACATTGTCTGAGACAGTTCGCAAGTATCCCACCTATGACAAAAAAATGTATTCCATTGTGCAAGCCTGTCGACAATGGAAGCATTACATTTTGGGGAAGGAAACAATCATCCACACAGACCACCGGCCCCTGCAGTTCATACAGACACAAGGGAAGTTGCAGAATGATCGCCATCAGAAGTGGTCCACATATCTGCAACAGTTTCATTTGAACATCAAGTACAAGAAGGGTAGCACGAATAATGTTGCAGACTGCCTCAGCCGACCACCGATCGTGGCGCTCACCACCGTGCTCAACTCTTGTGGGCACGAGACTTCTGATTGGCCGCTTCTCTATGAGAGTGACCCAGAATTCGGCCACACTTACAAGGCACTCTTAGGGGGTACGCAAGTTCCAAATTTTCACCTCCAAGATGCACTTTTATGTCACATGGGACACCTTTGTGTTCCTTCAAGCGAGCGTGCCAAGATGATATGGGAAGCACACTACAGTCGAGTCGCTGGGCATTTCGGGGTCGAGAAAACGGTAGCAATACTACAGAAGTATTTCTATTGGCCGAACCTTCGAAAGGATGTCGAGAAGCACATCAGATCCTGCACTGCTTGTGCCATTGCCAAACCGACCATCAAGAAGCAAGGCCTATATACTCCACTGCCTACCCCTAGTCGACCTTGGGAATCCATCTCCATGGATTACATGTCGGGCCTGCCTTCTACTAAGAATGGAAATGACTGTGTTTTCGTGGTCGTTGACAGATTCTCAAAGATGGCCATTATGGCGGCATGTAAGAAGAATATCACAGCAGAAGCCACTGCTAAACTCTTCTTTGAACGAGTGTGGGTGCACTTTGGGATCCCACAGTCTATCATATCAGATCGAGATAACAGGTTCCTCAGCACATTTTGGTCCAGCCTCTGGTCAATTTTGGACACAAAGCTCACCAAGTCCACAGCTTTCCATCCCCAAACAGATGGCCAGACAGAGGTCGTCAACAGAATGATTGTACACATTCTGCGCATGTACAACTCAAAGCATCCACGCACATGGGACGAGAGCCTCCCCTATGTACAACACAGTTATAACCGGGCTCTCCACAGTTCGATTGGCCATAGCCCCTTTCAGGTGGGCTTGGGATTCCAACCACTATGTCCCATTGACATAGCCATGCCGTTTGCAGCTGCTCAGGCCGATTCAGCTCATGTCCGGTCTGAAGTTGACAAAGCAAGTAGCTTCATCGAGCGCATTCAACACATCCGCCAACAGGTTCATGATATATTGGACAGAGCCAATGCGAAGTACAAGCAGCGCCATGATCAACACCGGGTGCCACACCACTTCCAGGTGGGCGACAAAGTATGGCTACATTTGCAGAAGGAGCGCCTCACTGGACCTCACCGCAAGCTTCGCCTGCTCCGATACGGGCCGTACACCATCACCAAGGCTGTAGGTAACAATGCCTTCGAGCTTAGTATTCCACCATTTCTTGGTCTGCACCCAGTCTTCAATGTGGATCGCCTTCGTCCTTACTTTCCACCTCTACTGGACACCTCGGACATTGCAGAACAACTCACACCAACAGAGTTAAACCCGGACTGCATGGAACAGGCCACCACAGATTGTATCATGGATATGCAAATCAAGAACACTCGTCAACAGCAGATCCAACTGTATCGGGTTGTCAAAGCTGGCCAACTCCTGCACCAAGGAAAGTGGTTCACCAGGGACCAAGTTCAGCAGAAATTCCTCATCTCATGGAGGAACTTAACGCAATGGGGACCATTGCTTCCTAAGGGGGGAGGAATGATCCAGGTGGATATTGGTGGCCACCCGCCTATTCCACTTAGGCCCCCACCATTGTCTCTTTCAGTTTTTCAGTTTCGGCATAACTTACTATTTTTAGCAGTTTTTCGGGTCCTGAACTTCCGGAGCCGTTTTGAGGCCCTAAACGACGTTTTTGGGTATGAAAGCGCCAGCGAATTTTCTGATAAAATTCGTCCCGACAGCTGTAGTCCTCGGATAGAGCTTTCTAATGATGTATCATATGCGTCAAACGGAGATAGTATGCCAAAGTTACGTCCCTGGGAAGTTGAAACACCAATTTACCAAAACGGGGCCCATAGTTTTGGCGCTTCATCTCCTAGGGTTAGGTTTTTGGGATGTTTAGGGTTCTCCATTGTTTCTCAATAATAAATAGGCCCTCGCGCCTCATTGTAAAGCAGTTCAGAGGTCTGTAGCCACCACATCTCTTCTCAGAGATAGCTACCGGTACCCTAGCTAGTTTTATTTCCATTGTCTGTAAGCAAATTTCAGTTCTTTGATATTAATGAAATGAAGTGTTATTTCCGCTGCATCTCTGTATTTATGGTTATGTGTTTATTCTGTTGCGTTCCTGCATAAATCCGGATCAGTGGTATCAGAGGGGTCTGCTTTTTCTCGTTCCTTCTTTGCATGTCCCCAACGAGGTCGGGGTATAAGGAGCTAGGGCTTGATCTGGTGGAACCTTTGCAAGATCAGCCTCGCAAACCTCGACGGACGCCCATGGGGGACGAAAAGAAAGATGAGGGAGCAGGAGATCCTATCAAAATATTGCTCGAGGAGGCCCTCGAAAAACAAAGGAACGCGATGATGGATAGCTTTACTCAGATCCTTCAACGGCTGCCCACCGGCGGCGCATCTGCATCCAGTAGCCACTCTGGAGTTGCGACTCCCTTTAAGGTACAAGTAAATTTTGACATTCCCATATTTGAGGGTCAAATAGACGCAGATGCCGTAGATAGATAGTTGAATCTATTAGAAGGATATTTCTCTGTTCATGACTTTTCAGACCGGGAGAAGATTATTTTTGCACTCCTCAAAGCTACCCCCCATGTTAAGGACTGGTGGGAAACCTACTGTAAGAACAAGGACCAGACAGAACCCTCTCTGTTCTCGGCTGTACCAACTTGGAATTATTTCCGAGACGCCGTCAAGGAACAGTACTATCCCGTAGGGAGCTATGAGGACAAGTACATACAATGGACCACGCTGCGACAACAAAGGGATCAAGATGTGCACGAGCTGACGAATCTGTTCCATACCCTGCGCACAAAGTTGGGTATCAAAGATTCAGAGAAACATTTGGTGCTAAAGTATCGCAGTTGTCTGCACAGATACATTCAGGAGGAAATGGAGTTCCTCGACATCTCCTCGCTTAGTACGGCATACCGGTATGCTGCCAAGATTGAGCAGAAATTCAAACAGAAGAAGCGAGACTTTGGATCTGTGAATCAAAAGCAAGGAAAAGGTGCTTCCAAACCGCAGAACAAAGGACAGAGCATGGCGGCTAAAGACAGCCCGTCAAAGCCACAAGAAAATAACAACACCGTAAAGCCAAAGAAGGACACGGGAAAGTGGTGTGAGTTCCATAAGAGCTCCACTCACAACACAAGTGAGTGTCGGGCCAGGCAGTCGCTAGTGGCCGAGATGAGGGCTTCTGAGTCAGATGCATGCTCCGACTCCGAATCAGAACCTGAAAAGGGGAATGAAAAGGAAGCAGTTCTCGCGGAGCCATGCCACTACAAGGTCCGGAAGGAGGAGCTAGGAAGATCCGGAGGAGGAGGAACGTCTCTTCCACTCCCGAGATGTGGGTAAAGATATTTAAACTGATTCATTATCGACAATGGGAGCCAAAAGAACCTCATTTCGGCAGATGCTGTGAAGCGGTTGGGCTTGCCGACCACAGCTCACCCACATCCATACACCATCGGGTGGCTTCACCAAGGACGAGATCTCCGCGTCAGCCAACAGTGCCACCTTCCCTATAGCATGAAGCCCTTCACGGATGAGGTATTATGGGACGTTGTTCCTATTGATGTTTCTGATGTATTATTAGGACAAACATACTTGTGGAAGCATCATCACTTGTGCTTATGAGTCTCGACCTCGTCTTCATTATTCATACTTTGGGAAAGTAAGTTCAAGGGGTTCCCCGAGAGGAATTGCCACCCTCTACGACTATCTCTTTAGTTCTTGCAAAACAATGTGTCAGCTCATTTCCCAAACCGGAAATTCGTTTTTACGATGATCAGCCCCAGGCAAGAAGAATACTGTGGCCACGACCTCCAGACAGGGCTCCTCTGCACAACAACAACAAATGGATAAGGTTGTGGAGGAGTACGGGGACATATTCACCTCACCCACAGGGTTTCCTCTGCACTGTCAGGTCAAGCACCCGATTGATCTGACCCCCGGTGCGCCGCTACCTAATGGACCGATCTATCGACGCTCTGTTCTGGAGAATGATGAAATTAAGAGGCGGATTTAGGAGCTGTTGCAGAAAGGTCACATCAGACCAAGTTC